>PVJD01000641.1:0-386754 GCA_004026545.1 Mormoops blainvillei | reverse complement strand
GTTTATATGCCAAGAACATAGTAGTAAAACCCAGATGATGATTTCCTTTTTAACAAAGCTTCTGTTATAGTGATTGGAGAAAAATATATATAATAAACAAATAAATAACTAAAATGCATACTGCAACATATGGGCTGTAGTATGGGCTGTGGGTGATCAGGGATGGGGTTCCCTGACTTTGCAACATTTGAGATCTGCCATGTGCAAATCAGAATAAAAGCATTCTGGGGAGAGGAAACAGCCATCGCAATGTCTGTAAGTGAGAATCCAGTTTGGTGTGTTCAAAGAACAGAAATAAAGTCAGTAAAGGTAGGAGAGGCTCTGATATTTTTCTTTTGACCTATGATTCAGGTTTTAAGGCTTATCCACAAGTTCCCATTTCCCCCTATACTTTGTCCTTGTCACTGAAACCAGATGATTAATGGTCCTTGTTATGGGTCCTCCAGCAAATACATCATTTTTGACTTTTATTGGGCATGAAGCAAAGAGAGTATGCCATTTCAATCTCTATTACTTTGATGAAGAAATATTGTTATTTATTCTAAGCCAGATATTTTCAACCTTTTCCATCTCATGGCACATATAACTAATTACTAAAATTCTGTGGTACACCAAAAAATATATTATATTTTTTTGCCAGTCTAACAAAAAATAGGTATAATTTTGACTCATTCACATTGGACAGCTATTGTTGTGTTGGTTGCTGTTATGATTATTTTTCATTTGACAGTCTAAGGGAAAAGAAGTCAGTCACCCTGACTAAATAGCCAGGTATTGCATGTTTTAAAAATTCTCACAGCACACCAGTGTGCCTCTTGTGACAAACTGCTTGAAAACTGCAGCTCTAAGCAACAGAAGCCATTTATTTTTAAATATGGAAACTATGGAGAAACCCTGTTTTGGCCTGATTTGGTGTTTCTCTTTCGTCCTGTGATTTGTAGGATTCTTCTGGGCTTTCCATGACTTTGAGCTCTCTTGCCTTTTAAAGGATTTAGATTGAAAGAGCTAAGTCACACAGAGGGAACTTCTCCTTATCCCTCCCTGGAAGCCTCAGCTTATTCCTGGCTCTCCTGAACCTGCTTTTAGGTGTCAAAGGTCTTTCAGGGACCATACAGTTGTTTCCCCTCCTGTGAGACAATTTCTTTCTCTTCTGTAGATACTTTTTCTGTTCTTTGTCAAGCAAAGAGTGAAAGAATTTGGAGTCAGAAATGCCTGGTGTAAGGGCTGTCTCCTGGACTTCCTGCACTTTTCCATGTCGTGATGTTGGGAAATTTATTTAACCTCTTTAAAGCTTCAGGTTACTCATTAAAACTAATAATGAGACGTAATGACTTTATGTATGTAAAATTTTTAATAGATTTCCAAGCACCACGACAGCATGTTATATGTATTACCTATGACTCTCATCTTTACAATCTTCATTTTCATCATTTGAGTACTATTTCCTTTGAGCAGTGATTCTCAAAATGTGGCCCCATGGCCACCAGTAAGCATCTCCTGGCAACTCTGTAGAAATGCAAATTCTCTGGCATTACTGAACAAGAAATCTGGGGTTGGCCCAGGGATCTATATTTTGCCCAACCCTCTTGGTGATTCAGACACGTTAATGCTGCATTAGAGAAAATACATCACTACATTATTAAGTTTATCCCTATTGTTCATAATTAACTTCCTTAGATGTGGTGAAGTAAGTAGCTCAGACATTTGTAATACCCTTTAAAAGAAAAAATATTCCTAGACAACATCAATGAAAATAAAAGGAAAAACAAAATGTATTTTACCCTCTCACAGAAAGCTCTAATTGTATCCAGATGTTAAAATAATCCTTTGTAAGCCTTTGGAGCAGTCAAAGAAGGCATGATTGTTCCTAGAAAGTTTTCATGCTGGCTTCAAATCTTACCAAAAAAAAAAAAAAAAAAAAAACTTAGCCAAAAAATAAAATAGTAAAACTTAATCATTTATGAGGTCTCTCTGGAAAAAGTCCAGCAATTGTTAATATAACAACAACAGTTTGTGCAACATCGATATAATCTGGCAGCCAAGTAGAGTGCACTGGAATGCACATGCGTGAACAATGATGACTTCACTGTACTAGTCAGTGGGGGTGGTAGACACCCTTGAATGAGCATGTCTCTGTGTGGTCATGCATTCAGAATGACTGAGTAGAGCAACAAATCTCGTCAAATTTTGCAGTAAGCTTGAACAGTCCTCCGTGGAAACCATTCGGATGACTCAGAAGGCTGCAGCTAAGGGCAACTAGTGATTGGCAGCTTCATCACAACAACATGCCCACTCATGCATCACGTCTCATGAAGAATTTTTTGGTGAAACATTAAATCACCCAGGTGACTCAGCCTCCCTACAGCCCAGATTTGACACCCTGAGACTTCTAGCTTTTCCCAAAACTAAAATCACCTTTGAGGAAGAGATTTCAGACCATCGATGAGATTCAGGAAAATACGATGGGGCAGCTGATGGAGACTGGAAGAACTGTGTGAGGTCCCAAGGTGCCTACTTTGAAGGGGACTGAGGCATCACTGTCCTATGTACAATGTTTCTTGTATCATGTATCTTCTTCAATAAATGCCTCTATTTTTTATAGTACATGGCTGGATACCTTCTGGACAGGCCTTGTATATATAGAAAAACAAATAATATTTTTTTATGTCTTTTAATTGACCTAGATCTTTTAATTTCAATATTTTGAACTTTGTTTTAAGTACTACAAAGTTAGGCTCAGGAGAGGCATATTTTATAAAACCAAGTAACATGGCTATACAAAATACTAGCATATTTATTTTCATTGTATCCCTGGTGTTTGTTTGTTTGTTTGTTTGTAATGTAACAGTTACATTTCTAATGTCAGCTTGAGGATTTTTATGATAGAGGGTACCTGGAGGTAAAGAATGGTGTATGGGTTGGGGAGGTATATGAGGTTGCATTTTTTTTTGATCTTCATAAAATTGAACAAATGTCAATTGTCCATACCAAATGCAGCAAGAATTCTTATGGAGATTAGGGAATGGTAGAATCTATCAAACACCCAATGGACCTTGTTTATTGTCATAACTTCTGCTTCATAACTTTTGTCTATGTATATATATGGTTCAATTTATAATTTATTAGAGAGCAAGGGTCTGTTGCCTAGTTTTCCTCCTTTATAGTCAGTGTACAATTACTCAGCATAGTATCACACTCATCCCTGTTTACCCACAAAAGATACAGACATATATATTATATAATTCCATTTTCATACCATTAACTGTCTTCTCATCATGCTTGGCCTTCCATCATATAAATAATTTGTGACATTTTATCTTCTGTATGTGACTCCAATAAATCCTATAGAACTGTGGGATTCTGTGTATATGTGTGTTTCCCACATGATTGGTCTAGTTTCTTAGGGGGAATCTAAAGAAAATATAATAAAATCTGTTTTAAATACTGATGCGGATTTAAGTTTGTTGGGAAGGAAAGAGAAGGTGAGCTGTGATGGGCAAAGGTCTGCTAGGAGCTCTAAGACCTCGTGGTCTAGTAGGAAACAAGCCAGCAGTACATGATTACAGTCCAAGCCACACGTGCTGTAATAGGAGAATATGGACAACAAAACCCACAAGAGCTTTCACCTAACTAGACATGGGAAGACTCTGGAAACACTGTGTTTCAGGAATCTTCCATTTGGCTCTCCAGATTTACCTCCACTGTGTCCATCCAGCTTTCTCACCTGGCAGATTGTATGACCCTGTGAATGGCTCACAAGCCTCCTCCTAGAGGAGGTCCAGCCAATAGGAAGCCCCAGAGCTGGACGGAAGCATGAAAAAATGTATACATTGTTTCTTCCCCAGGCTCCTTCCCTGCAAGTAGCTATGTTTACAGTCACTGGTCCCCTTCAGTCAGCCTTCTCTGCATAATTCTCCTTCCTCCCACCTTCAGATAGCCACTCTCTCTCCTTGCCACTTCAGGCCTGGGATTATAATACTCTAACTCTTTTGTTAGCCCAATTATTGCATTTTCATTTATGTATTACCCACATTCTGCCTAAACTTTTGTAAACAGACCCACCCTAATATACTCTTCTTGAGATATTTAAATAATTTGGGTATAAAATCTCTTTCTGGCTGGAACCCTGATTTACACAACCTGAGTCTTGAAGGATACGTAGGAGAGCATTTCTCAGGGCATTATAAACAGTATTGCATAAATAAAAGACAATAGCAGGGAGTGAAAGCAGACAGGATTTGTATGCACCTATAAGGACTAGGGAGACTCTCCTAAAGATAATAAAAAAGCATTAAAAAAATTTCAGGTAAAGCTGCGATATAATCCTGTTTGCATTTTAGAAAGAATACTCAGGCATCACTTAAGAAAGGATTTTGGAGGTAAGTTAAATAAAGAGCAGTCCGCAAACCTGAAGGAATAAGCCAGGGAAGAGGAGCTGAAGGTTAACAGGCTCCTTGACCGGAGTGATGGCGATTAAGGATGGAGAAGGAAGGAAGGGAGCTGGGGCGAGACAAAGGTGCCGGTGTCGCCCAGTCTGGCTTCGTGAATTGGAGGTGTAAATAACTGAGGGAGTAGTTAGAACAGCCTCTGAAGTAAAGATTCACGGGCTAATTTGAGAGTAACAAGTCAGAGTAGCATTTACTTAGGGTATAAGAGGCAAATTAATGTATTTAATATTTTGACTGGATATACTGTAATGTAGCCATAAGGAGATTCAAAGAAGAATTAGTGGTTCAATTAAAAGTAGCAGACATAATTAATAGAGCGCAAAGGGCATAATATATCAACACAAGTTTAAGAAGAGCAAATAAGAGAAGATCTAAGATGTATAAAAGCATTGTCGGTGAAAATCCAAGCACATCATGCTCAGAGAGAACATTCAGTTCTAGTGAGTAGGTTTACTCGGGACACTCTTAGAGCAACTGAAACCCTGATTTCATCATGTAGTATTTGTGACACTGCAGCAAGAGTCCACCAACATAAAAGCCTGTTGCGACAACAGCATTTTGAGCCATGGCTAATAATAATCATAACGAAAAACAGGAAAAAGAACCAAAAACAGCACACAGTTGAGTTTTTAGTAGGTATCAGACACTATTTTAATTGGTTTAAATAATTTTAATTATTTAATCCTATTCATAATTTTAATATTTTGGTAAGTATTATTATTAACTATTTTGCTAGTAAAGAGACCGAGGCTCAGATAGGCTCAAGGTCACACAGAAAATGCACGTAGAGCCCAGGAAGTCTGACTGCAGAACCGTAAATTAGCTGACCTTTCTTGCAAATTTTCATGGCCACTACTGTTAATGTTTTTTCAATTTTGAGGTCATCCTACTTATTCCTCAGATTAGTCAAAATATATACATGATGATTTTCAGAAATATTCTATGTCACACCATAATAATCTTGGGTGTATAGGATACAATATAAGTAAAGTACAAAAATAAAATTCAAATGCACTTATATGCCAGATTAAGAAGAAATTCTTGGTACAATTTTATGTTGAATATCAAAAAGCTCAACTGTATGTGGATCACAAAATTTGTTAATAATTTCACATGGAGCATTTATTTTTTCTAATTGTATTAAATTTGTGTTTAAATTTTTAAAATGCTGCTCTTGAGGTAGACAAATGTAAAATATAGTGACTTCTCAGTGGTCCCGCAGGTTTTGGTTTCATGATAAAATATTAGTAAACATGATATAATTAAAACATCTCCAAGATATTTGCTGGTATATAGCAATGAAACTCATTTATTTCAAGTACATTTCATATCTATTAGATAATATGCAAAACCGAGTGAGATAGCCTAAACTGAAATTCTCAGTCATCGCAAACCGCATCCCAGCCTTATCGTCCATCCTATACTGTTTCTTTCTATCATAAAACCCTCTTTACTCTGTTTACTTGCCTCATTAAGTAGGTTTGACATTATATGTCACTTGCATGAATGACAGTGAAAGGGCAGTTTGTGGGTTCCTTCTGAGCCTAAAGGATAAAGTAAGGTGGCTGTAGTATATTTGTGTCACCTCAAGCAACAGTGGTATAAACTGGCAGTTTGCTTAATGTAAAATGCAAATCTCTCAAGGGCAAGGCATCATTCTGCGTAGTAATCATCATAACGCCTATAAACATTTTTAAATAATTCAAAGGTTTATTTTGTTTTACATTTATTTATTCCCAGGAGTTCAAGGGGCAAATAAACTCAGGCTGATGTTTTGCCAAAACCATATGCCTAAGATAAGCAAACTTCAAAATGTTGATTTCTTACTGAAACTTGAGAAGGGTTAAGCATGACTACCAAATATCAACTAGCTGCAATGGTACCATTTATATTTACAAGCCAAGCCTCATCATTTAGAATTTGAACTAACTGACACATATTCCAAGATTTTAAACAATTATGCATTTCATTTTCTCTGCACGTACTTGCACTTTTATAAATTTTTTGTGTGCTATAATCAACAGCCTTAGATTATAAAACACCCAGTGAAAGAGGGCATGTTTCAAATGGAAAGTAAGGGTTTTATATTTTTGATGAGGTAATAAAAGAAGCTACTTTGCCTATAAGATTCATATAGTATTCTATACCCTGGAAGTCATTGGTTTAGTCAGTTGATGAACTCACCTTGCAAGTCTTATTGACTTAGTAGCATTATAGTTAGTTCTAGAACAATAAGGCATCTTTAAAGAGGTAAAATTGTCTCACAACAGATTCTTCTGCACGTCTTCAAAATTCCATTTTCTTGAATTCATAAAGGTTATATAACTTTTATGCACAATCTATTTGACTGATTAAATCCTATTATATGTAGAATAATAAATAAGAATATTGCAATCAATATTGACAGCACGTGTTAACATTTTCTAATGATTCTTTTTCATTAAAAGGTTTAAGTTTTAAGATTAAATGAAATAAATGGGCTAGTACAACATTTTCATCCCACTGATTTTCAGGTTTGGGGTTGTCTTGGCTAACTTGTGAACTTCTTTTTCACTCCTTTCTTTTGGCTGTTATGTCCCTCAGAAACTTAGATGACATTTTCAGTCAAAAAATACCAATACCACTGTCTTACCATTAAGGCAACGACTTAGTCACAAATATCCAGAAGGTAGAATTCCCACAGAATAATGGAAACACTCGGAATTATTAACACAGAATAGTGCAGCAGTCACAAGCACACGCTGTGGAGCAGGTTGCCTCGGTTACAAGCTACACGACGTGACCTCGGAAGGCTATATGTCTTTCCGTACCTTAGCTTCCTCATCTATAAACTGGGGATAGTAACAGTACCTATCCTATAAGGGTAATATAATGTTCACAAGAGCTTGTAATTGGTTTGAACAGTTGCACATGATTTGCATTATATGTTTGTTCAATTTTTACAAAATGGATAAAAGGATATTTTTAGCATACCGTGTAGTTTATAGCAAGCCCTGTTATAGATGCAATGTCATTTGAACTCCATCTAGCAAGTGTTTTGTTGTTGCTGACTAGACATTGATATAAAAATGACATTTTTAAAAAAGCATGACTTCTCTCTGAAGTGCACTTCCTAAAAATGATCTGATAACTACCATTGGTTTACCACTGAATTCAAAACAAAACTAAATATTTTGCTGATACTACTACACAAAAACAGGACTAAGGCTCAGTTTATTTTCAAACTCATCATATCTTTCACAGTAAACATCGCAGCCAAACAAACAATAACAACATCTGCTTATATTGAGGAAAACTTTAGGACCAATTTAGAGCCGTTATTAATTTTTAATTGGAAAGAAGATCATACAGTAGAGGAGAAAACACAGTCATAATGAGCATTTGCATATTAATAACATATTACAAAATCCTCCTTTGGAAAAAACATTAAAAAGTAAAAAAAAATAGTATCTCGTATAGCAATTAAGTTATATACACTGATACTTTCTCAGTCAATTATTAATATTGGACATCGACAACTGAAAACGGCAAAAACAACAACAAAAAGCAGTGGCGCTCAAGGAAGGACACACGTTCAGCTGCTTCCTAATAACTGTTTTCAAAATAGAATTCATTTGTAGTGGAAATATCAGAAAATGTCAGAGCTGACTGCAAGTAAGCACCACACACCTCACAGGGCGGTGAATCCTCAGCCTCCTGTTGTTCGGGAATATTAAAAGCCGTTGTTTTAAGATTTCAGGGAACATTTTTACTAATGTGTCGTTGAATCAAATCTGTTTGCGCACCATTATCGAACTAGGTTAAGTAAATACAAAAAGATAATTGTTTAAAATGGATGCAAACCACCTAAATACCTTCTTGATTTATAAAAATAAATGCATCACTTGAATGTACGACTGCATGGTAAACTCCGATTCTTGGTATATACTTTGTTCGGTCATAAAGATAAGAAAACTGAATTAGCTTTTACTTTCAGAGAGAGCAAGCGTGGTGAAACTCTGTAAAGGGTAATTTAATAGACAAGTTTCCATATACCAAACAGTGAGGAGCAGATATTTCTAGTTTCGTTTTAGAGCAAAGCATAACCCGGTGCTGCCTCCTATAGCCACTGGGTGGGGTTTGCAAAGAAACCTTTGCTACCTGAGTCCCTTCATTTTGTTCTATAAAAAAGACATTCCTAATTAGATATTACCAATATAAGCTACCCCACATTGCTAAAAATATCAAATTTTAATTTTGACTGAAATGCCTTTAATTTTATAGTTTTGAATATCAGCATAAAGTTAGAAAAATAATATTCACTGTGTTCACAAAACCGAGTATGGCATTACTGTGAAAACACCACATGAATTAAATAGAAATTCAAAGAGAAAAATTTTAAGACATGATTTTGGTATCTAGAAAGTTTTCTCAGATGAGACTTCAAGATATAATAGTTGTTACCTTAGTGAATTCACCTCCATCCAAGGTCAGGCCATTAGCACTGCTGTCTGAGAAAGCTGCTATTGCAAGAATAATGTGTGTCATTCCTGCAGATAGAGCAGGTTCACACTAACAAAATTCAGATTGCGATAGAAAGCCCTGATATAAATTTATTAAATTCCAGAGAGATTCATATCTCTTTCACATATTCTGTAATATGAGTTCCTTTCTTTCTTTTAAAAAAATTGTGGGATCATTGACATATAACATTATATTGACTAAATTATTTTCTAAACAATTTATTCATCTGCCCAACTTAGTCTTTCTTTGCCACAGACCAATATGGAAGCCAGTTACAACCAGAAGGTTGCTTGGAGAACTCAAATCAGAAGGCGGAAGTTAGATGATTCACATTTTCAATCACTGCAGCCTAAGAAGCCCTACTATGTATCTCCACAAACTTCATGGCCTTTTTAATGACATTTATAGAGCAGGGGAGATGAGTTATGAGGCTAATGCATTAGTAATGCATTAGATGCTAATTAAAGTGTTATTTTACTCACCTTAAAATGAAGGCTTTGCATTCCCCTTTAGTTGCCAGGTGAAGTACACAGAATCTCACCTTTGTATTAAGCTAAACATTCCTCGGTCATTACTTGGAACAACCACCTGCCATACCATTATGGAAGATCAAGAATTAAAGTGAAATAAAGGCTTTGACAATTTGTATTTTAAGAGGCAAAGATTTGTCTTCACTTTTTTTTCCATTTAAAGGAGAATGTCCTTGAAGGCTTCCCTCAGCTGGTATAGGATTTGTTTTGGTAGTCAAGGGAAATAGGTTACACCTGCCAAGTTGCAGCCCATGAGTTATAAAACACACTGAACAACACACCTAGGTGAGCAGCCATGGGCTAATTACCACATAAATGCATATACTTTATTTTGAATGCATAATGAAGTATATGCAAAAATAACACATGACATCATTTGAGTATGTTTAGAAATGCTCTCACACATCAATGCACGTTCCTATGAGAACCTGAAGTTGCTACTACAGAGAACAGAATCCCATTTAAAACTTCATCTCAATTTATAGCAATGGTAAGATAATTAAAAGAAAGCACACTTTCCCAAAGTACATTGTAAAAATATATTGCTCAAATTTGACCTTAAGTAAATTTGTTAATGGAGTTATTTATTCTATAGCACATTATGAGACTCATCTACCCTACTTAAAAAGGGAGATACTAATGAGTTAACAAAGGTAACAGTGAACATCGTGGAACATAGCTCAAAGCTATACAGTTTCTTAAGCTCAAAATAAAGCCGAGAACCATTTCTGAGGAGCGATGTTATTAAAATGATTGAAAAGGCACTTGGAAAAAACTAAACCCATGTATCAGGAATACAAAAGTTACCAGATCAAATAACACAGCAAGCTCTGCTATTTTATTCTTCTCAAAATAGCTTCAAACAAGACAGTAAAGTTCAGAGAGAGAGAGAGAGAAGGGACAGTGAGAGAAGACAGGAGAGAAAAGAGAGGGAAGGAGGGAGGGATGCGGGGGGTGGGGGGGGGTAGATATAGAGAAAGAATAAATGAATGTAAATGAACCAAAGAAAAGAAAGCACTGGGAATGGTCGGTAGGATATCTGTCTCCTCCAAAAGAAGTGCGGATCTCTCAGTGTCTCCTGGAAAGCCCAGTTCTATCTGAAAACATGAACAGCAAAACTAGCTGCTTAACTGAGAAGTGAACCATTTGAAAAGGAAAAGTTAATCAGCATTCAACTAATAGGCACCACAACCTGAGCACTCCCAGTTGAGCACTTTTTAAAACATAAGCTTTCGACTCATTTAAATATGCTGGAACTTGAGCGCCAGTTGAATGCTTTCACAGCACGGCGAGTACTGACTGAGCTATTTCCAAGCACATGGACCACTTTTCTGTGTGAATTCTTAGCCAGACTGCCATACCCCCACCCCTCCCTCTGCCTACATGGCTGCTAATCAAGAGGTGCCTTCCTGGTATGAGATTCCGTTGCCAATAGAATTACGTTTTAGCCTTTCATCTTTTCTGTTTTAAGAGAGTTAAGTAATAATAATAATTAGTGAGTATATGTCAGATTGAAGTTCATTTCTTCTAAAGAGATATCAGTTAAGCAATTTGAACCCTCAAGGCTCAAGTTAAAATTTGGAAATTTGTGTCCATGCTGAGAGGTAAGAGAATGTGCCCAAACTTAACTGTGGACACAATAAAGGATTTTCAATGATTTATTCCTCTGGTATTTAAAACTGGCCATGAGGTGAAGCAATTTGAGAGTGGTTCAATTTCCTAGCTTTTTACGATTATGTCATTCAGCAGGTCCTCATCAACAAAAAAGAAAATAATTTCATGATATGTAAGGCAATCACCTTTTTCTGCTCTACTTTCTGCACAAGCAAATGAAATAAAACAAACCATCAGGTTTTCATGAGCGTCAATTGCATGTAGGTGCTGCATCAAATACTGATAAGAATATAAAATTTATAATAGTCCATGAACCCAAGGAGTTAACTATTTTGGTTTTTTTTGCGGGGAGGGGAGAGAGAAATAATGCAACATCGTGACCTAATTTTGATATAATTTCTCACGTAAACTTTAACGTTCTAGTCTAACTTATCCCTTTGTAACCGTGTAAAACCTCTGTTTCTTCGCTATGACCTTTCCTCCTTTCTTTTCTTTTCATTTAAAGTGGCCTCATCTGGTAACCAGCCTCCCCTCCCATGCAGGACCACTCCCTGAAGCACTAAGCCCTCAAGACAATGAGGTTCTTACCAGTATTAAATAATCTTTGTTTAAAGAATTAAACAAAGCCTCAGTTTAAGTTGAACTCACAGGTCAAGTTTGGGTCAAACTAGAGATAATATCTGGGCCTCCACTGTGTTTCAGCTCCAGGCCCAGAAAAGCCGCAGAACCAAACAAAGGGACCCGGTGGCTGCGTGAGGACCAGGTGCGCTGATCAGCTTCCACCTACCCTAGCACCAACCAGTCAGTAGCCACCACGACCATGACCATGATCCTAGCTCCCTTAGTCACCATGATTAATGATTTTTCCCCTATAGAACGCATCCCCTGGGCCACTTCCTAAAAACAAACCCTTACTTCCTTTGCCGCGAACTCCCGTTCATGTCTTATCGGGCTTTGGTGTGCGCAGGCAAATGGGCCCCTTTGGTCTGCTAGCACTTTCCTTACTCCTGATGTTTCAGTTACATATTACCACTTCATTGCAGGTTTGGATTCTAGTCAGTTTCGGTCGTGTATGTTTGCTTATTTATTTGCTTATAGAATAAGTAGGTTATAAATAACTAAGGAACAAGTGCCTGGAATTAGATACTAAATACAAAAACACGGAGAAATGCCATTCTAGGGGGCCCTGTCCAAGCAGACAGCTGATATTCCTAGACTGCTGCTCTCTGATGCTAGTCGCACGTACAGGAAAAA
Organism: Mormoops blainvillei; assembly: GCA_004026545.1. Lineage (NCBI taxonomy): Eukaryota > Metazoa > Chordata > Mammalia > Chiroptera > Mormoopidae > Mormoops > Mormoops blainvillei. The sequence goes on along the minus strand of PVJD01000641.1, from coordinate 374,405 downwards.
GAACCGAAGAGCAACGGCATACGCACCCCCAAATATGCCGCTTTGGCATAAGGATTATTTTGAGTTGAAGGTAATTGAGGAATAGCAGATGTAGAAAAAGCTCTAAAAAGGGAGCATATGTCTCCCTTTTGTAAAGGATGTTTACATTTATAGAGGAAATTTGCATTTGTGAAGTTGTCCCTCTCTCCTGTACCAGGAAGATGAGGGCCTCACACCTAAAACACTTATCAACGGAGAAGCCTCTGACCTAAAGCTGCAGGGCTAACCTTAATAACCCACCCTGGTTTACTGTACTTTTCTAGTCACCTTCTAATATCTCTCCTCCCAGAAGCCCCAAACCCCGTTTTCTTTGTCTAGACTGTTTTCCGTTATGTCACCCTTTGGGATGGGATATAAGCCCTGCAATCCTCCTTGAGTCACATCTCTATGCCAAGGAGAGAAGGGCGACTCTACATCACAAGAGATACTTCTCACAGGAGAAGACACCAACTTAAATCTGTATGACAAACACATTTGGTTACTGTGCTTTTCCTTGTCACCTTCCCATAACTTGCCTCCCCCATAACCTCTTCTTCTGTTTCAGGTGAAGATGGTATTTAAGCACCAGGTCTAGCCAGTTCTTTGAGTTACTCATCCTGCATTTTCCCCATATACATATTAATAAACTTCTGTTTTGTTTTTCTCCTGTTAATCTGTCTTTTCTTACAGGGTCCCTGCCAAGAACCTACAAGAATAAAAGAAAAAGATTTCTTTTTCTTTTTCTGCAGTTTATAATTAAATCTGTCTTTTTTTTTTTTTTTTTCCTTTGTTACTCTCTTTTACCACTGTGGTACTCTGGGGTCCTAGTTACTGAACCTAGGTAGATAAAGGAGAATATTTTTTTCCTCCTCTACCGAACAGAAGAATTGATTACGTGTTCAGAGATGAGAACTATATGTCTCTAATCTTGTATCTTATAGCAATTTTGAACCAGGCTATTTCTCAATCTAGATAATTAAAACAACAACATTAAACATAAATAAATAAATATATAAATATGCTTATGTTTACCAGTTATTTTTAAAATTGAAAAAAATTAAAGGATTAGACTGAATTTTTAAAATGTTGTTTCATTTAATCTCTTCATGGAAATTCTGGTAATCCATACAGAAATAGTCAACAGCAGACAGTCTAAGTAGAGGAGGGGTCATTGCTAAGGGGAAACACTTACTTTCGGTTATGTTTCAAGAAATTATCGGTTAGCTAGAATTTCGCTGATTTGATAGCTGAATTCAACATGAGGTAAATAATCTCGTAGAGTTGAAAAGGGGGAAAGGTGCAACTAGATAAGATAAAAAATGTTTCATTTATCTTGCTATATATGACTTAGTTCTTATTTGAATTCATTATAAAATGTCTAAAACCTTAACATAAAGTAGCTAAAATGATCAATCTCCAGGGAAAATTTTACTTCAAAAAGGTACCATTTATTTAGAGTCTGCTATATGCAATACATAAGGTTGCATATATTATGGGATTTAAAGTTGAATAATAAAGAACTTGACCCCATGAAGCTTACTGTCTAACAGGAACAATAATAATGTGAATACTGGTAATTGACTTAAAAGATTCAAAATTCTAGATATGTGTCCATTAATGAAAGCTAGAAAAACAACCTGAATTAATCCACAGGGAAATTTAAAGGGCCGCTTTTTTTGTTTCTCCTATTATTGTTGAAATTCTTATCTTTCAGAGTAGTGTGTTCAGAGTAAAATGTGTTCAGAGTATATTAGTATTTTAAGGAACAATTTTGTTTTGTACTGAGTCCCTAGCATGGCCTAGATTTAGCTATCTCTCCTAGGCCATTTTATGTCTGAAAGTTTGGCAAGGTAGAAACACAACGGTCTACTTGCTTAAGCTGTTTAAATACAAGGGAATACACCTGGACATATGGGAGCTGATGGCTAGATGCACAAGTTAGGTCCACTCATCTTCTGGGGAATATAGTCCCCCCGTCAACCTCACTGAACATTATATGAAATGCAGCACCACTAATTTGGTGTTCCAACATTTGGGTCTAGTGGGAGACATTACTCTAGAGGACAGCCTGCTGTGCTCCATGTGCGTGAGTGAGAAACACCACAGAAAAATGAGTTGCAATAAAAAAAAAAGGTAAAATAAATAAATAAATAAATAAATAAATAAATAAATAAATAGATCTCCAGAGTCTTTCCATCAAACTAAGGGAAGAGAACATACTACTACTTTTGACTCAACTGAGGTCTCAATGCTTAGGGGAGTAAGGCTTGGTGTTGGGATATCTGGGGATGGTCTTGGGCTGGAAGAGACATTTTGCTGTGTCAAGAAGGTCCTAGACAATGATATCAACAATAGCAGGGTGTGAGAGTGACTTGTGAGCTTTCCCGGTAGTGGCAACAGTCTCCAAGTTATATTTGGGGCAACTGAATCATCAACACAAAAACCTTGAACCTTGAATGATCAACATAAAAACTAGAATCCTTGTGGAAAGGTGAAAGTGTGTAGGTAGTAGTTCATTATTAACAAAGGAAGGAAACAAATGGAATCCAACTTTAAGCCTAATAAACCAAGGAGCTGAATCAGACATAAAACCTGATTAACTAGGAAGCTTTCCCAGATTTGGCAGGGGACAGCTACATCCTCCACCAAACAGACACTAGTCCCCAAGCAGGCAGGAAGATCCGGCTTTCCAAAGTGTCAGGAGGACAACCGGTCTAATAGCTGGACTACGGGGTCAGAGTGGGGGAGGAATAAAACATCAGAGGAAATGCCTTTGTTGTGCGCATGCACTGTAGAAACCAAGATGGCAGAAGGAAATGGAAGCATGCGTGCAGTGGAAACCAGGTGATTATGCAAAACTATGGGGCATGCATGCTAGGAGTCAAAATGGTGACATAAAGGGAGGACACCAGCCTGGGAAAATCTGGGAAAGGATTGTGTAGAATAAGGGCATGAACCTGCAGAAGATCTAGGAAAGAGGCTGGTTGGGGGGAGGGCCCAGCACAGGCCTGGAAGAGCTTAGGAAGTAGGCTGGATTGTTTAAATGACAAGCTTGCTTGTTCTCGAGAAATAAGAAAATATATGGATGACTATCAAGTATCTTGGTGTAGTTGCTACTAAAGGCTGCCCACTTTCTAAATCCCCAGGTTGTATTATTTCTTCTCACCCTTATAAATTGTACCACTACACTTACAATTTTCCCGCACATCTGCCTTTTGAAAATCTTCTTGCAACACTGCAAGGACCCACTTTCACTTGGCATCAAAAGGAAATGGTATGTTTTGAAAGACCCTAGAGATCCTGTACTCACTTAGAAAGAACCAGTGTTCCAACACTTTAATTAGTGGGGATTGTCAGAAAATAACTCTTACTATTATTTTTTTTACAACTCAGGGCCTCAGGCATGGGAGTTGAGAAATACCTGTTACAGTTTACATAGATGTATTAAATGCTAAACTCCTCAGCCATTTATACTGAACAGTTATTTATATTATCAGGTAACATATGTTGTTACCAAATTTCTACACTCTCCTAATGTCAATAATTCTGTATTTCAGATAACGTGTGTGTGTGCATGTGTGTTCAGATATAAATTCAGGGTCTAGGGCAGTGCTGGCCAATACAACTTTCTGTGATGATAGAAATACTCTCTATGTGCTCTGCCCAATGTTTTCTGGGAGCTAGAAAGAAATACGAAATCTTAGGTTCATAGGAACAGAATCAGAATTTGCATTTTAACAAAATCTGTGGAAGACTGTTACACACGTCCAAGCTTCAGAAGCAGTAGTCTTGAGCAGCGGTTCTGCAGCTTGTCTGCACCTTACCACCGGTCACCACGTTGTCAGTAGAACTCTGGCTCTTCCACAGAATCAGAGGAAAAGCATTTCACAGACCCACACTCAGGAGACTGTGGTGTAACGAGCTGATTTATTTTGGTGGAAATCTGCGCCTGGGTTTCCAATGTCCCATCTTCCTCCAGCCTGCTACGGAAAATCAGGGCCAAAACAAAGGCCAGTGTCAAGAGTTTCCATTTCATATTAAAACTAATTTAGAGCCAGCATGGTCTGCCACTGGCCCACATGTCTGTTAGACCCACACAGTTGCGTGTGTCCCCAGGCAAGAGAGCGCACAAATGAACGGGGCAAGAGTGGGTCACCAAGCAAAAGAGGGAGAGAACTTTGTTCCCCCGGGGTTATAACCAGCAGCTTTTTTGAAAATAACCTGTCAACTTCCCAAGCTTTCACAGGCTGCTAATAGGTCTACCCCTCATTGGACCAGAGGCCCCTATGGTCAAGCACCTCCCCACCGCATCCCTCAAGAGGAGAGTGTTAATGCCCTTGGCAGAAGAATGATGTAATCCCCTGGAGTGTGTAAAGCTGTAGCTTCCTGGCTAAGCAAACAGACTTATGCTCCCCAGTTTATTAAACTCAATGTCTAATTCCCTTTTCTTTCTTTCTTATTAATAATTAGCTAACTAGCTATGGTAATAACTGGAGGATATTTTTAAAAATTCCAATGACTATGTGCCAACCCAGAAGTTATAATTAAGGTTCCTGGATGGGATCTAAGCTTTAGATAGGTTTCTTTCTGGCTCTAGGCCTTGGGCTTCCCTTTTCTTAGAGCATTTACTTTAGAACACTTGCGATAGTAAATTCTTTCTCTGCTCCTTTGAGATGCAAATGTTCTTCCAGCATCTTGCCAGCTATAAAACCTAGGATTGTCTTTCTCAAGGATCTAGGAGCGATTGCTTTGAAATGTACTAATCAAGGAAGACAGTGGTTCCATCTCCCGACACGTGTGGTTGGGTAGGAGGCTAGCTTTGGTAAACACGAATTACCAAACACACATGGCCTAATCACGTTGACCAACTATAATGACATTCAGCACCTTTTGACAAGCTCACCCCAGTGCACTCCTTTTGAAAATAATTTAATGGGAGTTAGGCATACAAACTATTTCTTTTTTGTTGTATTTTCTAAAAAGATTTATTTATTTATTTACTTTTAGAGAGAAGGGAAGGGATGGAGAAAAAGAGAAAAACATCAATGTACAAGAGAGAGATTGGGTTGTGTCTTGCACACTCCCATCTGGGGACCTGGTGCTCAAGCCAGGCCTGCGCCCTGACTGGGAATTGAACCAGAGAACTCTTGGTTCACAGGCCTGCACTCAGTCCACTGAACACCACCATCCAGGGCATTTTGTTGTATTTTTCTTTTACCATTTATCCCCCCATACCCTCTTCCACCTCCCTCCTGCCCCACCACACTATTGTCCATGTCCATGAGTTCTTTATCTTCTTTTTTTTCATATTCATTGCATTCCTGGTGAGATAATATAGCATATAACACCTATTAACTATTGTCTAGACTTGGCTTTGTTATTACTTGTTGTGTGATGGGGGGTTAACTGCACAACCTCTTTGTATCATTTTTCTTCTTTTTGTAAAAGGGGGCTAAATACAGCACCTACCTCTAGATTTGGTGTGAAGATTTAACAAGTTAATGTGAAAAATATGCTTAGAGTAGTGTCTGACACATTAAAAAACTCAATGAATGTTAGTTGTTGCCTGTAGCAACCACTTTACAATGTTTAGATTCAACTCAGATTTCTTGCCATCAATTAGTTATGCCTTATCAGTTTATTTATACAATTAATTGATTTATTTTGCCTTTTCATTTATTTTGTGCTAAACATATCAGGCAGACTGATTTATCCCAGATGGCATGTTCAAAGACTATAACATAAACTTACCAGTTAAAGTCTGGAGAGATAAATATTAAATGGAAACTAATTGTACTCTCCCCCCAAAAAAGAAATTTATAATGAATGTTGTTAGAAAATAGTAAAACAACTTGGCAAATGATGAGTAAGTTAACAAAAAAAAAATGCAAATAATCTATTTAATCTAGGACAAAAATCTGGATAAATGCACATACATGATCCTTTTAAATTTTTATCTGAAGAATGAAGATACTACTATACCTGTCTCATTGGATTTTTTGAGGATTATACAAGATAACTTAGAGAGCAATTAGCATAGTATCAGATACTTGAAAAAAGTCCAATAAATGTTGACTAGCTATTGTTAGGGGAAAAGTGAAATGCAAATATCAGCAATAAAAATTCCATCAGAACCGATTTTATGTTTCAAACATCGAACAGTTGTAGATCAGTGATTATCAACCAGGGATGATTTTAATCTACCACCACTGCCAGCCACCACCACTGATGGGAAAACTTGGCAATATTGGGAAATTTTTTTTCATCGGCACTGGTGTCTAATAGGTAGAGACAGGGATTCTGCAAAACATATTACAATGTACAGAACAGTCTCCCATGACAAAGAATTATCTGGTCCAAATTGTCCATAGTGCCAACGCTGAGAACTGTTGTTCTAGGTAAGAACATTTTTATTTGTCTTTAAAGCACTAATCCAGTTAACATACTTTCTTTAAAACTCTAGTCTAGGCCTACTGTATATGTATAAGCAAAATATAAGAAAAGTTTAGTGTTTTTTTTTCTTGTAAAGTTTATAACTCACATTAGGAAGTAGGTTTCTTGCTGGAAACCCGCAGCATGTCTTATGTCATCTGCGTCATGGTCCCCAGAGACAGCGTAGTCCTTCTACAGTGCTTTCTAAGATAGTCCCATCCCCTTCTTGGATGAGACACCATTTTTACTTCTTTATTTTCCTGTCTCTCCACACAGTCTACTAAGCACTTATAGAAAACAAATGAATTAGAATCCACTGATCCTAGCATAAATGCATTCCATCAAAGTATAATTGAACTCGCCAGTTACCTTCAAAATTCTCTGCATTTTTATCCTTTCTTGCTCCTTTTGCTTCTCTCCAATTTAAGTATAAACTATTTATAAAAATAAACCTACTTCATTTCAATAATTCTATGTTGGTTCTTTTTTGTATCTTGCACCTCCTCTTTCTCCCTTCCCATCTGATCCCCTTACTCAGAAAATGTCTTCCTTGAAATAAGTTTCTTTCTAAGACTCAGTTCTACTTGACCCTTCTTTTTGTTTCTAAACTTGAAAGAGCTGCCCACTCTTAATCTCCTTAACTGATAATAACCCCTTCATTATTTCTCCATAATCCTTTTTCCTTTACATTATTTAAATAAAAATGTTTTTCAAAGGTCACCAATAATCACCTCATTGGCAAATATAATAACTTTTCCTTAGGACTACTGGAAAGTGGTCCTTAGGACTACTTAGGAAAGTATTCATTTCCACCAATTTGATTCATGTCTCAATCTAGGTGTTCCAGGATAACTTATGACCAAAATCACATTTATTATATTATCTCAAAACCTGTTCATCTTCTTATGTTTCTCATTTTAAAACATTAACTTCTTTGAAACCTCACTTGATACATAAGATCCATCTCTGTTGTCCACTGCTCAATGTTATTGCACTCACCCAATCAATTCCCAAGATTAGTAATTCAAATGTCATTTAGAATTTCTTCTTTATCCTACTCTACAGTTCTAAAGAATTGTACAACTAAAACTTTTTAAAAACATATATTTTGATTATGCTATTACAGTTGTCCCATTATCTTCTCCCCTTTATTCCCCTCTGGCCTGCACCCCCCTTCCCACCAGCATTGCCCCCCTTAGTTCATGTCCATGGGTCGTACCTAGAAGTTCTTCAGCTTCTCCATTTCCTATACTATTCTAAACCTCTCCCTGTCTACTTTGTACCTACCATTTATGCTTCTTGTTCCCTGTACCTTTTCCCCGATTCTCCACCCTCTCCCTCCCCACTGATAACCCTCCATGTGATCTCCATTTCTGTGATTCTGTTCCTGTTCTAGCAGTTTGCTTAATTTGTTTTTGTTTTTGTTTTTTCAGGTTCAGCTGTTGATGGTTGTGAGTTTGTTGTCATTTTACTGTTCATATTTTTGATCATCTTCTTTTTCTTAGATTAGTCCCCTTAATATTTCATTTAACAAGGGTTTGGTGATGATGAACTCCTTTAACTTTACTTTATCTGGGAAGTACTTTATCTGCCCTTCCATTCTAAATGATAGGTTTGCTTTGGTTGTTGTAGCTAAGTGGATTGAGTGTTGGCCTGCAAACCAAAGGGTCACCGGTTTGATTCCCCAGTCAGGGCACATGCCCGGGTTGCAGGCCAGGTCCCCAGTAACGGGTGCGTGAGAGGCGACCACACATTGATGTTTCTCTCCCTCTCTTTCTCCCGCCCTTCCCCTCTGTCCAAAAATAAAATAAATAATATTTTTAAAAAATAAATTATATCTTTGCTGGATAGAGTATTCTTGGATGTAAATACTTGTCTTTCTTGACTTTGAATACTTCTTTCCAGTCCCTTCTTGCCTATAAGGTTTCTTTTGAGAAATCAGTTGATAGTCTTATGGGAACTCCCTTGTAGGTAACTGTCTCCTTTTCTCTTGCTGCTTTTAAGTTTCTCTCTTTGTCTTTAATCTTGGGTAAGGTAATGTTGATGTGCCTTGGTGTGTGCTTCCTTGGGTCCAACTTCTTTGGGACTCTCTGAGGTTCCTGGGCTTCCTGGAAGTCTATTTCCAGATTGGGGAAGTTCTCTTTCATTATTTGCTCAAATAAGTTTTCAATGTCTTGATCTTCCTATTCTCCTTCTGGCACCCCTCTGATTTGGATGTTGGAGCATTTAAAGTTGTCCCAGGGGTTCCTAAGCCTCTCCTCATTTTTTTGAATTTTTGTTTTCTCATTCTTTTCTGGTTGAAGGTTTATTTCTTCTTTCTTCTCCAAATTGTTGATTTGAGTCCCAGTTTCCTTCCCTTCACTGTTGGTTCCCTGTGTATTTTTCTATATTTCACTTTGCACAGCCTTCACTTTTTCCTCCATATTACAACCATACTCCACCAATTCTGTGAGCATCCATATTACCAGTGTTTTGAACTCTACACCTGTTAGATTGGCTATTGCTTCATAATTCAGTTCTATTTTTAGAGCTTTGATCTGTTCTTTCCTTTGGGCCATATTTTTTTTTTTTTTGTCTTGGTGCACCTATTACATTGTGAGTGGTGGAGTCTTAGGTATTCACCAGGGCAGGTGTCACAGCCTCGTGGTACTGTGTTGCGGGGAGGGGTCAGAGAGGGAACAGTGCCACTTGCTTGGCTCTTGGCCAGCTTTCAGTCACTTCCCCTGCTACCCACAGGCAAATTAGGCCCTTCTGGTGCTGATTCCCAGGTGGGTGGGTGGGTGTGCGTTCTAAGACCCTCTGGGTCTCTCAAACAACCTCCTGTGAGACTGCCCATTTATCCTGCTGCCACAACCCCCACAAGTTTTCATCAGTAGTGGTTTTGATGGTTTCTTTTCCTGTGCCTGAACCCTGGGTTGCATGTCTTTCACTCCCCAGTTGTTCCTCCTGGTTTATCTTCCCGCAAATGTGGGACTGCCCCATCTGCCAGCCACTGTCTTGCCCTCCATGGCCTGCCAGCTGCCTCCTTGCCCTGGCTGCCTGTCTCTGCCCCTCCTAACGGTTTGAATGAATGTTTCTTCTTTAACTCCTTGGTGTTGGACTTTCACACAGTTTGATTATCTGGTAGTTCTGGTTATTTTTTGTTTTTAAATTTGTTGTCCTTCTTTTGGTTGTGCGAGGATACAAAGTGTATCTACCTATGCCTCCATCTTGGCCAGAAGTCCTAAAACTTTTAAATTTTTACTATATGTGATCATTATGCATTGTATGTACTTACCAAATACAGTCTTCAAAATAACTCTGTAAGCAGGAATTACTCTATTTTATAGATGAGGAAAATAAAGCTAAATAATTTTAAGTGGGTTGGATGGGACTACATAGTTAGGCAGAAGGTGAATCTAAATTCTGTGTTCATGCTGCCATTGTAGTCTGTATCTTTCTTTAGGTTTGACTTTGAAAGTTTTCACTTACCAATTGGGTACCACCCTAACTTCCTCATTTTGCATCTGAAAATTTTACTTTAGATAGCCTGTGTCTCCTCTTGCATCGTGCTCCTTGTAAATTTCTTGCTCAGTATCCTTATTCATGCTTTCCCTTCATTCATGGAAGGATGCCCTTAAATCCTTCCATATTGCCTTAAATCCAAATCCTAAATATGGGTTTCAAGTATTGACTTAAATGTTGCCTCATCAAACAATATATATTTTAAAAGTAATTAGAATTTGAAATTCTGAACCTCTACAAATATAAAATATTGATTTTGTCAGTAAGCATTTAAGGCATTGATTAAGTACTGAGACACTGAATCCCAGGAACTTGGGTTGTCAAATAGATTTAGACTCCAGTGCTAACTAAGATCCATTTGCCGTGGCTGCCTAGTGCAGCAGGGCAGAGTGCAATAATCTATGTTCTGGTCTAGAAATGGAAGATAAAAATAATAGTACTTGTAGCACGTATGAGCCACATTTGCTATTTACATCCTAACCAAATTACTTGAAAACTGGCATATTAATTAAATTATTAACATTTATTCACAGCTCACATACCTCCGTAGTGCTTAAAAATTGAGGGCTCATCATCTTTCTAGTCTCAAAATGTAATGTTGAGAATGGCAGCAGAAAGAAGGAGATGCATAATTTTGAAAAATTATTTCACACCAACTATGGTAAGGCTGATAAATTGTGCCTGCCGTACTAAAGAGGACACCTTTCCATGTATGTCCTTGCATCCAGGTCTGATGTCTTCCTTTTCTAAGGTAGCGACAGACAAGTATTGCCAAATTCTAATCTTCAAAGTTATCATTAAGTCTATTGTAATTAATTCCTTCATTTTTGTTTTGTTCATATAATTTAATGGAGGGAAAAACAATGTAAATTTAATCACTCTTGGATTCATTCATATTCTAGACTTGCTTAGATAAGAACATAGCAAGTTATAATATAATTTTTTTGAAGGAACCAAGACTTCTCTGTTACCTCATAAGAAATAAAATTTTGGTTTACTTCTAGATACGTGTAACCTTACACATTATCTACACACTTTATTTGATTACATTTTAGATAATAACTTTTTTTCTTTATTTTCCTTCTTGGGAGGTGAAGAGAGTAACTTAACTGTTTCCTTTTTTTTTTGGTTTTATTATTTTATATATTTTATGTTTACAACTTGTCCTTAGCAGCTTGTATGTTCCTTGGGGGCTAAAACCATGTAACATTCATGATTGTATTTCTAGCAATACTTTCCAATTGCCTTGCCCAGAATAGCTTTAAACATGCTGTCTTAAAGAATGAATAAATGAATAATGAACTATAGAAGAACTTCCATTCCCTTATACTGAAGGTTACGGCAATTGTGATTTTACATCCCAAGTAAAAGTACAATCCCCAGTATGTTTGGGATTTTCCTGTTTATCTTTGTTTTAATAAGTAGAATATAATGAAAATGTTGAACCCATTCAAAAACCTAATAGAAAAGAACAACTAGCAAATTAGATGCTACAAAGTCAAAAACTGTGAAGTGAACTTCAAAATACTAGAATAGTTAGAAGCAAACTATCCAACGATATCAGTATCCCAAATCAGTTGTCAGATGAGACAGATGAGTTGAATCTGTCTTATTTGGAAATTTGGACTTACTGGAACTGGACTCATTAGAACCTAGTTCTCTACTTAGTACCCATCTTCAGGAGAAACTTCTGAGAGCTAAACAGAGCTCCAATCAGAAAATTTAAACCTGACACTCTGCCAGGCCTCATTACTAGAGGCAAGAGATGTCATCATTATTTTGATCGAGTGGAAAGTAAAATAAATTTAAGACATCCTCATTTGCGGAAAAAAAAGAATCCAAAGGTGTATGTTGGCTAGTAACAAAACTGCATTCAATTCAATATGATATTGAAATTGAAACAAAACAAAACAAAACTCAGATTTGGGAACAGTTCAGTAATAGTTGATAACTGACAGAAAAAAAAACAAACTTCAATTGAGTCAGGAATGAAGCATTTGCCTGTTAGAGGGTTTGTTGTTGTTGTTTTGTTTGTTTTTGGTTTTTTCAAATCTAGCTAAATTAAAATTATTTTTTCTCATAGAATCTCATGCTATAGCAAAAACTCTACTCATATAAAGCAGTTAAATTTTGGAATAACTGGCTACTAGATGCTACTTGATGACCCATGATAATAGGACCTCTGGAAAGCGCTGCAACTTTTATTACAGAATCCAGCACCATTAACTTTTGTTATCATAGGATCATAGAAATATTTTTATTGCAGTGAAATCACCAGTATAGTCTTTCATTCTCTCCAAAATCATGTACTTCATGTTAGAGAGAAAAGAATACAATATAGACACAGATGCTATACAGGAATAATGGTCCTATACTTCCCAATCTACTAACACCCATTTTATTCACTGATGGTGAAAACTTTTAACATTCTCTTCCAAACAAGAAACACTGATTTTTTTGTTGAAAGGAAGAGCATACACTATCTGAAAAATAAATATATTTCTTCATCTAACACCTACCATATAAAACAATTTCAGATGTACTTAGATTTAAATGTAAATGATAAAAGAAAATTCTTAGAAAAAACATAGAGTATGTCTCATGATCTTGGGATAAGAGACTTTCTTTTAAAAAAAGACAAAAAAGTGTTAACTATAATAAAAAATTAATAACTTGGACTACTTTACAAAAAGGAATTTATGGTAATCGAAACTCACCATTTATAAACAACAAACGACGGGAGAAGGTATTTATAATATATTCATTTGGCAATGGACTCTTACCATTAATATATACAGAACTCATACACACCATGAGAAAAAAATAAATAAAAATGACTTGAATAGGCACGCCATAAAAGAAAATATCAAAAAACCAACAAATACACAAACAATAATGTATCAAGAAAATACAAACTGAAAACAAAATACGAACTTAATACATACCCAGCAGAATCAATAAAATGAAGGTAGAAAATAACAAGTATTGGTGAGGTATTAGAAAGTTGAAATGTTGCCAGTTGCTACTAATAGGAGTCCAAATTGCTATGAATACTTTGGAATACTGGCTATTTGCTAACATTAATAAATGACATACCTTATGCATACCTCTTGAGCAAGTAATTCCATTTTTAGGTATTCACTGAGCTAAAACACATACACACACACAAAGAGACAGGCACAGAACCACTGTTTGTAATAGGCAAAACTAGAAAAAGAAGTCCTCAACATAAGTTATAGAAACTGTGGCTTATCATGCAATGAAATATTTTAGAGCAATCAAAATGAATGAACTTTTCCTACATATTTTAATATGATAAACTTAATAAACAATGTTGAGCAAAAGGGAACAGACAAAACAGTGTAGACAGTATGATTTTATTTACAAACAGTGTAAAATCGATCACAACTAGTTTATTGTTTTAGGAGTCATGATACTGGCTCTCTTTGAGTAGTTATAACTGGGTGGCACATGGCAGGGGGATCTGGGAAAACTAGCTATGTTCTGTTTCTTAATCTGACTGCTGGTTGCATGGAAATGAGTTGAGCTGTACACATAATAAATGCACGTGTTCTTATGTAAAAAGCTCCCTTCAGAAATTTATGGCAGGCATTCACAAACACAGGACTAGTAGAGAGACCTTCATACAATGGCGGCATGGTGGGGAAAAATACTGTCATATGTTTGTTTCCTTTAAAAATAACATTATGCTAGCCTTGTATTAAAAACTGTACCTTGCACAATGTCTCCAAACAATTTGGTTTTGGTAACAACTGAAGTATTTCAATAGCTATTAAATAACTATCACAGTAATTTGAATAGTCAGGGTATCCCTTTGATGATGAGGAATCTTTATGCTTTGAGACAAGATACCTTCACTTGTTTCCTAAACCTTCCTAAAGGCTTATTTCTGTCAAGCTGCTTACATATTTGAGGTAAAAAAAACTTTGCCTTTTTGTTGTTTGACAAGATTGAAGTTCTCTAGGATACAGTACAATGGAATAAAAATTATTTCATACAGTATGTTTAAGAAATAAGAACTAATACCCTTTTTTTTTGTTGCAGAACAAAAGACTTTCATGTAGCAGTAGAGTTCAGAAAACCTGAAAAACTGTAAATAGAAAATGATACTCATTACCATATAAGTAATAAAACCTCCTGTTTTTAAATAATTGATTTTCCTACTTCAAACTTGAAAACCGAAAGCCGTGACCAATTTATATATGATTTTGTGTATCCTCCGGGAATGGTATAACTTACATAGCATTCAATACAATATTTTTTTCTGTATGAAAACATTGTTTTTCAAAATATCATCCCAATGCATATTTAAATCAAAGCATGTGAGTACTCCTGTTTTACCATATTCATTTCAAGGACACTTATAGAATACATTGTGTTAACAAGTTTCTACCAATATCACAGAAGGTTGATTTACCTTCAGCTGCAAAAAACTGCAGTATTTTTCTTAAAGCTTTGAATGAGAGGTGGAGCATTAACTGTAAACATGTAATCTATTAAATTTCTAAGACTTTAAAGGGAGCAAAATTAATTCAGTGCCACATAATTGCTCCAGGGACAGAAAAAAAGATACAAACAGAATTGATATGCTCATATTTCCCCTTAGAAATTAAATGACAGTGCTAAATGAGCAATTTCTTTTTTTTAAACTCAAACATTTGACTTTTAAGTTAATATATCCCTTGAATATTTCAACAACTTTCTGTGACAACTTACAAAGTATAGGAAGCAGTAATGGTGGGAGTTTCAGTATTCTTTCTTTCTTTTTCATTTTTCTTTTTTATCAGAATTTCTCCCTCTCCCTCTTCCTCTCTTAGGTGTCTGTCTCTGCCCTCCTCGTGACCTTCTGTTCCTCTGTCTTTCCTGTTATCCCAATCCATCAGTTTCTTTCTAGCTTCACTTGCCTTTCTATCCATCATGCAATCTAAGGTAAGTCATTTCTATAAATACATCTTTTAGGATCCAACAATGATGTACCCCCTTTGACCTGCTGACAACTTACTTCACCAGTTTCAAACTGTGTGTGTCCCCTACCATCGACTATCAGCATTAGCTGCAAAGGAGTTGAGCAATGTTGCAGGGAGTTAGAGACCAATATTGATTAGATCTAGACAAGCTTTTGATTTTTATAAATATAAATTTGGAACTTTGACAAAATGTTACATGCTGTACTTTCCAAATCTAAAATGACATAAATCAATATATTATTTCCTAAAAATTATAGCAATGGTTTTTCAAAAGTACTTTATGTTTGTTTAGTTTTAACTTCTAAAAATCTGAAAGAACATTCTAGAACTTCCAACTGAAGAAGGTTAGAGGGAGCAACCCAAAATCCCCCCCAAAATATAGGATTGGATAGGTATAAAAACCAACAACAATGAGGAAAAAGGGAAAAAGTCCATAGGAAAAATGTTTTAAACTAAATTACTCAAAAAAGAAAAACAGATGAAGTAGTGATATCTGATGAAGATGGTAGGAGGAGCCATAGACTATATTATTATAGGGGCAGGGCACTGAGGGCTCTATCCTGCCAAGTCCTAGAAATTTTGATACTTGCAAATGCCAAGTCGAATAGAGGGCAGAAGTGTGATGGAGACCTGAAAAGTTGGGGAGTACAGTCAATTCACCAATTCATCAATTCTTGTCATTTGCAGTAGGTATGTTCTATAAATTTCTGTTGCATACTGAATTACTGAAACCATAGGTCCCAGGGAAAGTACAGGGTTTGATTCCTGTAAGCCTTTGGTTTTATTTATGTTTCTATTTAACAACACTTTGTTTTAGTCCCTTCTAACTGCTACAATAAAATACTACAGATTGGGTAGTTTAACACAGGAAAAAATTATTTATCACAGTTCTGGCAGCTAGAAGTTCAAAATTAAGGGGTCAGCATAGCTGTCCCCTGGCTGCACACCTCGTCATATTTTTCCATGGTGGAAGAGGAGGGACTAGGGTTCTCTGTGGAGTCTCTTCAGCCTTTAGAATAATACTAATCCCTTTTATGAAGGTTCCACCATCAAGATATAAGCACCCACAAAGTCTCCACATTTGACACCATCATGTTAGGCAAAGGATTTCCACATATGAATTTGGGGGGGACACAAAAATTCAAAATATGATTCAGTTGTTATGGTTGAACTCATGGTCAATGGCACTATAACTCAAGCCTGAGTGAATCTTACCTAACCCAAGTACTTTCTTAGTAAGAAGCATTACAGCCTGCTTCTGTCTAGGAAGATGGATGGTACTTCAGCACTACACTTGGAGGCCATTTTAAACAGTGAAATCACCAACAAAATGCACCAAAAATGCAAAAAGGGCATTAAATAGAATGCAAAAAAAGGGCACATATACAATATGAAAGCTGAAACAAGAATGCAGAGCATGGATTTGTTTGACCTTAGCTGGGAATATGGGCAGTGGGTAACTCAAACTTTTCACAGTTCTGTACACTTTAGTGAATGACCATGAAAGTGTCTCTAGTATTAATTTTGCAGTTACAAATAAATTTTGATGAGTAAGTGAATTTGCAAATGCAGAATCAGTAAATAAGGAGGAATCAACTCTACTTAAGTGTATGTTGATTTTCACAGGGGTCTTCTCACACAGTTAATATTCTGAATAATATCCCTGAAAGCTGACATTCATCCTTACACACACACATGCACACAAGTAGAATTCTTTTCTGAAGCTCTAGCGGACTTGTTGGGAGAAATCGGGCAACTAATTGTTGGCATTATTATCCTAGAGCAAAGACCACATGTAAACACACATACAAAACCTAGTATTACCTCCAATTATTTGACAACGTCCCATTTGCTCAATCGAAAGGGAAGCTTTTCAATGGACAAGCCAAAAACCTGTTTTCACATGCACAACTTTTAATAAGTTTATTATTGATTCATTCTTAAATATGAAAACAGCTGCAATATGGAAAAAATTAAGATAAAACAAGAAAAAATACCTTATAAAAGACAGAGATAGTTTGAGAAAACAATAGAACTTAAAAGTTCTAAGTAGTAACTTTTGAGAACTCAAAGAAAATATTTTATAAGTTAAAAGAATAAAAAAAACAAGTCTTATCAAGCAGAGAGGAAAATGGGTGGTTAAAAAAAACGAACAGACACATTATTGTGAAATTTAAAAACATTAAGATTCCCAAGAAGTTTCAAGGTGCAAGCAACAAGCCACCTTCAAATAAATAAGGATCAGGTATCCACTGAATTTCTCATCAGCCAATTCAATGCCAGAGTAGAATAAAATAATGTTGCTGATGCTCTGAAGCAAATAATTTTTAAAGTAGGGATTTATAATTAGCCAATTTATTCACAAATGACTGTTAGAATACATATATATTCATAAAAAAGATTAAAAAATGATCAATTCTACCTTCACATACTCATTCTTAAGAAGTAACTTGAGGATATTCTCCAGCAAAATAAGGAATGAGAAGACAGGAAATCCAGGAATTCACGGGTCTGATGTAGATGAGTGTAGAAGGAAGTGCCAGAAATAGGGCAGGAGAGACAGGCCCCTTGAAGGGAAGGCTCCCTTCCCTTCCCAGGAAACAGGAATTTGTTATTAAAGATACGAATTTAGAGTTCCCGTAGCCAACAAAGATAAAATGCAAAAAGAAAAGTTGTAACTCAAGCAAAAAACCTAAAACTGAGTAAAAAAACAAAACAAAAAACCCAACACTAAATCATATCAATACTTCATTGCGAAGAAAAAACATTTATAATGATTAAAACATTAAGCACATTTATAGAATTCCAACTTTTATGGCTACAGATTAGATACAGATTCAATAGACAAGTAAAACTGCAGACCTTGGAAGTCAGCAGGTAGAGGAGCGACAGCCATTGTGAACACTGTCCTCTCTACAGCAGACGGCACAGGTGTGAAGGTGTAGCTATGTTATTTAGAATGATCTAAAATCATGATATCTCGAGAGGAGCTGTGAGTATTGGTGAAGCAAATGAACTAGATCTTCATTTGTACCATATCAGAAAGTAAATCAGTGGGAGATAAAATAATAAGCCAACCAATAATATTCATCAGTGTAAGAAAAAATAGGAAAAAATGCAAGAGCTAAAAGCAATTCCCTCTATTAATGAAATATTTATAGCTATTAAAATTATGAGGAACACTTTATACATATCAATTGAATGAGCTCCTAGATGTTACTAAGTATCAAAAATCCAAGCATAGAACTTATACCTCATATACCACTGTTTGTGTAAGAAAGAGTAAAAAGTGTGTGTGTGTGTTTGTTTATGCATGTGCGTTTATATACTGGAACGCCACACAAGACACATTGACTCCTGATAAGAAATTCAGTTGCTTGAGGAATGGTGGTAGGAGGTTATCCTTTAGAACTTTTAAATCTTTAAAAACTTGTAAAAAAAATCACAATGATACAACGTACAGCATAGAGAATACAGTCAATAATATTGTAATAACTATGTATGCTGCCAGATGGGTATTTAAAATATTAGAGGGGTCACTTTGTAAAGTATATAATGTCCAACTACTATGTTGCACACCTGAAACTAATACAAAATAGTATTGAATGTAAAGTACAATGGAAAAAGAACATTTTAACATATATATATAAAATATAGAGAAATTTGAAAAGTAAATACAAATTTAATTAAAAAAACTAAAAATTAGTAAGTTCTTCTGAAAAGAATAACTGAGGGAAAAAGAAGTGAACCATGGAGCTCTTATTTTTTGTTATAAAACTCTCAGTTGTATTTCTTTTTTAAACTCTGTTTCTCTCTCTCTCTCTCTCTCTCTCCCTCACACACACGCACACACACACATGCACACACACACACACACACTGAACTGTTTGCCTATGACTGTCTGCCCAATGAATTCTTACTCATTTCACAAGGTTCTGGTAAAGCAAATTCTCTGTGAAACTTACCCTGACCCTGGCCAAGTTCCCTGCCGAGTTAGTCAGTTCTATGGGATTCTAGAGTACTGTTTACCCATCATATTACAGCATTTTTCCTTCATATTTTATTATTTAGTTATATGCCTGTCTCCTCTACTAGACTGTGATCTTTTAAGTCAGGAATTATTCTTTGTATCTCCACACATTTGATGATGCCTACCTTTTGAATTCCATACCCCTTGGTTTTTAAATGAATTGCTTTTAATATTGAAGAGGTCGGCCTATTCCCTGTCAGGAAAGGCTTCTAGAAGGAATGGGAGGAGTCTGAGAACAGCTACTTGAGAAACAGGAACCACTATATATGTCCAAGGACAGTACACACAGCTTAGGGTGGGGAAGGCGGTGGGTTCGCATTCTTTCAGTCATTCTTACTTCACTTGCTTGAGTTTGTGGAATAAATTTGGTCCACAGTTTGGATACACAAAATCAGTGACTGAAAGACAAGTGAGTGGGGGGAAAATGGTGGTTGGGTAAAGGAAGGGAGGGAAGTCTCTCAGGAAAATCACAAGCATAGATTTTATGTGTTTGAGAACAAAGATACAAGTAAATTATTATAAGTATCAAAGTTCAGTTAAGGAAAAGGGGCCATGGTCACAATACAAGTTAAGATCATATTGGTTAATTAATTATCAATAATATAAAGATGGTCAAATAAAATTCCTTTGATAAAGTCTGGACTAATTTTATCTACCTGAAGCAGAAATTTATTATTATTGGCCACGGGTAGCCCTTCCCTGATAGAGCTTCATGAGGGCTAATATTCTGGGATCTAATCTCATCAATCTCTGACCTTCAGTCTGTCATTTTTCACTGGTTGCTTTCTTCAGACCTGTGTTAAAGGCTCCAGGTTTTTTGGTTTTTTTCCCTAAAAATAAAACAGATTTTTCTGTTTCTGATATCCATCCACATTTTAAAAATAATTACCCATAATTCATTTTTATTTCATCACCAAACTCCTTGAGTAGTCAACATACCCAACTCCATTAATTCCCTCCTTGACTCTTTGTAATTTTTCTCTAGTCTCTGCCATTCTTAGGAACTTTTTGGTTCCTCAATACAAATATCTTTTTTGAGTTCACATCCTAAAATGTTTAACTCTAATAGCTATCCCTAGTTCTATACGATCAGGACCCATAACATACCACTATCTGGGTTATCTTCCTACCTTTTAGACTATCGTTTATCCCTTGCCTGCGTAGTTTTTTACACTTTGCAAAATTAGTAGAGCTTCCCTGAGATTTCATTTCGCCCTTTCTACCTTATTCTTTGTAAGAACCCCTTCAGAGATATCTTTCATGCGTAAGGTTTTAAAGGCATCTCTGTGCCAAAAAAATCTTTCATCTAACACTTTTCTATGACACTAACTCTTTCTGGCAATTTTCATTCCAACATTTTTGTCGATATTCATTGTTTTTGCTTTGTTTTGTTTTTCTTACCACATATTTACCACTCAATGCAGAAATTTGTCTTCCAGTTCAAAAATGAACTTGCTATTGCTAAACAGCTACACTTCTGGCTGTTCAGTCTAACACACTTCAGCCCTTATTTTACAGGACAATTTGTCAGCAATATCATGTTCGTATTATTTCCCCCTTTGCTTTGTACAAGCTTTTTAATTTTGGGTTTTTTTTTTCTATTTTGCTTTTTCCCTACAAGCTTAAGTTTTCCTTGGTTTTCTTTGCCAGATCTTATTTCCCTTCCTGGGCTTGTTCTTCAGTTTTGTCTTTCCACTTACTTGACCTACTGCTTCTTTACCCACTGTACTACTTTAAATATACATATCTGTCTTAGGCCCTGACCTCTCCTCAGCATCTGAATAATGTATATTCAACTGCTTACTGCTTAACCTGAGCATGAGGAAAAGCTCTCAGGGTTAAATAACATACTCAACTTGTTCAACACAGACCTCTTTACCTTATCCCCACACCAGCTTTTCATATGTTGCCTCACCTCTACATATTTGCCTCTTTGCCTTAGTAAAAGCAAAGAGACAAATATCCCCCTCTTTTTAAAGGCATATCTTAGGATATCTCACTGATCTACATTACAAATTCAGTCTGTTGAAATCAATATATTATTGCCATTTTACCAATGATGAAATCAGGACTCAGAAATGTTGACTAATTTGCCAACACAACATGCACATAAAGTGGCTGAGATAGGCTTGTATTTATCTGTTACACACCACATCATTTTTTGTGAATTCCTACCTAGGACACTAAGGCCAGTTCAAAGGTACCTTCTTAGTGAAGCTTTCACTGATCTCGCCAGCCAAAAATGACCACAGATGCTTCAGCCTGATTTATTATAATTTTAAGATTCCAATTTATATTACATGTCTTTGTGCATTTCCCTTCAATCTTCTAGTACATTTTGTGTTTCTTAAAGAAAAGAACCAACTGCTGTAAAATAGGAAATAGTCTTTCCATTGCAGAAAAATCTAGTTGTTTAATTCGCTAAACTAGAAAAAGATTTAAGTTCTATATTTGTCCTTAAATTGTATAACAAATTTCTCTATTAAAATAAAAAAGGCAGTATTGATATTTTCCCCAAAGTTTTATTCTATTAGTGATTTATATTCTGCTTCAGCTCCTTGACACCGATGATATTATACAGCGTTATAGAATTTCTAGCACATTCTTAATTTGGAGGCTTTATAGCAGTGCTTTAGGAGCTAAAGGAAGCATGATGGGGAAGTGAGAAAAAAAGTATTAGTCAAAGGCACCCAAATTATAAATACTAATAATAAAACCCACGTGAGGGTATGTAATGCCATGACCAGTTCTAGCACTATATAAAACTAAAACCTTAAAGTAAGGCACAACCGACCTGACAACAGTCCTTTGCAAGGCAATAGCAAGCCTTTTAGAACATAGAGATGTTACACAGAGATTTTAAAATCGTTAAAATGTCGTAATTGTATTTTGACAAAGTTTTGAAGTTTCTAGCCACATAAACAGACACAATTAACAATTTTGAGGCTGTAGTACCATAAAATATACAGTGGTCATCACTTTGCAAAGTTTCAGAGTTTTAATTATTTGTCTTGGTACAGAATTTACAGAGCAGAAGTAAATTTGCTATACATTTCTGTAAAAGTAATCATGTTCAGGCAGCAATAGCCTGATTCAAGTAAAGCTTTTCTCAGAAGTAAAATTTTAACTTGCAAAAAAAAAAAAATGAAGGATTAGTTAGAGAATATTGCACTTTTGAATTCATTCTTGAACTTGTTAGATTCATTCAGGTTAACAGCACTTGTAACCTCTCATAAGTTTTCTTAAAATCATCCTGGCCATACATGTGCGATTATTCTCAGCAATCAACTGGACATTACGGGACACATGCAATGTGCCAGGCATGCACTGTGCTGCTGCCTCCACTAGTGTTAACGAGACTTGTGTACTTAATTCCCTCCCGCTGCTCTTAATTTTCAACTGCTCTGTGGGTTCGATTCCAACACATTTTTTTACACCCTAACCCCATCCCTTGACAATTTTCCTTACCTCGGTAATGAAGGATTTGGCTGTGGCAGGATTCATAACAAGGATGGCTCGCCTAAGAGTGTCTCGATAGCGATTCAATTCCTCTATTCTCATGGTGTCAAAGAGAGTGGTGATCATTTTATTGATGTTGTTTTCCACCTTTTGAAGTGCAACATCCATCCCTTGCTGAGATACTTTGTCCAAAAACTCCTGTATTCCACGGATATCTAGGAGCAACAGAAATGCCATCAAAGTGTGAATTAGAGTGCAGAAGGGAGATAAGAGCTATCATCATTTATATCAGAATACTTCACTGTTCAACATTGTAGGCTGTCTAAAACTACCAGTTGAGTAGCTGGCGAAACTCTGAAATATGTTTAAGGTTTAGTATGATTTAATGTGTTTACATAAAAATGTAGAGATTATTTTTATTATTTTATTTTTTAAATATATTTTATTGATTATGCTATTACAGTTGTCCCTATTTTTCCCCCTTTGCTCCCCTCCACCAGGTACCCCCCCCTTCATTCCAGCAATCACTCTCCTCCCTTAGTTCATGTCCATAGGTCATGCATGTAAGTTCTTTGGCTTCTCCTTTTCATATACTATTCTTAACCTCCCCCTGTCTATTTTGTACATACAAAGTATGCTTCTCAATCCCTGCATTTCCCGCCCCCCATTCTCCCCCTTCCCCCTCCCAGCTGATAACCCTCCAAATATTCTCCATATCTTTGATTCTTTTCCTGTTCTGGTTGTTTGTTTTTTTTTTTTTTTTCAGATTTAGTTGTTGATAGTTGATAGTTGAGCAGTTGAAAATTTACCTTGGAAAGCACCTTATCTGCCTTCTAAAAAGCATTCTAAATGATAGTTTTTCTGAATAGAGTAATCTACATTGTAGGTCCTTGCTTTTCATCACTTTAAATATTTCTTGCCAGTCCCTTCTTGCCTGCAAAGTTTCTTTTGAGAAATCAGCTGATAGTCTTATGGTAACTCCGCTGTAGGTAACCCTCTGCTTTTTTCTTGCTGCTTTAAAGATTCTCTCTTTATCTTTAACCTTTGGTATTGTAATGGGTGTGGAATGAGGTTCAGAGTGGGTGTGGGCCGAGAGGCCCCAGGGCCCCCACAAGTCCAGCTTGAGGGCTGGGAAAAGCAGCAGCACAGGGATTGAGTTATTTTGCATACCAATAACATCAGGCTAGCTTCACAGTCTGCCTGGTCCAGGGAGATGGGCATTACTCTGACCCGTGATGTAGCTGGGAGGCAGCTCCTCCTGGTTACAGTGCCTGCGAGAGAGCTTGGAGATGGTTTGCTCCACAACACAGGGCCATGCCTGCCCCGGCTAACAATGGCAGCTGAGAAAGGCAGAAGAAACCAGAGTGCTGGCAGGTGTAACCCAGTGAGGGAGGAGTCGGAAATGGGGTTACGGAGGAAGATCTGCTCCAGGATTTAAACCCAGGCGTGGCAGCCATGCTGGGGCTTACCCACATGGTTTGGGGAGTGGGGATGGTGCACTCTTGACTAGGTGGCTTAGAAAGCAGGAAAGCAAGGCGTAGCAGCCATGTGGAGCTCTCTTTCTTGGCCAGGCCATTTGAAAGGATGCAGAAGAATCCCCTGGCTCACCACGAGGATGCGGTTTTGGATTAAGAACAGGAGCCTCGCTGAGCTACGGACTTCTATTTTCTTTTCCTGAGATACGGGACCCCTGACTGGCCTGGTTTGGCAAGAGGGGGCAGGACTGTGTGTTGTTTGTGGGTGTTTTAAAGGAAATTTGGGATTTAATGGCAATATTCCACCATTACTCTAAACTTGTATAACTTTTAATTAATCAATTCCTTTCTTTTTTACCAAAGTCTTGCGTCGAGAGCCACAGTTCCTACCAGCAGCAGGCAAAAAGAACCTGAGTAACAAAAGGCCCGCAGGGGTGGGTGGGAGTATTTTCTGTAACATCATGCTAATTATGATATGTCTTGGTACGGCCCTCTTTGGGTCCAAATTGTTTGGGACTCTCTGTGCTCCCTGGACTTGCATGTCTCTTTCCTTCACCAAATTAAGAAAAATTTTTTTTCATTATTTTTTCAAATAAATTTTCAATTTCTTGCTCTTCCTCTTCTCCTAGTTTTCCTACAATTCAGATGTTGGTATGTTTGGGGATGTTCCAGAGGCTTCTTATACTATCCTCATTTTGTTTGAATTCTTGTTTCCTCTTTCTGTTCTGGTTGAATGCTTATTTCTTCCTTATGTTCCAAATAGTTGATTTGAATCCCAGCTTCCTGACCTTCACTGTTGGTTCCCTGTAGATTTTTCTTTATTTCACTTAATGTAACCTTTTCTTCCCTTATGCTATTGCTGTACTCACTGAGTTCTTTCAGCATCCTGATCACCGGTGTTTTGATCTCTGCATCTGATAGGTTGGTTATCTCTGTTGTTTAGTTCTTTTTCTGGGGTTTTGTTCCATTCTTTCATTTGGGCCATACTTCATTGTCCCCTCAACTTGACAGCTTCCCTGTTTTTGTTTCTGTGTATAAGTTAGAGCTGTTTTGACTCCCCGTCTTAGTAGTGTGGCCTACTATAGAAAAGGCACCTGTAAATTGCGTGGGGTGAAGCCTTAGGCAATCACAAGGGTGGGGCAACCCACCTTACCACTTTGTGGCTGTGTGTGTGGGGAGGGCTTGGAGAGGGAACAGTGCTGCTGCCTGGCCTCTGGACATTTGACCAGCACTTGCCCCATTTCTAGTCACTTCACCTACTCCCTGTGTGTGACTGGCACCGTTCCAGCTGTTGCCCTGGTGCTGAACCCCAGATCGGGTGGGTTTGCATACACTCGAAGACACTGCAGTCCCTTTAAGCGGAGTATCCTGAAAATCCAGCAGTTTCTTCTGCTGCCCCGGCCTCCACTGGTTTTAAAGGCATCAGTTATGGAGATTTATCTTCCCAGTGCTGGAATCCTAGGCTGTGCGTCTGGCCTTGGGTGGGATCGCTGGCTCCCAAGGTGTCCCCCCTGATTCTTATCTGCCACACTTGAATGTGGGATCAACTGTTCTGCTGCCGCCTCTCCACACTGCCCTGCCTCTCCTTGCCTCTCTGCCCATCTCTGTGTCTCCACGTCTCCACACCCCTATCCATCTAGATGAATGTGGCTTCTTTAAATCCTGGTTTGTCAGACTTCTGTACAGTTCGATTATCTGACAGTTCTGGGTGTTTTTTGTTTTGAGGTTTACTTGTAATTCTGTTTGTGGTTGTGTGAGGAGACCAAGCATGTCTACCTATGCATCCATGTTGATCAGAATATCTAGAGATTATTATTTTTAAAGTGAATGTCTTTCTCTTCACCTAGCATTTCAAATTTTCTCACCTGTAGACAATATTAGGCCAGGATCCTCACTTCCCTAAAGCAAATGTGAGATAAGTGCGTTCCTTATTTTCCTCAGCATTAAAGAAGTGATACCAACCTCAGGGAAAACTTGAATATCATTTATGGTTGAATCTGAATCAAGGTTAATAAAATTTATTAAAATAGAACAATATCACTAAACTTGACGCTTACAATCTAAATAGAAATAGAGTTTTGAGAGGTTATCTTCAAAGGGTCACAGGTCACTTAGACCACAGATAGCTCCATTTTTGTTTATTTAATGAGAACTACCTCAGTTCAAATCTGGCAAACTTAGGAGACAATTTTCTTATCAGAAGTACGGGGAATGCACTTTGCATGTAAAATAAATTTTAACAACATATTCACACACCCATTTCAAAAAAAGCAAGTTCTGAAAGATCATCAAATAAAAATTGTGTCCATTTCACATTTAAATTAGGAGGGTAAAATCCAGTCTAAATGAAGTGTTTAACAATTTATACCAGGGTATACCATATATTTAAGTAACAATAAATGTCTGAAATGTTACAAATATTTCTTCCTAGTACCACACTGGTTGTTTATAAAAAGGATTCGAACATTGATAAAGATAATTGGAAAATATTCCCAGCAAAATAAAATCTTGATATAGCAGATTAGCTTTTCCTATATAATAAAGTACATGTTTTCTGTATACATCCATGGCATAAAATGATTAAAGAGAGAAAACTAGTGAAGGATAAGAAATAAATAGGATTGCAGGTTGCTCATTGTGTATGGACTATATGTCAAAATTCCTAATTGTGTGTGATCACAAACATTGAAATTTGCCTCTCAAGGGCAATAGTTAGTTGGTGTATTTTTCAACACATTAAAATTAAACACAAGATATAAACCCACAGAACAAGAAAACAAATAGCCACAGATTTGGAAGTCTGCATATGCTCATAACAAAAGTTTATATTTGCAATATTACAAATTAACTTTAAAATTTTGCTTTCATATTAGTTTTATTTCAAAACAATTACTACAAATAGATATTCAGTTATCTGATGGCTCTCAAACACTTCAGACTAGATAACTACATAATTTCTACCTTATATTCCTTATTCCTAATTATATTATAAACCCAGGATGTCAGAATCATTCAGCTTAAAAGAACAAAAGCCTCATCTAAAGCAGAACAAGAGATAAAAGAGCTGGAATAATAAAGGTATTAAGTACTCATTAAATATCCAAGTCAGAAAGTACCTAAGGGTGTAAAATGCTCAGGAGTGGATTAAACAAAGGGTTAGATCTGATGCAATTTAGCAGCTACAGGTAGACATGTAACAGGACTATGTACGCACTCAAATAGGCATTCTCAAACTTTGGTGTGACTCAGAATCACTTAAAATTTTATTAAAAATATAAAAGATTGGTCCCCAACCCAGAACCAATATACCTTTAAAATCTATTTCCAGCAGATCACTGAATATGAATTTTAAGTTGTTTTTTCTTTAATCCGAATCACTTAAATATGAATCTTAATGTAAGAAAATGAAAAATACATTGAAATAAATAAACATGCTCAGAAAACACTGTGTGACCAGATCATAAGGCTCCAGGACATTTGTGTTCTAGGACATGTTCTGTTCACAGAAATAATACAGTAGTGCAATTTCATATCTTAATTTTATAGATAAAAATTGTTTCAAAAGTATTTATTGAATACGGGACACAATGTTATATGCAAGGAATGCAACAGTGGATACCCTTTTCCACACTGAGAAAAGCAATAAACAAGTAAACAGAGTAATACAAACAAATCACATTAGTGCTTGAAAGAAACAGGGCGCTCTGGGAGATAAGGACAGGGTAGGAAGGAGGATCTATTTTAGTTAGAACACTCAAAGAAGATTTCTCTGGAGAACTGGTATGTAAACTGATATAAAGGATGAGACAAAGAGATTAGAAGTGAAGACAAAAGCATAGGAAAAGTACCCTGAGGCAGCAAAGAACTCCTATCTGAAGTTGTGAGACTCCAGGGTGGGTGCCGCCCAGTGAGTGAAGACAGTCGACTTAGGCGAGCTCCACGGGGAGTGTGGGTCAGATTACGTGGGCCTTGGTGAGTCAGAGAGGTTTCCTTTTTATTCTAAATACAGTTTTTTCTCTATTGAGAGTTTTAATTAAAGGATCTAAGTGGTGACAGGCTATGTGGGTGGAGTGACAAAAAGTTTGTCTGAGAGTGATTTGTTAAGATAGTATGATTCCAATTGAGCTTGTAAATAATATCCCCTTGATTTAAAAGTCTGACTTTTCTTAGCTTTTATTTTTGACCAGAAGGTGTGTGTGTGTGTATATATATATATATATATATATAGCCACAAAAGTGATGACGAAAGGCTGTTAGGATCTCTCTGCATCCTTAGTCCAGAACTCGGATTGTCATTGCCTATGTACATGTGATTGAAAAAATTTTAAAAATATTTCTGACCCGTATATGAAGAAATATATATTTCATAGATGTCTTCTAAGATTATATTAGTGAAGGCATATGTGTGTGTGAGCACAAAATCCAGTGAAGAGTCTATCACATGGTAGTTTATTAATAATACTACATTAACTGTTTGTTAAGGGTAATCTCCCCCCACCCTTAGGAAAGAATTGACTAAAATTTAATGATGGCTAGCTAACCAAAATAGCAAGCATAATATCTGAGACTCTTGGAATGCAAAAGTTAAATAATAATAGCTTTACTTGTTTGAGAATAACATAAAAAACCCATGATAGGTGGCAACTGTAAGTCTGATGTGAGAAGAATCTGAATCTATTAGCTGTTCTCTGGAAAATCAACATTAAAAGAGCCCGAGCCTTTGGTTTTGTTAATTCACGAACATAATCAACCATTGCAATTATTTAGCTACATTGTCTGTATGCCTATTAGTTGTCAGAAAGTGAAAATAAAGGTTATAGAAATGAAAAGAGAATATACGGTGCCTGACTTCAAGGAGCCTCTGGGCTTATGGGTGGGACTAAGTGCTATGTATTGAGAGCAGAAAGTTAAATAGTATTGAATAGTTTCAGTTCAGCAGTTCTCAGCGATTACTAATTCTACTATCCAGATAATTCTATAACAAGTAGTGGAAAGTTCATTAACTAAGTTATTAAACATAAAATTATAGGAAAAACCAAGAGGATGAAATTTTCTCCTGAGCACTATAAAGGAACTGTGGTAGCCAGATTAATGACCTGCCAAAAGTGCTCAAGTACTAATCTCTGGAATCTGTGAATGTGTTCAGTGGCCTAACAAAGAGGATGAATGCTCCAGATGGCATTAAGGCTGATTATATGCTGAGCTTAACATAGAGAGAGAACTCTTACTATTTGGGTAGGTGTAGTGTAATCACAGGGGGTCCTTAGAATTGGAAGAAGGAAGGAGAAGAGGAAAGTAAAAGGGAGAACTGACTGCTGAAGAATGAGTTGACTTTAGGGAAGCTTTAGAGAGAGGTATCATTGTTGCTCTGAAGATGAGGCTGTATGATTGAAACTTACATAATGTTACTAACCAATGTTACCCCAATAAATGTAACTAGAAAAAATACAGAATTGTCTACTGAAGAAAAACAATTAAAAACATTTTACATAAAAACATTAAGATTGTGGTGGGGAGGGGGTATAAAGGAAATAAATAGTAATAGAAAAATACATTAAAATTGTTCATAAAATAGAAAAATAAAAAGAAGAAATATAAGTATATTAATACCTTTCCCAATAACTTTTAATTGTTTTCAGTTACTATTTATTCTAACTCTAGTTGTCCTTCAGGCCCAAGAAAAACCTATGAAGCTACAGGAGACCGATTCCCATGGGAGCAGACTCTGAGCTACAGATAGGAGGACAGGACATCTATCAGGGACTGCTCTCAGCAAAAACACTTAGGAAACCAGGAGAGGCAGCAGGGTCATTAGAGGGGAGCTGCGGGAGCTGCACAGACTTTGTGAGTGGGATGGCTTTCAGAGTTGCCCCAAGTTAGGGCTGGTGGAAAGAGAGCCTTTATAATCCTGCAAGGACGAGTTTGGTGGCTTTCCTCAGCTGAAGGCGATTGCTGGGGAGGGCAGTCAGCTGCCAGCACGCTCGGCAGCAGGAGGGAATAAGTGCTTCAGTTTTGGAGGGAGAGTGGGGTGGCACAGAATGGAAGGCATGCCGCAACTGTCTTTGCATTTATGGGGTCCAAAGTTATTGTTTTGCTTTTGACATGAAAAGCCATTAGTAAACATGCCCCTTTCTTTTTCAAAGCAACATTTTATCCACACTACACTCGATGTCAGAAAACCAGATTTGGGTCCTTCCTTTGCTACCCATATAACCCTGTGAGCTTGGAAACAATTTCATAGTTGATGTCTGTTACTTTTACCTACCTAGTATTTATTCAAATAGCAAGACCTCATTTTTTTCATTTAAAACAAACCTGGACTCGTCTCTGTGTCACATATTCTCTTGGGTTCCACATTCTCCGGAATGGCCAACTTGAGCACTTCACAGCCTTGACCTAAGTAGTTAGGTCAGGAATAGTTATAGGACTCAAGTAGGGTTTGAGATTTGATATCTGGATAATGAAAAATAAATGATCTCCCTTTTGTATCATGTGTTGTAATGATGTGGTTATGGGATTGTAAGGGCCAGGGTGTCTAGAGAGAAACGGAGACCAAAGCCCATTTGTGAAGTGAAACAGTCAAACTGGCTCTTCCTTAAACTTCCCAACTACATGGGTCATAAAAAATTTTTTTTGTCCTTACTTAGTTTGAAATGCGCTTTGTCACATGCAAGACAAAGGGTATTTACCAACACAAGATCTGTTGATAAATATCTAATAGTTGGTGATACAGGTGAAGGCAGTCACCCTAACCATGAGGTAAGTTCAGTTTGGTGGAGAGGAAACAACTGAAATAAGTGATTATGTTTTAATGCGATTAATGTTAATTAAAAATGTAATCAAGGAATGAAAGCATAGCAACTGACCACACCTTATCCATGTGAAAAGAAAATTATTTCACCTAATGACTGGGCTGTTCTGATGAAATATTAAACAGTTTGTTAATTGCAAATTTCTAAGTGATGTACATTTCCATTATGAAGACTTTATTAACCCAGTCAAAAGTCCCATTTTTTCCCTTAATTTTCTTGTACTGTCTCTTTCTACATGAAACATAGAAAACACAAGTAACTCTTGATAAGGATTGATCTAGGTAACATCCTCACAACTTGATATTCTATCAACCAGCAATATCGCTGATATTTGAGTAACTTTTTTAAACTACCTCCCATGACAACTCTGCAAGAGGTAGTAGCTGACTGAAGCTCAATAATTTACTTTATTAAATTGTATAAAATAATAACTTAATTATAATCACTAATATAAGATTAAATTTAATCTCTATATGAAAAATGGTTTACATTAAAAACAATTATAGTAGGAAAGTTCCAGGTCATATTAGAATCTAATTTATAAACACATTTCAAAACTGACCTCAAAACCAGAAATATGACATCTTTCTGTTCATTGCTGAATCTAGTCTCTGTTTACTACTTGCCAAGCACTATGAGAGGTACTTGGAAGAGAATGTTGAGCAAGATAAACACAGTCCCTGCCCTCAGGCAGCTTGTTATCTACAACCCCTAATGATAAATAGACCTTACTGCAGATAGCAGACTCTTACAATACTACCCAATGTAACTAAATTTAACTAAATTTAATGGCATTCTCCGGAATATATTGAACGGTGATTCTCGATCTTGTCATTGTATTCAAATGACACCTTTAAAATATTGATTTTGGTAGGAAAAGATATTTGTCATTAATTTTTTGTAAATCTGATACTCCCCCCCCCACCCATCTCTCTCCCTCATTTGAGTACATTAGGCACATTTAATCCTTTTAATCTCTTAATGCATTGAAGACCTCATTCAGAGCGGAAGACCATATTAAGGTCTTCAGTACCATATTAAGGCAATCAGTGTTTCTGAAATTGTGACAGAAAGCTGAGCTTCAAAATTAATTTTTAGAATCTTGTGAATTTTTTTTAGATAAAAAGAAATATGTCATAGTTCTGGGTACATAAAATACATCATTGAGCTGAACAAATTTTCCCAACATATAAATAGGAAAGCATATACATGCTTGTAACCTATGAAAATAAGGCTTTTAGAGAACACTTACTTGAGAAGGAATTTGAGTCTTTTATATATTCTTGACATTGTAGTGTATGTAGAAAATAATGATAATTAAATACAATATTAGATTTCGAAGTGATACAGTTCAGCAATAGTGATCTATCACTGAAATTTTCTCTTAGATAAAAACTTGTGATTTTAACATTCCATCATAGTGTTTCAATATGTGTATTATCTTTCAAAATGCTGATCAATATTTTTTAAGGACATTTTGCTGATGAACGAATCCCAAGTAGTGGAATATTTCATTTTTACCAACTAGACATAGTATGTATTAATGCAAAGGAAATATTTCAGTAAAATTCTTGGAAAAATTATATATTTATTGGTGCACATGGAAGTAAATGAGAAAACTGAAAGTTGGATTGTGGCCAAATGAGTAATAAACAACTTCAAGGCTGTCTAGAGAGACAGTTAATAATATAGCCATTAGACATTTGAAAACACCCTCAGGGCAATTGTAAACATTTGCAATCAATTAAGAGCAATGTGTCCATTTTATGGGTCTTAATTAAACTACATCAAGAATTCATGAAATATATTTTGTGATTTCTAGGAATTCGTTCATGAAGATGTTCACTCAATATTCATTTCAAAGGGGCCCCACAGTATGACAATTTTATTGTAAGAAAATGGTGACATACTGAGTCCTTAAGGGTAGTGTTTAAGTACCTGAAATCATTAAACTATGTATTGAGCGTTAATTTGGGATTGCTAACTCAGTGTTTTTAGATTGCAGGGGAGCCCCTAAATAACCCATTTAGTATTATGCAAAGTTGAGTTTCTTCCTTTGTTTTTTGTATCTCAAAGTATATATTTCTCTATGCACAAAAACAAGGAAGCCTGATTATCTACATATGTATATAAAAAAGATACACCATATTTTGCCATGTATAATGTGCACTTTTTTGCCCAAATTTTTGAGGGAAAAAATAAGGAAGTGCATTACACATGGGTAGTACCAGAAATACCTTGTATCTGTTCTTGAGTTTTGTAATTATTTGTTACATAAAATTTCTTGTACTACAATATGTTCAAAAATAAATGCTAAAATTCCTTTATAATACAAAAAGACAAGTATCTAAACATAAATAAATAACTTAAATTAAAAAATTAAAATGAAATAATTTTTTTTCCTGAAAGTTTGGGCCAAAAACATGGGTACTTATTATTCATGGCAAATAAGGTATTTGATTTAGTCATTTCCATGCTGAGCTATTTTATTTTATCAACAACTATTATGCACTTTTAGGTCTCTGATTTTCAGAAATCCTGAGTTTGACAAATTATCATAAAGATTTATATAGAACCAAAAGTCTTGTAAAAAAGAAAAGACAATGCTAAAACTGTAAGGAAAATGTCAGAAAGGGTAAGGACATAAAATAGTGTATGGTGACCAAACAAACATAAATAAACAAATTCAAACTAAAGAAGTATATGTTTTAAATGACACTTTAAAGGTTGAATTATAAAGACACATATTTATAATTTTAAATATTTAACATGAAATATTTAATAGAATTCAATTTAATATTAAATTAAAATTTAAAATAAATTAATTAAAATAACCTCATTGAGAATTAAATATTTTTTGTCTCCTAAGTAAGGTTTCCTTCAAATTGGAAAGGGAAGCACATGTATCCAACACGTACCTATCCTTCGTTCAGGGAATCATCATGTAATGCAGCTGTGAGTGAGAGCGTGCTCTGGCCTTGACCAAATTATTTGGTTAAAGGATTAGCACAGGACCCGAAAAGGGCCTGAGATTGATATATGGATATACATCCATATAGATGATATTTGATACATGGACAAAGAATGGGAAGAGTCATTCTTTATTATAATAACCTGCAAGGATATGCTTTGGGTCACCGATGCCATCTGTCTTGCCTGGGAGTGAGACCATTCATTGAAGTAGAAATGGGAGTAAGTGAGTATCTCACTACTTTCAAGAAGATCATGTCTTTGACATCACCATACCAAGCTGCTTAGATCCCTGTTATTATTGTCCTGATTATCCTTCCAGTCTCCATAACTAGATCCATCAAACAGATCTACTAATGGATCCATGCCAATATCAGGCTGGGATCAATATTATTTCAGGCAAAGGAAATTAAAGAGCCCAAGTAGCTCATCTGATGAAGAGCAGTCCAACCTTACTGCTTATTTCACTCTATTCCGTTCTGCCAGCCCTGAAATTCAACTATTCTCTCATCAAGAGTCTCAAAACAGGACCTTCCCACTGAAGCAATTTATCTGCTCTTACTCTATTTTAAGGACTCCTATAACTTTCTAATTTCTGTATATTGTCAGTTCCCTGACTCTGGAATCTAGCCATTTCATTCAATTAATTCTTTGCTCAGATCTCTCTGATAGTGAGCCTGCCTAGATTACTGTCAATTGTTTTCAATAACTCTTCCTGGATATCGTATTTCACCTACTTGACCAAACTTCCTCTCAGAGATTTGGTTGAATGCTAAGCAAACTGAGAATGATTCACAAGCTGAAGGGTAGGGCAACATAATGAGTAATACAATAAGGAGTAATAAAATTTTTAAAATGCGTACAGAAATTATAAGGACACACAACAAGGTAAAAGTGTTTTTATTTTCCTAAAAAGAAGGAACGGTTTCACCCCTCTTTTGTAGGCAATAAGAGCACGTGGCACATTGTGTAATCAGTGCACAGGTCAGATAATATGGTTGAAAAACTAGAATAGCTAGGGATAAAGGCATTTAGAAAGGTAGAAAACCTGAAAAGCAAGTCATGTTGAAAATGGGAAATTGCCCTTGGTAATTAGGCAGTAGAAGACTAAGTAAGGAGAAGGCTAAGTAGTAATTTTCTTTACTTATGGATAAATTATTATAAGCAAAATGATTATTTATGTAATTACTAAAATGGGTCATTTTGTCCAATGTAAGTGTTTTAAGTTTCACATAAAGAAAAAGTTTCTGACAATTTAGAAATGTCCAATGTCCGTTGTGAAGTAGGTTTCTTCGAAATACGAGTTTTCTCTCCCTTGGAGTACTCTGGGTTCTGGCAGGGCAAACAATGCTACCAATCAAAGACATTGAAGAAGCGACCTGCTGAAATTTGTTTCCAAAAAGCCTTGTCAAGGAACAAAGCTGGCTTTATCAGAATCACTTGGAGAGTGTTAAAATTATGTTGCTCATGCCTACCTTGCAAAAATTCTGATTTCAGGGGTCCTGGATGCGACCCAGGTATTATGGTGATTAAAAAGCTCTTCTGGTCATTCTGATTTACTACCAAGTTGGGGTTTTGGTGTCTACTGCATTCAATCCTAACCTTCGCTCTATGACTCCATAATCCTTAAGTGATCATAGTTTAGCTCTATTGTTTCCATTGCAACTGCAGGCTTGAGGTCATTGTCTATCTTTATTGAAGATATTCTATATATTTCATTTGTAAGCTCTTTTTTTATTTTACAATTGTCCATATCTTAATCTTATGCTTATTTCTATTACATCAAAGTACTCTAGTGTTGAAAGCAAGGGTATAAATGGGACTATCAGTGTTTGAATTCAGGCTTCTTGACTTACTTTCATGTTACCTGACTTCTTACTACCTTATTTTTTTCAGTTATAAAAATCATCATCATCACCTACTTCATAGGGCTGCTATGATGATTAAATGATATGATACAGGTAAGGCACTTAGAACAGAGCCTGGATACAATAAATGCTCTGTATATAATTAACCCTTGTTATATTTTGGAAGTGATAGTTCACTGCAACTTCTTTACGCTCATTATACATGGTTAGGAGTATAGGCTCTGGTCAGACTTTCCATCTCGCTTTGGTACTTCGTAGCTATGTTTTCTGAACAAGTTACCCATCAGTTGCTTCTGTTTTCCAGTTGTAAAATTGTGGTCATAATATTACTTACTTCATTAGAGCTGTTGAGGAGATTAATGGTATAATATAAAATACTTATTCTTGCCCCTGGCAAATAAAAATGTTCAGGGGTATTATTTTAAATATGTTTATACTGCAAGGCTTGTTCACATTTTCTCTTTATTGGATCAGTCATCTGCCATACTTTGTGAAAGTTTTTAGGATTTTGAGAGGCAACAATCAAGTCAAAGTCGACCCATAAAGCGTTTGATTACTGCTGCTGAAATTAAACACTCTTCTTAGTACACACAGCTAGTATTTAGTCTGCATCATTCATGACACATTGTTTTCTCTATTAAGAGGGTCATATAAATATTTCACCTCTTTTTAAAAATGATAAGCTTCTTAAATGTTAAGACTGTATGCCATAACATTTTATTTCAGACTTTGCATCGCACTAAGCAAATAAGCACTGAACGTTTCCTGAATGGCAGAGTTTTTGAAAGTTCGACACTTTCTGAACTCTTTTCAAGCCTTTTAAACAATCTTTTGAATCAATCCATTCAAATTAAGTTTCCACATTTTTTTCTCTTCTCATGCATTTACTTAGAATCAAAGGCTCGAATCTTCTTTGTTAGGGAATTTAAAGTAGACTTTTATACTGTGCCCTTATTCATAATTAACTGTTTTGGAAAAAAAAAAAAGTGTTTCTCTAATTAACTGGATATAGAAGCTTAATCTTTTTTTAAAGTATATTTTTCTAAGCAAAATACATGTTCAATAACATTTGGCTCCAGTAAGTTGTCTGATTCCATCCACAGATGAGGCTTAATCCATTCATTAATGAAAGCAATGCCTGATAACCAAGATAAAAGTCAAGTATAATTCCAATGTTTGAACCTAAAATGATGACATTGATGAATGGATGTGTAAATAAACATAGCCCTCTTCAAAGTACAAAGTATTTGGAATAGCTTGATGTTTATTTTGGACTCTGGCCCAGTTCTTTACTAGAAAGATTTATTGTTCAAGTATCAAAGAAAAATTTTCTTTCATGATACAAGAGTATAACTGGAAATCATTTTAATGATACAAGCAAGGTAATTTTTTATAAATTATTAAATTAAATAATAAGTCAAAAGCAAGTTACCATCAGGGTAAAGGAATTTTTTTTTTCCAAGAAATTGAGGAATTTCAAATGAATGTGAATGATTTTATATGACTACAAATTTAGTGTACATTTTCAAAACTATTTGCCTTATCAATAATAAAAATGTATCCTCTTATAAAATTTCCTAACTGTAATCCATGTAGGACTTTGAAACAAGATAACTGAGGATATTCTTTCCTCATGGACATTTATATTAAAGAGAAAACTCTTATTTTAATATTGTAAAAGTGCTTTCCACCAAAATCACTTTTGTGTTCCTTATTTTACAGGACTTTTGATAATACTAACTAAAAAGTGTTTTCTCCCCTTAAAGAAAAAAATTAGGGTTTAAAAATATATTATTTCAACTATTTTTCAGCAGAGGTCATAATGCCATTTAAGGTTATAAAAATCATAGATTATCTGATTGGAAGAAAATTGACAAAACCATACTCAGCATGTTGGTTTCATAGGTAGAATTTACTATGTTCATTAAATAATCCTATCAGTGAATTTCAAATCTGTGTTCAATCATTACTTTTATTGATGAGCCAATTATTTTTAATTTTCTTTTTGTTTATTTTATTCATTTCAGTTTCTTGGTTTTTGTTCTCTGACCCTTAAATAACATGAATTAAGCAACAAAAATAAGAATTTCCGTGCTGGAGACAAAGGAGTGTGCTTCCGGAGAGTGCCACAGACTTTTGGCTGAAACCTACCCGTCAAGTTTAATGCGACTCTGGCTGCCAAAACCCCATGGGATCTTTGAATATTTAGGGCTAAATGTAACTACCACTTGCTTTCCCTTGCTGGGAGCCCACAGGAGTTCTCATTTGTTGCTTCCCATATTTCTGCCAACCTTTTTTGTGTTCAGCTCTATTGATGCCTCTTCTGGTCCACTCTTGCGTAACTGTTTTCCAATATTGTTCACAATGCTGGGTAGTTTATAAAAAGAACACCGTTATTTTTAAAATGCTTGTTTATTTATGTGCTAAGAGAAGCCAAAGAACTGATATGTACAATCCATAGACATGAACTAAGTAAGAGGTGGGGGGATGATGGGAAGGGGCGCAGGGTGGAGGGGATAAACGGAGAAAAAAGTGGAACCACTGTAATAGCATAATCAATAAAATATACCAAAAAAGAAAAAAAGAAAAAAGAAGAAAAATAAGTTATACTTCAAAAGGTGACATCTTCTTGTTTTGTTTTCATTTTTTCACAAAACTGAAAACTAGACCCATCCATAAGGAATGGAAATTTTTTTTCTGAGATACTACCTTAAGGCTAATCTCTATGGAAATATATTTCAAAATATATATTCCTTACAATCTGTTTCTTTCTTTCATTTGATTAAATACATGTTCATTCTCCCAATAACAAAAACATGAAACTATATTTGAACATCTTTGGGATCAGTCAGTTAGAAAACAAATGGATTAATTCAGGCAAAACATTGAACAAAATAATATCATTTTTACTTACTTTTCTTTATTAAATGCAGGTAAAAATACCAAGACAAAGTGTCTTCTTAACTTATGGTAAATTTTGGGAAAATGCTTTGTGTCTTACCTTTGAAAGTTAAATAAACTGTCTTCATACTACTCAGTATTTTTGTGAGATTTCATATTGTAGATAATATACTGTACTAATTTAAAGTAATGTAATTTCAGTGACCCCCAAAGAGTTAAGTACTAAGAAGTTATGAAAGTCTACAAAAGGCTGTGAGTAAGATATGTCAGATAATTTTGGAACAAATAAATATTAATAAGTATTTTTTTCAGTGTTCCAGAATCTGTCCAAAATGGTCTTTTATTATTATATAGAGATACAAATGTTTTGAAAGGGGAAAATGACAGTATTGTCTTTATGACTTCCCATTATGTGAAACATGAAGCTATATTAGAGTCAGATTCCCTTTAGAAATATTTATAGACTGAGCATTAGGTACAGGCATTTATATTAAAATCTGATTTCAAAGGGATTTAATAGAAAAAAAAATGAACTTTACCTTAAAATTTTTGTTGTTGCTGCTAGGTTTATTGGAAGAATATGACAGGACAGAAAACCACAGATAACAATGAGTAACCTCCTTAAAGTTTTTCATGATTTAATGACGTTGCTTGCCATGAAAATATCAACTTACAAAACTCACACAAATCACACTTACCGTATTCACTGTCATAAAATATAATGAATTTCTGCCAGGCATATTCTGTGACAACTCTCAGGATAACATCATTTAAGTAGATAGGGGGGCGAACAGAGAGTGTATAGTCATCATTCCTGGTGCTCCGCGTGAGTCCACAGCTACTCCTCGGGGTCCCAGCTGTTGCACGCTGGATGAAGAGGTGGGGGATGTGCATGGCATCTGCCAAAGACTGGAGGGACCCCGCTGAGGTGCAGCCAATGGAACTGACCAGTGCCAAGATGCCTTGATTCATAAGTTCACAGGCTGCAAGAAAGCACAGTAATATTCAAATGTCAATGAGTTTCATATATTTTCTCCTCTTTGAGCAACAGTGAATTAAGCTTATACAGTTATTACACAACTATGGAAAAATTTTTTAAGGAACATTCTACCTGAGGAGATCCTCAAATTATAAACTACTATTGGAATACAGTTTTAAAAATGTTGCCCTTTTAGCTACTTGACCTGTGCAAATTATTTAGCTTCTGTTGGTCTAAGTTTCTTCATCTGTAAAGAGGGTAAAATAGCATGAATTTTGTAGGCTCATTGCCAGGGTTGGAATAATTTAATGTCTGTTATTTGCCTCTAAGCTGATAGTGATAGCCATGCTTTTACAGTTGTTAATGTATAAATCAAAGAGATAATTCCTTACTGAGTGTATGATATTTTTAAAAAGGAGATAATATTTAAACTGGCGAATGAATGAAGTGGTGGGTGGGGGATGAAGGGCTGAGTGACACATTTCTGGCCACAGAAAACAGAGCCATCTGGTATTTATAACTTTGGTAATATTTGGTTTATTTTACTAAACTGAAGAATTGAAAATCTGTTCTTCTCCTTGACAAGGCAGAACATTCATAGTCAAATCAATACTAAATTTCAGCAACTATCTCAGTCTGGTTTCCAGCTGAACAATTTTTTATTTCTTTTATATGATTTATGATCTCTGTTTTTTTAACTTTTTAAAATCCTAACCCGAGGATATGTTTATTGATTTGAGAGAGAGGGGAAGGGGGCCGGGAGAGAGAGAGAGGAAGAGAGAGAAAGAGAGAAACATCAATCAGTTCTCAAGTACACTCACCCACCAGGGATCAAAATGGCAACCTAGGTGTGTGCCCTGACCAGAATGAACCAGCAACCTTTTGTTGTACTGGAGGACACTCCAACCAAAGATCACTACGGTGATCTCTGTTTAATTTAATTTTAACTATTCTGTGTATGACTATATGATTACTTCAAGATACATTGAAACTAGATCAAATATAAATTATACGTAAATATAAAGATAGAGTATATAGAGAAAAAAAACTTAAATGATATCTCAGAATGTCAATCTTTGAAGGCAAGACATCAAAAAGAAATCAAAAGTAAATTTGAAAGAATCAAGGCAAAATAAACCTCATTTTAGAAAGTTAGTATAATTGGCTCAGTCTTTATTCCAGATTTTAGGTATTCTAATTATTATGTTCTCTGTATTCAGACATTAATATAGATTGTTTTACATAATTCTTAAAAATTCAAAGGAAGACTTAGGTGATAAATACCTACATGTAATTAATTGGCCAGTTAATGAAAACTGACAAAGTGTAAGTTTAGAAGTTATACTAATGACATGCATATAAACATCAAATAAATTTATTATGATTAATGCTAAGACAACTAATACATAGTAATTAAAAGAATAATTATTAGAAATGTAATTTTTAAGGATAAGAGAGGTTATATGATTTCAAATAAATATGAAAAATTGCATCAGAAATGAACAGTTCTTAGACCATAACAGACCGAGGTTGCAGTTTCAGTAAAAATCATAGGACCTACTCATGTTCATGAAATACATGCATGATTCTATAGTTACACTTTCAATGAATTTATGCAGAAACACTGGTCAATAGATTGTTTCATTATTGTAGTAAATAATACATTACTGATTCCATAAGGAAGTAGAAATTCACTTTTTAAAAAACATTTTGATTAAATGCTTGGTTCATTTAGCATTTAAAATCAAAATAAGAGTGCATTAAGGTATATAGAGTTGAATTCTATCTTTAGATTATACTAATTAAGAATGATTAAATAAATATAGCAATTCATATAAAGCTACCACAAGTGTTATAAAGTTATACACATAAAAGTTTGAGATGAAAAAATCCGATTTTAATATTATATTCTCTCATATATAAAATACATGAAAATCTATTTTAATCTTCAGAA
This sequence comes from Mormoops blainvillei, assembly GCA_004026545.1. Classification (NCBI taxonomy): domain Eukaryota; kingdom Metazoa; phylum Chordata; class Mammalia; order Chiroptera; family Mormoopidae; genus Mormoops; species Mormoops blainvillei. The sequence continues at coordinate 333,015 of PVJD01000641.1, read as the reverse complement.
TTAGAAAAATAAACTCCAAAGAGTCATATATTAATCATTATTTAGCAAACAAATTTGCTGTAGCATAGAATCTATCATGTCCTCCAGTCAACTATGTCACTTCCTAGTAACCTCTGTTAGTAAGAACACAAGCTAAACAAATACTAGAAAAAGTTATTACTACAAATGTGTTATTTTTAGATTTTCTATTATTTGATATTATTCATCCTGCTATACATGTGTTAGCAAGAATAATTGAAATTTCCCTATGGAATAAAAATAAGTATCATTAAACATTGCAGTCAGCCCCGGCTGGTGTAGCTCAGTGGATTGAGCAATGGCCTGTGAACAACAATATTGCCGGTTCGATTCCCCTGTAAGGGCACATGCCTGGGGTGCAGGCCAAATCCCCAGTATGGGTGCTCGAGAGGCAACCACACATTGATGTTTTTCTTTCTCCCTCCCTCTCTCTGAAAATAAATAGATAAATAAACAAACAAACAAGTAAATAAATAAAAAGTCTTTAAAATTTTTTTTAAGAATTTGCAGTCAGAGAACTATATAATGTTAGATCCAATGGGCTATTCAGAGATTATATAGTCTAGGGATGCAATGTCAGCTTTAACTGCTAGGCCAACCACATAAGTTCGCATTCTGGAGCACTATTTTCAGAGATTCTGAGACTCAATAAGAAAGAGTACCAAAATTATTATTTATGTTAGGTTTCTCAGAGGAAAAGACTGGGGTGGAGGGGCGTGGTAGCCTACAAGGCATAAATGTACATCCCCCTAATTAATACTGCTCTACCTGCTATTGATTATTGATTACAGTTGTCAAAAAGCACATACTTCTCTTTTAAAAAAAGACTGGTCTGTAACACATTGTCCAATATTCATGTAATCATAGCAAGCAAATGATATTTGTAAACTTAAAATTTTGCACGGCAAAGAACAGATAGATAGAGTTCTTCATAGGGGAAAGTTGAATTAAAAATTGTCTCATCAGGTGTGGTAAAACAGGCAGTTCCATTAGAGAGAAAGGAAAAGCTCACACACTTAACATGAATTGGGACTGGTTGAACCAAACACAACCCCAGCTGGACACATGTAGGAATGGTTCTTCGAGGCTATCTATTAAGGCTATATTTGATGCCCATTTTGCCTCATTTTATCAAAATAAATATTTGGTTGAAGCAGAGAAAATACAAATGGATTTGCTCTGCAAATTGACCCTTCCTATTAGATTCCAATAAAATGTTTAGGACTCTTCCAGAGTCCTATAAAATGTTTAGTATAAAAAAGAGACTATAGCCGGCCATGATGGAGGTGTAGGTAGATGCACTTCAATTCCTCACACACCAAAATAAGGACAATAACAAATTTAAAAACAAAAAATAACCAGAACTGCCAGAAAATCAACTGTATGGAAATCTGACAACCAAGGAGTTAAAGAAGAAATATTCATCCGGACCGGTAGGATCGGCAGAGACGGGCAGCCTGGGTGGAGAGGATACGTGGCAAGGCAGCATCTGGTGGACTGGGCGGTCCCACATTTGTGTGTGGATAAACCAGGAGGAAAAACTGGGGAGTGAGAGAGGCCATGCAACCCAGGGTTCCAGTGCAGGACAGGAAAGCCTCAAAACTTCCACCAGTAAAACCTGTGGGGTATGCAGTGGCGCGAGAGACTGCCAGTCTCACAGCAGAGTTCATCTGAGAGACCCACAGCGTCCTAGAACGTACACAAACCCACACATCTGGGAATCAGCACCAGAAGGGCCCAATTTGCTTGTGAGTAGCAGGGGAAGTGACTGAAAGCCAGCTGAGAGCCAAGCATGGAGGAAGTGGCATTGTTCCCTCTCAGACCCCTCCCCCACAGACAGATGTAAGTTGCCCCACCCTGGTGAATACCTAAGGTTCCACCCTTCACAATGTAATAAGTGCACCAAGACAAAAATAATATGGCTCAAACCAAAGAACATATCAAAGCTCCAAAAATAGAACTAAGCAATGAAGAGATAGCCAACCTAACAGATGCAGAGTTCAAAACTAGCAATCTAGACACTCACAGACTTGGTTCAGCATGGTCGCAAAATAGAGGAAAAAGTGAAGGCTATGAAAAGTGAAGTAAAGAAAAATATACAGGGAGCCAACAGTGAAGGGAAGGAAACCGGGACTCAAATCAAAGATTTGGAACAAAAGGAAGAAATAAACATTCAACCAGAACAGAATGAAGAAACAAGAATTCAAAGAAATGAGGAGAGGCTTAAGAAACTCCAGGACAACTTTAAATGCTCCAACATCTAAATCATAGGGGTGCCAGAAGGAGAAGAGGACGATCAAGAAATTGAAAACTTATTTGAGCAAATAATGAAGGAGAAATTCCCCAATCTGGCAAAGGAAAAGCTCAGAGAGTCCCAAAGAAGTTGGACCCAAGGAAGCACACACCAAGGCACATCATCATTACATTATCCATGATTAAAGATAAGGAGAGAATCTTAAAAGCAGCAAGAGAAAAGGAGACAGTTACCTACAAAGGAGTTCCCATAAGACTGTCAACTGATTTCTCGAGAGAAAACTTACAGGCAAGAAGAGGCCAGAAAGAAGTATTCAAAGTCACGAAAGGCAAGAGCCTACATCCAAGAATACTCTATCCAGCAAAGCTATCGTTTAGAATGGAAAGGCAGATAAAGTGCTTCGCAGATAAAGTAAAGTTAAAGGAGTTCATCATTACCAAGCCCTTGTTATATGAAATGTTAACGGGATTTGTCTAAGAACAAGAAGGTGATCAAAAATATGAACAGTGAAATGACAACAAACTCACAACTATCAACAACTGAACCTAAAAAAAAAAAAAGAAAAGAAAAACAAACTAAGCAAACTGCTAGAACAGGGACAGAATCACAGAAATGGAGATCACATGGAGGGAGGTCAGCAGGAAGGGAGAGGGTGGAGAATGGGGGAAAAGGTACAGGGAATAAGAAGCATAAATGGTAGGTACAAAGTAGATGGGGAGAGGTTAAGAATAGTATAGGAAATGGAGAAGCCAAAGAACTTCTAGGTACGACCCATGGACATGAAGTAAGGGGAGCAATGCTGGTGGGAGGGGGGGTGCAGGGTGGAGGGGAATAAAGGAGAGAATAAAAAGAAAAAGAAAATTAAAAAAAGAATCAACCAATGGAAAAAAAGAGACTACAGCTCATGACAGTAGAAGAGAGATTTGAGGAAATAAAAGCTACAGCAAGAATAGAAACAGATTAGTGAAGCAGTCTACCGTTTGCTACAAGAATTTCAAATCTTGACTGTTAGAATGCCACATTATTTAGTTTTAGTCCCATACAATGCATAATTCAGTCTGTTAAATATAGTGTGAAACTGAATTTGGAAGATGACAGTGTGTTTTTGTGTATATCTTCCAGTTTTAATAATAAGAATTCAAGCCAAGGACTTCTCAATGTTATATTTCTTTTATGCAATTATTTTAGGCATTGTCATTTATTTATATTATGAATGCATGTACGGATGAACCTCCAAACATATAGAGCATATTGAACAGCTGCTGGTTTTGTGACTCCAGCTGTTTGAGATTTTAACACAAAGATGTTTAGAGTCTGCACTAAAAATCTGCAGCAATCTTTCTTTCTTTCTTTCTTTCTTTCTTTCTTTCTTTCTTTCTTTCTTTCTTTCTTTCTTTCTTTCTTTCTTTCTTTCTTCTTTCTTTCTTTCTTTCTTTTTCTTTCATTATCCTTCACCTTTTTTGGTTATTAAGAAGTTATGGAAATAAAGTTCTCTGTATAAATTTAAGTTAAATGATATTCATGTATAGTATCTTTTTCATTTCTTAAACTAAGACTCGGTTTGAGTCTTCATTTTCTTAAATAAAATGAGATTAAAATAAAATTTATACAGGGTCTTGAAATCAATCACCTGTTATTTAACACCCAGTGGGAACTCAGTAAAATATTTTAGGACGGCCTCATCCTTCTCGAGTATACTTATTCCCTGTGATATTTTTTTCTGAATTAGTATTTATCTGGTCCAATTAATTTTTCCTGATATAAGCTCTTCCATTTATTTTAAAAGACCTCAGGACCTCAGCACATTACATTCATACTTGTTTTTTAACTGTCTTTAAATGTGTTTAACACACATTTATCAATTTTCAACCATGTGTCAGGAACTTATCTGAAGATCAGAGAATGTATACGAGTTTCTATCCTGAACGGTCTCCCAATCCATTCCATAGCGGATTTCCAAAATCCGCCTGCAGCAGAATTCGAAGCGGAGATTTCAGAAAATGCAGATGACTAAGCCTGCCCTTAGGAGCTCCGCTCTAGTCATCCCAGGCTAGTAGCCACGGGCGCACATTACGACGTGTTATCTGAGCAATGCTAAGGGTAACCCTTCCTGGAAATATTAGCCTGGTAGAGTGTAGCCACAGTGTTCTTTGATGTGATTGTTGCACAACATCTGATCTGTGTTGATTTTCCTTTCATTTTTTTCAATAATATTATTGATAATATGACCATAACTAGGGAGTAGAATTTCTCTATTATTCTAATTATCTTAGCTTGGAAGTAGGAGTGAGGTATAGGTAAAGAAGATAAATAGGGTTAATAAGAATCATAGTACCCCTTCAGAGTGATTCTTATCTTCTTTTTTCCCCAATAATAAACTAAGAAGACTTCATACCATATTTCCGTAATTTTAAAATATATATAGTTTTTATGTTTTATCATAGCTGAAATCAGGATATATTTTAAAATTGTTCAATACATTTAATATGATAGATTAATTTTCTTGAAAAATTTATTAATCAATGTTGAATTTTACAATCAGCAAGCTGTTATAAATAACAAAATATGGTAAGCTTCCATGACAGATGGGAATGATCTGTACTCTTTCTAAACAGCTGAATTTAATTTAACTTCATATTTTTTCTATTTAATCCATTAATGAATCAGAAGCATAGTATTTATAATTGCTTTTTTCCTTTTTCATCCACCAAAAAGCACTTCAGATTTGCTTTTATACTTGTAAGAATATAGTAATACAGAACACCTTCAGCCTATTCTAGACCTTTAGCATTCTTTGCAAATACGATTTTTGGCAACCAACTAAGAGGTGGGATATAAAAGGTAGGATTAATTTGACACATCATCAATGTAGCTTGCCAAAAATATAATCATTTGGAACAAATTCTTCTAAATAAAGATGGTCTTTATATATAGATTGTGTTACAGGGTCCAATTTTATCACAATTATCCACTTAGGAATTGAGAATACTGAAAAATATTCATTTTACTATAATTAAAAAGCATTAAAACTTAATTTCTTCTTACAAATAATGTGAATGGCTAAAATGGTTGATTACCAGACATCAAATGAACTAACTGAATAATTTTCAGTCAACTATTTTTCAGTCATCTAAAAAAGCCAGCATGAACCTTTTGTTATAATTTGCAATCTAAGCCTGAGGTGAACTAAATATTTAACCTAGCACCTATTATAAGTCACTTGATTTTTCCATTTCCATTTCATAACAACCTTGTCCAGAAAAGCTATTATTATTCTCATTTTTAAGTAGGGATGCTGGCTCAATGAAGTTAAATGTATTGTCCAAATTCATACCATTAGTAAATGACAGAGCTGGGATTCATATGTGGCACAGATTTCAATGCCTGGCCCATAGAGAACTGAAAAATCATTGTGTTTAAACACAGAGGCTCATATACAAATGAAGTCACTTAACTCTCTCTCTCACTACAAGATTCAGTAAATTTCAGATTCCTAATGTAAAAAGAGAAAAGGATGATAAAAATTTTGATACCATTCTTTCTCTTTTCCTTTGGGCTGGGTAAAAGTCATTACGTTTGTATAGTTTCAGCTCCAGATATAAAGAGTATACACAGACGATTTTAACAACTGTGAAAATAGCTGCTGAGAAGAACCTGCAAAGTACTGAGTAAACTTTCAAACAAGCCCTGAAGTGGCTCTGCAAACAATAATGTGATAAAAATGATAAAATAATGAATAAATATTAGTACGTTTTTATATAGCTGTTAATAATTTACAAAATCAGCATGCCTATATTGGATAAATTCCTTCCCTCATTTACAGGACACTAAACTGAGCCTCCTTTTTACATTTCCAATTAGTAGTGAAGACAAGCCTGGGATACAGATTTTATGATATTTACTTTAGAACCTTTCAATTATGTATTATTATAGCCTCCTATTTATGGAAATTCAGATTAATCTCCTCCTCTTTTAATGCGAGTAACAATTCTGCAATGAACACATTTATGCACATAGATATCTACATGTTACATAGGTCAAATGTAGAAACTGTATCAGGGAAGTGCCAGAGGCACTCAGGAATCAAGGTGGTCAAAAATGGGCAAGTTAATAGTGGGGGAGGCAAAGGTAGTCCTGTAAATGTACAATGAGTGATATGCTGAGTAGGTGCTAGGCCAGAAAGGGACATTATTATATGATAGCTCCAAAGTATTTTTCCTAGACTGTGGTTTGAGGAAGCCTTTTATGGAGAAGAGAACTTGGGGCTGCAACTTATAGGTAAGTAGAATCTGGTTAAGTGAAGAGATGTTATCTTGATCACAAAGGGTGAAGAAAATATTTCTAAACAGAAGAAATAGAATGTGCAACGGTCCTGTGGTAGAAAGATCATGGAATATGTGAGAGGGAGACAGAAGAGCCAGGTTGCCGATGCAGAGACCATGCTGGAGAATAGTGATGATGAGGATGGAGCATTGGTCAAGAAATGTGATCTACGAGTAGGTTTGTTTGCCTTTTTGTTGTTAATTTGAAGGAGAGTTTCAGTATCAACCTTTTATCTGCTATTTACTTATTAAATATCTGACTTTATTCTTGTACTTTAAATTTATGTGTAATTTATATAGTTATTTAGAAGTTTAAAATTATTACACAATCAAATTTGTCAATCTTTTACTTTCACAAATATTTTGCCTCATATCATGTTTAGAAAGGCCTTCTTTCCACAATTTACAGAAGTAAAACAATCATTTTATCTAAAACAAAATCATCACCATCTTATACTCCACAGTTGTTCATTAGCTAATAGAAGATAAAGCAGTAAGAATTTGGGAAACTAGATGAATGCACAATCTTATATTTGGTTGAAACAAGTAAAATTTGATCTTTCTCTGCATAATCCAAGCCAGCAAAAAATGAGCATTAAACATAATTGTGACAAAAATGATAATCACATCATATTATACTTCCATCTTCAAAACTTTTTTCTATCATTTTATCAAAATTCTAGTTACTAAATTTATTATTCTTTTGTACTATGGCACATGCTAGATTTAGAACCGTTCAAGATGAGTGACAGCATATTTAATGTACTCCAGCAAATTATGTCTTGTAAAATAAAAATAATATCTTGTTGAAAAGATATGAGAAACTGTGTATTTCTGTTTGTGTAAGAGGAAGACAGAAAATGACAAAAAATAATATTTTACTTTGCTCTCTCACTTATTGTGATTTATCTAGAATATTAAAGCCAAAGCTCACCAGTCATCTTTAATTGTTTCCTCTCATTCCTCATACTCATTCAAATCTACTTTGGTTAACCCATACAGTTAATTTTACCTTCTAAATATTTCTCAAAACTATTCTCTTCTTAAAATATTCACTGCCAGTCCCTTAGTTCAATCAATATCACCACTCATCCAATTACTAAAACTATCCCCAAACTGGTATAATTCCACAGCCCCCAGCTTAACCTTTCTCCAATCATCTACATTGTAAACAGGAATATCTATTTATTTTTATTTTTTTATTGTTCAATTACAGTTGTCCTCATCTTCCTCCCATTACTCTCCCTGACCCTATCCACCTCCACCTCCCACATTCAATCCTCCCTTCCCACACTGCCCATTGTCTTTGTCCATGAGTCCTTTATGCATGTTCCTTGATGACCCTTCTCCTTCTTTGCCCTGTTATGCCCCTCCCACCTCCCCTTTGGTTCCTGTCAGTTTGTTCTTTATTTCCATGCCTCTGGTTATATTTTTCTTGCTTATTTATTATGTTGTTTAGGTTCCACTTATAGGTGAGATCATATGATATTTGTCTTTCATTGCTTGGCTTATTTCACTTGGCATAATGCTTTCTAGTTCTATACATGCTGTCATGAAAGGTAGGAGTTCCTTCTTCTTTTCTGCTGTGTATTCCATTGTGTAAATGTACCACAGTTTTTTGCTCCACTCATTTACTGATGGGCACTTAGAATATCTATTTTTTTAAAAAAATTCCAATATGTCATTTTTATATTTTAAAGTCATCAACAAAAGAGTGAGAAACTATTACACATGGGAGAAACTAAGGAAACATTACAACAAAATGCAATATGGGATTTCGGATAAGACCTTGGAACAGAAAAGAGTTATTAAAGAAATTGGTGAATTTTAAATAAGGTTTATAGTTCTGTTAATAATACTATATCAGTTTCAATTGTTCCTGATAATTGTACTATGGTTATGTAGGATGTTAATATCAGAGGAAACTGGGTGAGGTATAATACAAGGAAAGTCTGCACTATTTTTGCAATTGCTTGCTAAATCTCAAATGACTTCAAAATTAAAAGCTAAAAGCAGATAAAACTGGCAATGACTTCCCACACTTTCTTTTTCTTCCCAAAGAAAAAGTCCAGACTGTTAGCAGGGCATACGTAGCCCTTCATGAGCTGGCCCCAGTCTACATTTTCATACTCACCTCTGTCTCCTACTCGTTGCCGTCACTTTTTCCTGCCATTCCCCACACTCTCCCACTACCATGACATTTTTTACTTTAATTATACAATTTTTCAGTAGCCTAGGCACTTATATAGTTTTGTTTTTGATGCCTTAATAATACTGAGTCTTTTTATTCATGAACATGTAGATACCTTCATTTCATTCAGTCTTTTAAAAATTTCACAAGCAACATTTTATAGGATGCAATAATAGGGCTTGCTCTTCTTTTGTCACATTCATTACTAACTATTTTATATATTTATATTTTATTGTAAATGGTACTTCTTATTTTAATTTTCAAAATTTCCCTGCTAGATTACAAAAATACATTAGATTGTCATATATTGATCTTATATTATGAAATCTTATTAAACTCTCTTGTTAGTTCTAGTTTCCTTTTTGGTTGATTCTATTTTCTACATAGATTCACATCATCTTCAAATAAGGCAGTCGTACTTCTTCCTTTCCAGTCTGAATGCCTTTTATTTTCTTTTCATGCCTTATTGCACTGGCTAGTACCCATCCAATGTTGAATACACATGTAGGAGCAGCCACCATTCCCTTATTCCCGATCTTAGGGGGAATACATTCAGTCTTTGACAATTAAATATGATGTAACCTATAAGATATTTTTGTTTTTGACCAGGTTGTCTGTGAAATTGAGGATGCTCCCTTCTATACCTAGGTGGCTAAGACGTTTCTTGTTTGTTTGTTTGCTTTTATCAGGAATGGATGTTAGATTCTTGTCAAAAGCTTTTTCTGCAACTATTGAGATGGAAACATGGTTTTCTATTTTCTTAGTCTCCTAATATGGAAATTATTTTGGTTGATTTCTGAATTTTAAACCATCCTTGGAAGGATAATGCTGACCTCAGTAAATAAGTTGGAGTATAATAATATCTATTCACCTTTCTGGAAGAGTTTGTATATAATTACTCTTTGTTATTCCTCCCTTAAATATTTGGTAGAACTCACCAGTAAAACTTTCTGGGAGGAGAGTATCATTGTGAGGAAGTTATTAATTATAAAATCAATTTTAAAAATAGATATAGAAATATCCAGCTTATTTATTTCCTATCAAGTGAACTTAGGTAGTTTGGGTCTTTGCAGCAATTTGTCTTTTTCATCTAAGTTGTCAAATTTATTGACATAAAGGTGTTCATAATAATCCCTTGTAATTCTTTTTATATCTGTAGAATTTGTAGTAATGTCATCTTTCCTGTTCCTAATGTTGATAATTTGGATCCTCTCTCTTTTGTTCTTGATCAGTCTAGAAAGAGATTTATCAACTTTATTAATTTTCTCTAAGAAACAGGAAACAGTTTTTGTTTTCATTGATTTTCTTTATTGCTTTCTTTGTTTTCTATTTCACTGATGTCCACTGTGAACTTTACAATTTCCTTCTGCTTAATATGAGTTTAGTTTTCTTTCTTTTTCCAGGGCAGAAGCCATGATCATTAATTTTAGACTTTTTTGTTTTCTAATGTAAGTATTTAGTCTCATAAATTTTTCTTTATGTACTGTTTGAGTCTACCCTTTCTGCTAAATTTCATCCATTATTTGTTTCTGTGACTCACCTTTCCTGCCAATATATTTAACCAAAATTAGTTTTTTATTGTCTGTTTGATAGTTCCAACATCCAGGAATATAGCTCAGTATTTTTCTGTTGCTCATTTTACTTTCTGAAAATGGATTCTTTTCCTTGCATTTTTGTGTGTGTCTCATAATTTTAGATGGATTGCTGGACAGCAGATATCGAGGTAAGTGGAATGTATCTGTACGCTTCTCCTGTCACGCTGTTAGTGTGTGGATGAGTCAGTGCAGTCAGGAATCGATCGGGATATGTGTTTTCCTTGTTGTTGTTGTCATCACTCTATACCCTGCTCCACAAGCTTCCAACTCTGCTAGCAGCCGACCGTATTACTTTGTCCTGAGAATGGGGCCTGGGTTGCCAGTGGGTTTTCTTCAGTGTTCCTCCTCCTCCCTGGCTGCACCGCAGTGAAGATGTCTTTTGTGTCTTGTATCCACCCACGGAGGTAGACTGTTGGGCGTTACTCCGCATTAGGCTCTGTGCTGTCCTGGTTCAGCCTCAGTGTCCGGCAGACCCCGTGCAACTGAGCCTTGAAGGTGGGTCTCTCTCAGTGTTGCTGGCCCTCATCTCTGTGATAGCTAAATACCACTTTTATCTTTGGTGGTGCGTCAGGAAAGAGATTCCTGTCTCCCAGATTCAGTACGTCACTGCTTGCCATTGTGGAAGATCTTCACCCACGGTAGCTCCTGCTTCTCTTATACAGGCAGAGGGTTTTGCTTTGACCCTTTCACCAGCAGTAAGCACCATGGGGGTGAGAGGGTTCTGTTGCCCTTCCCCCACCACCTTAATAATTTCACTTTGGCTCTGCCCAGAAAGGCGCTCAACAAGGAGAAGGCTGCGTTCAATTCCACAGCGAAGATCCTTTAGCCCAGTGATAAGAAGCCAGATGAGTTTGATTCGGGCATCTCCTATGCTCTTCTTGACCTTGAGATGAACTCCAGCCTCAAGGCCTAGCTATGGGAGCTGAATATAACAGCAGGCAGCCCACCACAGGAACTTCAGAGTATTTCGTGTTTCAAGAAAAATGTTCCCAGCATCAATAGACACACTTGGGTGGAAGCCCCGCCACCACCCTCCATGAGCTCAGCTGGCTCCACCCCTCCTCCCAGGTCGCTCTGGAGCCTTGGATGCGGAAAGGGCTACAGTCCACAGTCCACATTCCCGGCTGTGGAAGAGAATGGAACAGGCTCCAATCCACTCTGTCTGGAGAGGAGGAGCCAAGCTATTCCTGAGCATCTTCGTGTATCAACCTGGCCCGGTTGGAAGCCAGGCTGCTGGTGGCTGGAGGAGGGCGAGCTCAGTGTGGTGGGGGTGGGTTTGGTGATGTTGGGGCACCAGTTCCCAGGATAGCCAGGCAACATGAGAGCCCAGGGGCCGCTCCGCTGCTGCAGGAAAGTGGTCCTGTGATTCAGTGTCAGCGCCGGCTGAGCGGGGACTGGGATGGCAAAGGACCAGTATACCAGGGCTGCACCATCCAGGACAGCAGTGCCACTAAAGACCGAAGTGCCATCCAGGGACACAGTGCCTGGCAGGGGCACAGATGCTCCCGGCTGCTCCTTTCAGGGCTGGGGCTGAACTGTGTGATCCAGGGGCTCCCCGGGTGGTTAAGACTCCTGCGGAGCCCAGACCCCAGAAATCGGGAACACTTGCCACAAGGGGCCACTGTCTACCATGTGACACCACCTCCTTGTCATCTGTCACTCTCAGTGACTTGTGGGACAAAGGCTGGGACTCTGGGAGCAAGTTTGCTGAGGACTCCAATATTTCCTCTACATCGTTCCATTACTAAGAAATATTTCGAAGCCCGAGAAGCCAACAAAGGCAGCAACGGGGCCTGTATAAAAAGTGAAAATAATGAAGCAAATAAAAGAACCTCAAATCCAGCAAAAGGCAATAATGGAGAAAACTCAACAAAAAGCTACCTGTCCGGGCTGACACTAAATTCAGGTTGGAAGACCTGACCAAAAAATCTAAGGCACACAGAAGGGAAAATGAAAATCAGGGGAACAGCTATGCACAGGAAAGCGGTGAGATCCTATGAATGTGACGAGAGTTAGCCTCCAAATATGTAAAACAAACTTCAGAGCGTAAAACACAGCCCTCGGACTAGGAAATGATGGAATCCAATTTGAAGCAGCAGTTGCCGGCAGTGAGGGGCGTTTCACTAGCAAAGGAGAAACAGTCCAAAGAAACGCAGACTTTACAGAGGAACCAAAGAAGAGTCGGAGCTGAGACAGCTGCAAAGACCCACGCCTGGTACTTCCTGGCAAAAGCAGCACCGGAGAAGAAACCGAGAGAGCTAGCTGTGAGTTGCTGGGAAAGAGGGGAAGAAAGGGCCTGAAAAGGAGGGCCCAGGCCTTGGAGGAGGCAGCAGAGAGGCATGCTTCTGAGTTGCGCTGAGACCTCCACACAGAGAGCCAGAGGGAACTCAGGAAGACACTGCAGCAGTTCCAGCAGAGCCCGGACGGAGGTGCAGGCCACCCAAAGCCGCTTATGAATTCAGAAGCCACAGCTGCAGCGGGAACAGTGGTATGCGGAGTGCTTAGTCAGAGGGAGGCGGTGACTGCAACAGGGTGCTCCAAAGACCATAAGAACCCCTTCTCTAGGCACCATATCAAGGATTAATCCATAGTCATTTCTAAACTATCACTGATTCAATAAGATCTGGAGCAAGTATTCTCAAGTGCTGCATAAGCCTAATTAGCAAGGCTTTTGGATCTCATCGCTTCTGTAAAGCATCTACCATGACGTGTTTGTTAGTGTGAAGGATAAAGTGCTTTTTTCCAGCTGAACTGCTAGGTATTTGTGTGACCAGCTCCCCTTAATTAGGTGTGTGTGTGTTTAATTGCATTTAAACAGAAAAGAGGGAGATGGCGGGGGAGAGACAGAGAGAGAGAGACAGAGAGAGAGAGTGTGTGAGACATCAATTTGTTGTTCTACTTATTGATACATTCATTGGTTGATTCTTACATGTGCCCGTACTGGGGACTGAGTGAACCCTCAACCTTGGCATATTGGGACTACGCTCTAACCAACTAGCTACCTCGCCAGGGCTAGGCGTTTCTTCAGTTAGCTCTTGTTAGTAAACAAGATGTTCCTCAAACCTCTAGATAACCTAACACTATTTGTCAAGCACTCATACATGAGACCATGTCTAGAAAACCTCCTTGAGAAAGTGAAAGGAAAACAGTTGTATAATTTATTTCATCTAGCCGAATCAGATTTTTTTTGAAATAGAAAAAGCACCTCTAATGATAGCATCTCAGGTTGACTTTATACAGTGCTTTTTGCTCTGTAAACAACCAGTAACAGTTTATCCTCCTTGCTTTTGGCCAACTCAACACAAAGGTAAAGTGTTTTTAAGCTTTTTTAAAAGTTTGTGCCAGTGACTAGGCAGCTCCCTCTAAAGTCTTCTCATGAGTGAAAAGGTACTCCAACAACAGCAAGGTCAATGAACGCCAGGCAGAAGGACCTTTTGCGAGGTGCAGCCTAGCAGTTTAGCTTTCAGTAAACTGAGAAGGGAGAAGGTAATAAAGGGGACCTATGTCATGTCAGCAGTTTTGAAAATGTTGGGACTCTAGAATAAGTGAGGGAAAAAGTATCAAAGGAAAGGTTTAAAATACCTGGATAACTGTTCAAAGAGTCTTGTGTCATCTATTTACCTAACAACATCCTAAACTCTAAGATGGCAAGATTACTTAATATTAAGCATAGTAAATAGTTTTAGGCCCCTTATTATATTTACTTACCATATATGAATTTAATAGTACTTGAAATGCCTTATGTAATTATGTGCCATATATTTATGCCTTTTTAATATAACTGGGAGTAGTATTTTAAGTTAGCACAAACTTTTAGTGCAGTTTTTTTGCTGTTGGTGCACTTATGACATATTGATGGTTATACTGGTGATTTATTTGAATACTGAATCCTAGTATAAAAATATAACCCCATATTTTAACATTGTTCTTCAATGGAAAATTATAATCAATCACCTTAGTTGCCCCAAAATTGACAGTAATGAAAAACTTCAAAATAATTTTCTCAAGTTTTGTTTTATTGATATGTAAAATGAATTCCTTTAAATTGGATTAAAAAAGGAACTCTCTCAATGTACCTTTAACTTCTAGCTTTAACAATTTAGCTATTAAATATATAGTTTCTTATTGAACAAGCATTTAAAAAATATTTTATTTATTTTTAGAGAGAGGGGAAGGAAGGGAGAAAGAGAAGAAGAGGAACGTCAATGCGAGGTTGCCTCTTGCATGCTCCTTACTGGGGACCTGGCCCGCAACCCAGGCATGTGTCCTGACTGGGAATCAAACCAGCGACCCATTGGTTCACAGGCCAGTTCACTGAGCCACACCAGCCGGGGCTGAACAAACTTTTTGTTATTAGAAAATAAAAGTCTTAACGAATGTCACTACGACGAGTTCAATTTTTTTAAAAAAATGCTCAGTTGCCCCTTATAGCTACAGGCTACCATATTTGACATCACGGGTCTATACTGTAACAAACATGGAAAAAAATGAGAAAAAATAAATAAATGCTTACTTGGATTAATAAAAGAAAAATCTTGTTTTGTATGAAAAAAAGATTTTGCCTTCATAGTTGATAAGTGGGTGAGGTATTGTGTCAGCTCCCTTATGAGCACCCAGCACCCACAGTGTACCTGCCCCTCAGAGGGGCTCTCCCTGATACCCTGCTGACCGAGGCCCATAGCAATAGCTTAAAATTGAGTATTAACTCTCTTTGTGTCTGGGGTCTTCAGTTATACCAAACAAACACAGTAGCACTTGGTCTTCACAAAGTCATAAAAATTCGAAGTGATTCCTTCTAGCCTGTGGGAAGTCAGTCATCTGTTTCCCATATTGTCAAAGGCCAGACTGTTTATGTCTTTTATCTCTCCCTAAAGGAACTTGTCCTCTTTGGATTTTGGTTTCTTAGCTACTTTCAGAAAAGTTATGCCAAAAAACTTATGATTTTGAAGTTTATTTGGGTCTTCTCATTTTTAAGAGGAGAACTCCTTTCTTTGTACCTTTTATGTCTTAAGAAGGGGTGAAAGGAAATCCAGTCGCGCCTAGATTATTCCCATAGCCTTCTGTGAGTGCCAATTGCATTTGTAATTACCTGTTTACAGGCCTGTCTCTTGGATTAGACAGTCTTCTCTAAAGCTGATTTGAAGCCAAGTGCCTTGAACCTTATAAACTCAATCACAGTTTGTTAGTCACATCTAGACAGACTTTAAGTACTTTTGATAGACAGAGTGTACTGTTTCTGAATATCATTGTGAATCATTTTACTTCTACTACTAACATTTTATTCCTTGACAGCAATGTCATTCAGACACATGCATTAAATGTAGAGAAATCACTCTTCTCCTCGGAACTTTCTTACCATGGCCCATAAGGCCTCTGTAAACACATGCCTGGCCACAACTCTGACCCAAACTATTACTTTCTGCAGGGCTCATTCGACTTAAGCCACACTTGTGTTATTGGTTTTCCGTGCAGCCTCTTTCCTCTGTATTCCCCCCGGATGCCTTTTAGCCGTGCACTCCATCTCATTACTTCACACTGGGCCTCTGCTCTTGCAGCACCTCTCAGTAGAATCCGTTACTCCCTATCTCATGACCCTATTTTATTTTTTCCTGAGTATTTATCATCACCTAAATACATTTTACTTATCTAATTGTCTCTATACTTTTTACATTAGAGGAGCTTTGACTGTTTGCTCAATGCTTTATGCCTAAAACCTAGAAGAGAGACTGGTCTATAGTAAGCATTCAATGAATACATGGTGAATGAATGGATAGCTGAATAAACAGTGCAGCAACTGTCTAATTCCCAAAATGGAAACTGTGGAAGGTAGTTTAATTGCACAAGAAATGGTCATTGGCTTTAACACTACTCAGTTTACTTATTTCTCAACGACAGTCTATTCTTGCTGATTAAGAAGGATCCTAAATGGAGCTGACAATAGTAAGAAGGGCAAAAGGAGAAGAATGTGTCCTTCGTAACAAAAGTGTCGATTAGCATTCCCTTATGTGCTCCGTTTAGAAATACTAAGATTCCCTTGCAATAAGACTCACATATGCAAGCTCTGTGAAACCAGAGATGTTGCGCATTACTTTTTAACTCAGGTGATCTTGACAAGTAGGAGACCTCAGTAAATATTTCTTAAACACGTGAATACACTCTAATCTTTAGTAGATTAGAACATTATCTTTAGGAGAGTTATTCTCCATGGATACTTTTGCATACTGATATATCAAATCGAGTCTATCTTTTTAGTCTGTACACATTTATTTTAAAAGTATCTGAAATTTTATTTGATTAATATAATCTTTTAATACTATGTATGTATTTTAAGCTAAGCAGAAGAATTCATTTTGGTTTTTAAATAGACTAACATGGCTATTTGTATGATTTATTATAGCAACTATGAAAACACATGTGATTTTCTAATGCAGCATATCCCAATTCATTGTAAAATGCTTTTACCTTTTTTCTCGGTCTCTGATCTGTGATTTTATTAGGGTCTGATTAAGACAGACAACTGGAAGCAGAGCTATGTCACAGTTATCCATGTGTGAGTCGGTCCCCACTATCATGGTTTGTGGATAATCACATTTCACTTAGAATGAAATGCACTTGGATTATTCTCTGCGGAAGTAATCTTTTACCATCTGCAGTTTGTTATCATATTCTAATTTCTCTAATAATGCCTTTCAACATAGTATCAGAAGCATTTCTATTTCTGGGGGGAAAACTATGTACTTTACAAAGCTATGGAACAGTGCATAAGGTCAAAAACACTATTTAATAGTTTGGCCACTGCTAGTAGCAATTATGAAGTAAAAGGAGCTAATTCCTGAAAAGTGTGGCATAAAATTTGTGGCAACTATTTCAAAAAACAGCTTTTCACTAAGTCATGTGAACTCCTTATATATATTTTTAAGCAGCATTGTGCAAGTTGTTGAAACGACCTGTATTTTAACGTTTGACGCTAATTCCCTTGTAAGCAATTCGCTTAAACATACAAAGATAGTGTTTCTTCTAAGGGAAGATATAAAATCAAAACACTATGCCGACATGACAATTTTCTTAACCACTGACACCAGCTCTGAAAACAATACCAACAACAAAAAGCAGCTAAGCCGCCCCGGCTCCTGCTCTCGCCTAGAAGCGCAGGGAAACGTGCTGACTCTATTATCTAGAGACGTAGTGTGTGTGTAAGGAATGCTCAGTTTAGTTCCTGTTCAGATGTGAATCAGTGATGGGCCTTGGGCAACAATCACTTTTTCTGTTTGGATTTTAGTTTCTTCAAGTGTTAAAGGCGGTGATTAGACCAGATGGTTTCCCAGAACACACTATACCAACATTTCTCTTTCTTCTCCTTCCTTCGATTATTAACAAATCTTTCTTCTATTTGGCATGCTCTAACTTAATTACATTTTGGCCTAGAAATAATTTTTCCTTTCCTTTCAAGTGCCTCATATTCCTCTGTTTTGATTCATGATAAGGACGTTTTTATTTTTCCTTTACCAAGTGGGGATTGGGTGCTATTGGTGTCAGTATACTCAACATACTCTTGCACTCTTACAATGAAAAGGGTATGATGGATTTTATTTATAATATACCTGTTTTAAAATGTCCTGGCACTTGGATTTTTTTCACTGTGTAAGGGTTTGTGGCCTTTTCAAATAAAGGTTTATTTAGTTGTGACAAAAATATTTTCTTCGAATGTGTCATATTTATATTATAAAGTTACATATGTAGCACTAAATTTAACATCTTAATTTCCTTCCAACCCAAAATATAAAAGAAAGGAGAAAGTTCTAACATAATATTCTGATTACTGAGACTTTTCCTTTTCCTAGAGACAAGACAGACTCAGAAATGAGGACTTGTGTGGATTTACATCAAAAAAGCCATATCCAGAAATAATGTGTTATGATGACATTCTCACCCCTATGTCTTTCCAGGAAACCCTCTAATGTTTTGTACTTCATAGCATCTTCTGTGCCATCCCACCTTGAGCTGTTCCCAAAATGGTATCTCTGACAATTGTTTTAGTGAGAGTTAGATACTCCAAATACAAAGAAATGCTTTATCCACAGAAGTGATAACACAATGACGCTTCCCATAAGTTTACAGGTTTCATTTCAAAGCCATTTATATTTCTTTCACTGCCACAAATACCTGTGAAGCAAACAGTGATCATTATGCTCTATTTGCCCCAGAGTTCTTGCTAATCACAAAGGAAATCATGTATGTGAAAGTCCTTTTTCAACACCACAGTTACACTTTATTATAATTTGTATCACTTTTATTCACATGACCTGATTCTTTCACCAGAAGGATATAGAAGTATAGGTAGAGTTGTTTACCAAAGATGGTAATCACTTAGAGCTAAAGGTCTGTAATCATAGATTCAACCAACCATTAAGGACTTGCCCAAAGGAATACAAAACAGTATAATACAAGGTATCCACAGTCTTTACAAGCTTACACTTGCCTTAATAGTCTATGCTATCCAATATTAATCAAATATAGACAAGGTATTTATGTAAAAGAAAACATATGAATTTACAAACATCATTGGGTCAAATAGGGGATCCACTTTAATGTGAGTTGGATCGATTTGACCTGAACTAGTCGAAGATTTCTTTTTTTTTCTGAAGAAACACATTAACCTTTAAGTCCTTTAAATAAGATACCATTTTCTTATTCACTTTTTATTGACACAGAGTCTGTGCTAAGAAATATTTGTAGGAACAGAAGTGAGGTGGATTTCGAAGAAGAGTTTGATTTTAATAACCAAGGAGGAAGGAGAAGGGTATCCTGGAATGTGGGGGCCAGACCTAAGTCATGAAATCTTCTTTCCTTTGGGAAAGGAAAGAGAGAAAACAGATCACTGCGAGGCTTACGTCGAATGAGCCCTGCGGAAAGTAATGGTTTGGGTCAGAGTTGTGGCCAGGCATGTGTTTGCAGAGGCCTTACGGGCCCTGGTAAGAAAGTTCCCATGAAGAAGAGTGATTGCTCTACATATAATGCATGTGCCTGAATGACATTGCTGTCAAGGAATAAAATATTAGTAGTAGAAATAAAATGATTCACAATGATATTCAGAAACAGTACACTCTTTCTAATCAAAACTACCATTTCTAATCACTGTGAGGCTGCTCTTATTTTCAGGTTGAGCTGAAGTATGTCTTCCATAATAACTCGGCAAAAGAGATAATTCAAGAACAATTGGAACTCTAATATCAAAAAATGTATACTATCTCTGGACTCCTGGGTAGCCTAATTGACAGCAGTACAACGATCAGAGAATGGCTTGTTAGTATTAGCTTAAAGAGAAATTTTAGAGAGTACTAGGAATTACAAATGGCACAGAAGAGTAGTCATTTATATGTCAGGCAGAGAGAACTACTGATTAAGTAACAGTTTTTCCTGGCAGATGTTTACCCAGGAATAGTGATTACAATCACGCTCATCCTCTTCAAATAATGGCCTGTTTACTGAGTAAAGACTTAATAGTAATGAGATAAAACAAATGTAGTCAAATTACTATTGTACTCTTCTCCATATATCTTGGTACCACTACATGTTGATTTTCTATGGAAACTGTAATGAGAGAGAGAGAGAGAGAGAGAGAAAGAGAGAGAGAGAGACGATTTCTAAGATGTTTAGGACAGAGTACAATCCAAGCTCATGTGCTGGTTACACGTGTGCTCTGAATCTAGAATGCTTAGATCGTTATTCCAGCTCATATGCTTGTTAGCTGTATGACTTCAGGAAAGTTCTTTAACCTGTATGGGTCTTATTTTCTCACCACTACAGTGGAAATGACATCAATATACACCGCTGAAAATTATCATAAGAATTAAATGAGTTAAATTATATTTGGGCAGTGGCTGATGCATAAAGTTAGCCTTTAGTTTTAAATTTGAGTTCTTAACAGGGTAGGCGTCAGGAAGGGAGGCTGTGGACTGGTCTATTAGGAAGGGCCAACAGGATGCAATTCGACAAGAACTTAAAAAAATGAGGAAAATAAATTGTTAAGGTTGTAGAGGAAATTTTGACTCACTCTGCATGCAATAGATGACTACTGAATACCTATCACGCGCAAATTTGTATTTGATGGAAATTTCTTCTTGCATCTCAAGCTATAATTCTGAATTTTAGGTTTTTCCCTATTCTTGAAATATTCAAATCCTAGATTTCTTACATGTCTTCTTTTTACTAATATTTTCTGAAAAATGTCAAATTAGTTTTCCAAACTGGGTATGCCTTAGAACTACACATTAGTTATAACTGGGAGTGGTTAACGGGGACAGTCACCTCTTTCGGCCTTTGCATGAGAGCAATCACAGGAATCAGGTAAAATCATTAAAACTATTAGCTTGAATTATTCTCATTGTGAGTAAATAAACTTGTACAAACTGTGCACGCCCCTGAAACATCTCACTAAGACAGAGTGATTGTGCTGAAAAGAATCCAATATCAATGGCCCACAGTGACAAGCTGGTTTTTTTATTTTATCAGAATTTAAGTGAAATCTTCTTTTAAACATGAGGTCTTGGTTTACATCATTATAAAACTGGGTTTAGATTTTTCTCATGATTCTTAAAACTCATTGGGTTCTTTCTCCTTATTGGTTAGGTGAAAACTGCCAATAAATTTTATTACTGTATCAAAACATATTTTTCAAAAGTTTAAAACATTGCATTACCTATATTTCCATTATCACTTTGTACTGAAAAGCACAAATACATGACAACCTGTGTTTTATAAAATTACTATTCTTAACACATCAAATTAGGTTTAGGGATTAACATTTCATTTAAGAGTAAGGGACAGAATAATTTGCCAAATCTATAACAGACAAATAGCAAAATCAACTTGTAGCAAGATTATTTATTCATCTATTGATTCATTATAGAAAATTGAAAAATAATGACTAAAAACAAACTTAGCTAAATTATTAAAATTATAGATCTTTAAATGTGTGCTAATGTATTTAAAAAAGAGACTCCCAAAACTTGGGGTTACAGTAGAAAATGATTGGGATATGAAGTTGATTTCATTTTGCTCTTATATTCTGGATGTGAGGAAAAAAAAAATCTGTGGTTCAGGCAAAAATGGTCCGGAAGTTTGGGTAAGTGCAACCTTTCATTGGTGACCTCAGGTGTGCCTTCTGTCTTGATCAAACTAGTGTAGTGTCAGCTACTCTATCCAAGCTTCATGTTTGTCTGTTGGTCAGGGAGACCAGGCTTGGAAGGAAGAGCACAGACAAATGCAAGTGGGGGTGCAAAAAGCAATGGAACAATCAACAGTGCTTTAGTGATGCTGAATTTAACAGGTACAAGCCATGACAAAGACAGCTAGTGAAGGCTGGTAGAAAATAAACGTATAATATTTCTAATATTATAATTTTATTATTATAATTTATAAAATTATAAAATTACTTTATGTTTCTAATCCCCAAGGCATTATGGTGATGTCTTACATTACTATTTCAAAGCAAATAATGAAAATACACAGAAGAGAATTATGTAGAAAAATGTTATGCTTGATTTTATTCTCTGTAAGTGGTGATGGGAAAATAAAAGAAGAAAACTATATATAAATAGAATATATTATACTATTTCAATATTATAATGGTGTTATAATGTACTGTCATATACTGTACATACAGTTGTATAATATATTAAATATGTAATATACATCATGTATATATACACATACATATTACTTATGTTACTTAACCTTCTGACATTGTAGAACTCTGAGAAAAGACAATTCAATTTAGTCTAAGCAAATATATATTAAGAAGCTATATGATGCACTTTGGTGAATAAAATGCAGTTCTCACATTTAAAGATTTTATAAAGGGATAAAGGCAGCCTGGATATGTAACTTTCTAAATAAAAGTTCAAGTCTCAATTTATTCATCTGCAAAATGAAAGTACTAAAAGATTACATTAGTTAAACTTGGAAACAGTAAAATATTTGAAAGATGTAAGCTATTATTACAGCAATCAAAAGATAGTTATTCATTGGTTTCAGAAATGCACACCACATGAAATAAGATGGCATTATTTCCAAACTGGAAAATTCTTTTTAGACAAATGAACATTATCGTTTGTAATTTTTGCAACTGGCAGGAAAACATTAGCCATATCCTGAGCATCAGTCAAGACAATTTCTTATGTTTTACTCTATAAACTTGACTATATTAGTGTACAGGCTGCCTACGTAGATAGAAAATGAAATTTGTTCACATAGATTTAGAAGAAACTAATTACTGGTTTGCTGCCCTGAGTAAATAATCCTAGTTCAAGGTAAAACTTAATTTTTGGCAAATATGTCTCTTCTCTACATAACCCCATACGGAATATCCATTAAGGATTAGGCTACAGTGTATCAGATTGTGCATCGAACAGAATCCTTGGTATGTAGTTTTAATTATAAAATGTGAGTGAAAACATATACAACTCTTGTTTTCAAAATTCTTTTAGTAAGAGTAAAATGAGATCATCATAATTCCAAATTGCAAATGTGTCTCACATAGTAAAATTTATAGTACTGTTTTTCAATTTCTCCTGTCATATTCCCCTCCTCCAAAAAAATAGCCACAAACAAATTTTGTATTTCAAAGTGGAAGGAGTGTCAGAATGCCAAAACATCACTGCTGCCAGAGTAGAGCCTTGAAATAGGTTGGACTCATCTCACTAAAATAACTTAGAGGTTTGTTTATTTAGAATAATAATATCTTCGACACAATTGATGATGTATTAGGATAAACTTTTCCAGGAACCTGTTTCATTGATAGATGCATGGAATTTCAATTTGCCTTTTTTGAAATAGTGATGGTCTCCATGCAAATAATGTAAATCAGAAACAATCACTCTATTAAAATGAAGAAGTGATACGGAAACTCTTTCTGAATAAGAAACATATTTTTATAGAGTCGAGGCTAGGTTTGTTCCTTTGTTAAGAGTTCAGAAATGTAGAATTGAGTCTGAAATTACATAAAGGTTTATTTCAAAAGATATAGAATACAAAATATCTCTCTCCTTTAGTCTTAAAGTGACTTTGACAGACTATAGTTGCACTTTTTACAACATGTAAATGAAAGGTTTACACAATGACTAAAATATCAGGAGAAATTAGAGTCAAAAAAGATATGTGATGTTTGTGTTTATTTCATGTTTACATCATCAGAGGGAATATAACTACTAGAGAACATCTTACATTTACCTCTAATCATGAACTTTGTAACTAAATTAACTGTTACCTTCAGGTTGTAGCCAGAAAGATATTACACAAGAATTAGGATTATTTAATATTTTTTAGACCTGTGTGTGGATTTGAGGATAATTTTATAATTGGTAGATCATTTCTCCTCTTCTTCTTCCTCCTCCCCTTTTTTAGCTTTGGTAAATATAAAATGTGAAAAGAAAATGCAATCACCCTAATTCTCACCACTTATTGAACATATTATCCATATAGTCCTCAATTAAAGATAGGATGTATTTTTTATTTAGGTGTATAAGATTTGGATATTACAGTAATGGGAAAACCGTAAGCCAAAAGCCCATTAAAAATAGTATTTGACTTCTGGTTTCTAGTCTTGTATGTAAGAAGCCTGGAAGGCACCATGGTATCCTAATGACAAGTTAAAAACCAAAGAGACTGAAAAACAACAACTCTTCTTGGATTCATAAGTAAAGGAGACACAGAACAAACTACCACCCCCAATACTGGGGAGAGAGACAGACAAACACAGACCCTGATGGCTCACCAGCTTCCCGGAACAGAGGCTCCCAAGTGGAGTCCACTGGAGGAACCAGTGTCACAGTAGGAACAACTAAAGTGCACTTAACGAAGCACTGGAGGTTTAGTGAAAGCAATTCCAAAAGTTAAGAACTCCAGAGACCCAGTCATGGGGATGGAGGAACAGTGTTGTGAGGTTTACCTCAAGGAGCTTGAGCATGTTCTTGCACTAAATGTAGGAGAAAAATCCCCATGGGCTTTGGCAGAGGGAGAGAAAGGGAACCATTTTTAAACACACCAGAATGAACAGAGTGAAATGAGCTCTATTGGTAATAAGGTCTGCCGTTAGGGAAAATTACTTGACCAGAGCCTAATTTGCTGGGTATTATCATAGCCTAACTGACCTGGAGAAGAGAATTAACTTATTCTAGCTCCCGTTAGCCACCTTGTCTACTCAAGAGAGAAGGGAAAAATGAGATTTGTCACCATAGGCTCACTGAAAGAATGAGTCCTAATCACAGGATTATAGAAGGCTTCCCCTCCCCCAGACCTCAACATCACATTACTAAAGGCTTATTGATATGAGTTCCTTTCAGCTAGGACACCATGTCCAGCTATCAAGAAAAAATGTCAAGTCATAACGCAATTTGGAGGCAAAACACAATTTGAAGAGACAGAGTAAGCATCAAAATAAATCATGGCAAGGATGTTAGAACTACCACATCAGGAATGTAAAAATAAACTATGATTAATATGCTAAGGGGTCTAACATATAAAGTAGGCAGCCTGTAAGAATGGACAGGCAGTATAAGCATATGGATCAAAATCCTAAGACAGAACAAAAATAAAATGCTAGAGCTAAATACTGTAACCAAAATAGTTTAATGGCTTATGAGTAGATTGGACATGGGTCATAAAACATCTCTGAGCTAGAGAATATAACAATAGAATCCTCAAAATGAAAGGGAGAGAGAGATTGAAAGAGAAAACAATCAGAATGAAATATCCAAGGACTGTAGGACAACTACAAATGTTATAACATAAGTATAATTGGAATACTACAAGAAGAAAGAGAGAAAGGATCAAAAAAATGGAAAAAATAATTACTGAGAATTTTCCCAAATTAATGTCACATACAAAATCATAGATCCAGGTAGCTTAGAAAATACTAAAGATGAATTTTTTTTAAAAAAACTATACCTAGAAATATCATTTACAAAAATTCAGAAATCAAAGGTAAAGAAAAAATCTGAAGTAAAGCCAGAGGGGAAAAAGCAACTTACCTATGGAGGAATACAGATAAGAATTACATCCAACTTCTCAGAAACCATGCAAGCCAGGAGAGAGTAGAGTGGAATAAAGTGTTGTGAGAAAATAAAAACACAAAACTGGAGTTTTGTACCCAGAGGAACTATCCTTCAAAACTGAAGGAGAAGATAAGTCTTTCTCAGACAAACAAAAATTGAGTGTCTTTATTGTCAACAGTTCTGTCTTGCAAGAAGAGTTTTAAAAATGATTTTTTAGAGGTAAGAAAAATGGATGAGAAATTCAGACCTATATAAAAAATGTAAGAGCACTGAAGAAAGAATAGGGGGAGGTAAAATAAAAACTTTAATTTTCCTATTCTTAATTGATCTACTAGATAATAGTTTAAGATAACAGTGACAGTATTTAATTGTGTATGTGTGTATATATGTCTTAAGTGTAAATATCCTTATATATGCTTATGAACGCTTGTGTATAAGTGACTTGAATGACAGTAATGATGCCTAGGACTGGAGGAAGAAATAAGATAAGTTTGGTATTATAAGGTAGTCACACTACAGACAAAGTGGTACAGTATTATTTGAAAGTGAGCTTAGATTAGTTGTAAAATGATATTGCAAAATATATGGCAACAACCCCAAAAAAGTATTAATAGTAATAATAATAGTAACAGTGATAAGTACAACCCATCTGCTAAAAAGGAGGGAAAATAGAATTATATAAAATGTTCAAAGAAAACCACAAAAGGAAGGAAAAGACTAGTAGACAAATACTGAACTATGGAACAATGGCGACAAATAGAAAACAATAACAAATATAGTAGATAACCAACAATTTCAATAATCACTTTGAATGTAAATAGTCTGAATTAAAAGAGAGAGATTGTCAGAGTAGATCAAAAAACACTACACAAGGGCACAGAGTGGGGCAAAAGCAGATTTATAGTTGTGAGTGTAAAAAACACAGAGTTTATTATTATATTATTATTTATTACTATATTATTTTCCATACAAACAACTGTAAACCTACTTTTGCTTTACCCCGTATGTTGTCTTCAAGAAACCCACTTGAAATATAAAAACGTATTTAGATTAAAAGTAAATGCATGAAGAAAATCATGCCATACTAATAACAATCAAAAGAAAGCAGAGTAACTACATTAACTTTAAGAAGAGGAGACTTCAATGTAAGGGAAGTTTCAGAGATAAAGATCGGCATTACATAATAATAAAAGAGTCAATTCTCCAAAAAGTTATAAGAATCCTTAATGTGTATACACCTAACAGAGCGGCAAACTATGTGAGGCAAAAAATGATGGAATTATAAGGAGAAATTGATAAATGTGTGATGTCATTGTAGACTTCAACATACCTCTCTCAGAAATGGACAGACCCAGCATGCAAAAAATCAGCAAGATCATGATTGAACTCAACATCACCATCAATCAATTGGATATAATTGACATCTATAGACTATTTCATCCAGTGACAATGGAATACACACATTCTTCTTAAGTTCACATGAAACAGTTAACAAGATAGACAACATTATGGGCCAATAAATACATATTAAGAAATTTAAAATAATAGAAATCATACCATTTTTCTCTCAGACTATAATGGAATTAAAGAAGTCAATAAAAGAAAGATAACTGGAAAATGCCAAAATATATGGAGATTAAACATTGCACTTTTAAATAACATAAGTCAAAGAAGAAATCTCGAGAAATTTAAAAATATTTTGAATGAAAACAAGAACACAACTTACCAAAATTTGTGAGATTGAGTGAAATCAGATCTTAGAGGGAAAAATTACAGCACTGAATGGATATATTAGAAAGACCAGGTATCTAAAATCAATAATCTAAGTTTCCTCACAGTATCTCTCTACCTCAGCATGGTGTGGTATCTAAGTATTTAAGAAGCTATGGATATGTGAGGGTTTATCTTTTACTTTGACACAGAAATGTGTTGCACTGTAGAAAAAATTACTGTCAGAAGTTATATCTGTCAAGATACATGCAAAATGGTCCATTCCAAGACACATCATAATTAAAATACCAAAGGTTAAAGATAAAGAGAGAATATTAAAAGCAGCAAGAGAAAAGAAGTTAGTTACCTACATGAGAGTTCCCATAAGACTGTCAGCTGATTTCCCAAAAGAAGCTTTGCAGGCTAGAAGGGATTAGCAAGAAATATTCAAAGTTGAAAAGCAGGGACCTACAGCCAAGATTGCTCTACCCAGCAAAGATATCAATTAGAATCGAAGGACAGAGAAATAGCTTCCTAGCCAAGAAAAAACTAAAGGAGTTCAACATCAGTAAACTATTATTATATGAAATGTTAAAAATGACTTAAGAAAAAGGTCAAAACTATGAACAATAAAGTGGCAAAAAATACAAATCTATCAACAATTGAATCTAAAGAACAAAGAGCAGAGACAGAACCATGGATACAGAGAAAGCTCTGATGGTTGCCAGATGAGAAGGGTGTGTTGGGGAATGGGTGAAGAGGTAAGGGGATTAAGAAGTACAAATTGGTAGTTATGGAATAGCCACGGGGATGCAAAGTACAGTGTAGGAAATGGAGTAGTCAAAGAACTTATGCACATGACCCATGGACATGAACAATGGTGTGGGGATGGGATGAGGGAGTGGGGGGTGATGGGTGGAGGGGGTAAAATGGGAAAAATTGGACAACTGTAATAGTATAATGAATAAAATATAATCAATAAAGATAAAACAAATAAATGATATAAAGGTATTTGAAGAAGTGGCATGAGTGAAAATATTTTTGTTGAAAAAATACTTATTATATAATTAGCAATGGTTTAATTTTTCCTGCCTCTTTTGGTTCATCCTAAGATGTTACTTGATGCTATAAGCATCAGGTTAATATATATGCTGCTCCATTCCATTATACAGTTATGCTTGTATGGAGACCTGATAATAGCATTGAAAATATATGACTTTTGAAGAGAAATATGTTTCCAAATATATATATCATTTAAAAGGAAATATGTATTCATATTCTACCTATTTAACAAATAATTTTGTAGAGATGTAGCAAGTAGTCAGAAATCTACTATTTGTATGGCTAGAGAAACAAAAGGGGTATAAGCAAAAAAAAAAAAATTTTTTTTTCCACACAACACGAAGACTCTGATTTTTATATTCCCAATAAAGCAAATGAAGTCAACATAGCTATGACAACCTACATGGAAATGGCATCAAATTGACTAGGCCCAAGGGATACAGGCTGCTGTTAACCTCATTAACTGTGGAGTCTAAAATGCTGTCAAATTACGTACACAGCCAGGTTTACAAATAAACAACAGCATTTCATGCCAAAGCAAATTCTCTCCATCAAAACATCTAGCTGTGCTTTGACTAAACATTTCCTGTTGGTCTTATTTTTAAATATAAGCAGACAAAAGAAGAGATTTCAGAAAATAGTAAATTTTAAAAAAAACACTTGTGAACACTGAATTCTAAGTGAAAAGTATTAAAGATGGCAGTTGTTTAGATAGTTTGATAAAAGGAGGTATCAACATAATAGGTCAAATTATTAGGTTTATATATTTAGTGACCTTGTGTTGTCTAGTGTTGATAAAATAAATAAACTTCTATGAATTGTTTTCTTATCATTCTATTTGGAAAATAGATGAGAAAAGTTTAAGAACTCTGTGATAGAACTGTTTCATTTATCTTTGCAGATGGCATAAAATATGTTTAATTAATTTTTTATTGACAGAAAAATCCTAATGAAACTCATATTTGTTATATTCATAGTACCAAACATGATCTAACAAGCTCTATAACATTAAAATGTCTAAACTGACCAATACAAAATTAAACAAATTGATTCATTCATTGGTCCACTGGTTTTTAACTGAAGGCAATTTTGCACTCCTGGTAACATCTGGTGATGTCTGCAGACATTTTTAAAATCAGGACTTGAGGGGACGCTAGTAGCAACTAGTGAATATGTCAGAGATACTGAACTGTATATTAAACATCATACAGTGCAAAGGATGCTCCCTGGCTGCAAGTCAGAAGCACCCAGTCCAAAACACAAATCATGATGAATTTATGGACCCCATCTTAGTCTAAAATGAAACAACTCATTTGCCTAGACTATTGACTTTCATTTCAGGCATTAGTAAAATTTGGAGAAATCTGGAAAACGTCTCCTGTTCTAGATTGTATTATTAACATTTTTCTGCATTTCAGGCATGCATTTCAAGAACTACCAAATAGAAGAGCGCTCCTTGCATGAACCTGATCAATGTATTTACATTATATGTACTTGCTCTTTAGCAAGCTCTCAAATTACTAAGAGCTCCTGGTGTTTCAAGAGATAGAATGTTCTTTTTGGTGAAATTCTGCAAGATGACTATTTTTCTACTACTATGCAATCAAGTGCTATGGAAATGAATATGTGGTGTCAGAACACAATGAATACACTGTCTTTTTGCAGCAATGAGTATTACTAACATTCTGACACCAAAATCAACTTAACGCTATCAATATCTTTTATAAAAGAACTGTTAATATATTAAACTTGAATTAAATTCATTTAATAAAGAAAAGCACTTATTTAGAATAAGCCAAATAAAAGATACTTTTAATTAGAATATTAAACAATTTTAGATATCAAAATATACATATTCAAAGACCTTTAAGAAAACCCAATGTGTACTCCCAAGAAAAAATCAAACAATATAGAAATTGAGAGATTTGGGAGACTTTTCTATTTCCTGAGGTAGAATTAAGAATTCTACTTCTCATGATTTAGGCAATAATGGCATACAAAGCAGAGGGCTTGCTGGTTACCAACACCGAACAGAACTGAAGAATAACTTTACAAAAGAAGACCCAAGATTTTGTTAGCAAATCCATTGCCTCTGAGTAGATGAAATATTCTAAATTCAAATACAAACAAATATTTGACCAGGATGGGCATTTCCTAATTGTAAAGATAAATGAGAAGGAATAGAGAAATAATAAATGAGTAGTAAAAAAACTAATGTGAAATATTTCCATGAATCATATTGTTGAGAAATTGTGATAAGTATATTCAATTTACTGTGAATTATAGATATCACCACCAGTAATTTACTCACAACACTGGTCAACAAATGCTTTAAAAATAATTTTTGATTATAAAAACATTTTTTATTAATGTACCTTGTGCTTAAGAGATCAGTTTAGACCTATCTTTTGTTGTTAGCTTACTACTCCAGATATGCATATTATTAAATTTAAAATGGGTGAAAAGGGTGAAGGAATTAAGAAGTACAAATTGGCAGTTACAAAATCTTCATGGGGATGTGAAGTACAGCATAGGCAACACAGTCTATAATATTGTAATAATTATGTATGGTGCCAGCAGATTACTAGCTTATAGGGATGATCACTTTGTAAATTATATAAATTTCTAACCACTATGTATATAACTGAAACTAATATTTAATGTCAACTGTAATTGAAAAAAAAACAATAAAAAATAACTAAAATTTCACATACGATTTCAAGTAAACTTAGAGAGCACATCATCTGACAATTCCTTGCACTAGCTTCACTACAACAATCTACCAACCTTTTTTTCTTTTGATAGAACATACTCTAAAGACTAAAACCAAAGGTGGAACATGCAAAATTAAAGAGAAAGAAAAAATAAATTAAATCTAAACTTTACAATATAGATATACATCCATTTTCAGTGTAATTTTATTTCCTAAAAATAGAGAAGGTGAATTCAATAAAACTCTATTTTCAACATGCCTACCTGACAAAAAGTAAAACCTTAATTCGGTTGCCTAGCAATCCTTCCTCAGTTCTCTGCATAGGGAACTAATATTAAATGCAGATAAGATTTGTGGCAGATCCTGTTCACTGGATACTGTGATGCCTCCCCTACCAGACTTCTTTATTCAACCTCCACATTTGAAAGATACTCTACTTCAGATAGAAAACCAAGATACTCATCTTCCACTACTTTGAAGTTAGGGGAGTTCACTAAAAAAATTCTAGTCAATGATACTGAAGGAATCTTTGCAAAAAGCCAGTAGCCCTGATAAAAGAAATAAGGCATTGATTAAGAATGCCTCCCTCCTTCCTCTCTTCTCTTCTCTTCTCTTCTCTTCTCTTCTCTTCTCTTCTCTTCTCTTCTCTTCTTCTTTTTTTCTTTTCTCTTCTCCCCCCTCCTCCCTCCCTAGGCTATCCTCATCTCTTTCCAGCATTGAAATTTGGTCACTAGAGGATGTGAGACCTAAAACTGCAGCAGCCATATTGTGGTCACCAGAGAGAGTACAAGAAATTTCAAGCAAATTTTAGGGTCAAGAGTCTTGAGGCATTTTGTTCTAAACAATGCATAACCTTATATTTCATGTCACTATAGGTCAAGTATTCTATTTCTTCTTGTCAAAAGCTGTACTAACTGAAACAGGAACACTGATATATTCACCTATTAAGCATAAATAATTGCATTCCCATATTAGGAACCAATAATTCATAGTTAACAAATATGCTAAGAAACCTTTCTCTCTCTCTCTCTTTCATAAACAAACATGCACACACAGACAATTTTCTCCAGATCCAGTCATTTTTTCAGTTTTTTTGCATCTTCCTAAGATTCTCTTGAGTTATGTATATAGAACTGCACTTACTTTCATTCATTCTCATTTTTATTTACATACTTAATCTTTCTAACCAATATTTCATGAAACTGAAAATCTTCCTTTTAAGGATTTTGCAATATTTATCAAATTATGCCCAATATGTTCAACCCAGAGCAACTTTCTATTATAATAATCAATCTTGGTGGCAGGTACTTGTGTTATATCTGACAGAATTTTTAAAAAAGAAATGTTATGATTCTAATTATTGCATTTTAAAATACTTGAATGTAAACTATCACAAACCCAGCAAGATTCAGTAGCTAGGCAACAGATGGAAAATTTGAGGGTAATAAATTCTTTGCTTACTTAACTATATAACCCTTGAAAAGTAATTTACCCAATAGTTATAAGTCAGTAACAAATATATACTCATAAGCAAATACAGTTTTTATAAGATGAAAGTGTCTTCTCTCCAGGATTATTTTGTGTTCTTTGCTTGCTGTACTATGTTTGTTAAAATAAATTCAGTTAATAATGAAAAGAGTGTTTCCTTACTGGCTTACTCTGATGAGTTTACTATTGCCCTACAGGTTGAAAAATACCAGTATGGAGCCACATTTTCCCTTAATTTAGATGATTTTTTAGCGATTTATAGACTCGGGTATTTATATTTATTGTAAATTATATACTAGTCATGGGTGACAATTGGTTT
Organism: Mormoops blainvillei; assembly: GCA_004026545.1. Taxonomy (NCBI): domain Eukaryota; kingdom Metazoa; phylum Chordata; class Mammalia; order Chiroptera; family Mormoopidae; genus Mormoops; species Mormoops blainvillei. Next base: position 300,290 of record PVJD01000641.1, on the reverse strand, counting down.
TTCTCAGTTCCCAATTCAGTTTATTCTATATGTTAGAACTTTTGAAAATGAATAAATCCTCTTTGGTGAATACTATATTTAGAATAAAAAAGATAGTTATAATTGGAAAGGGTAATTAAAAATTGAGAATGGTAGAATCTAGGCTGCTGGGCTCATTGTTTAATTTGAAAGTCACACTGATTCCATTTAGAAGATCTTCATTTAAGCTTAGTGAAATCTTTGGATATGCTACTCTTTCACTTTTTTTTTCAGTCCACCCACCCTCATAATAATTCATTTTCCTTCATTTACATTCCTGATTCAATCAATCAATAGCTGATTCTTAACTTTCTGGTCTCTCCTAGAGAACAGGTTTATAATGAAATTATCAGCATAGATCTTCTTCCAAAACTCTTAAAGTCATAAATAAATGCTTATGGTCAGTCACCTCAAAGCTGCTAATAGAAAACAATCTGTGTGCAGATTTGACTTCTATAAACCAACATCTATAGCTGGAACATATGTCTTCTTTATATTCCAGAGTATTTTCCTTTTTCAGTTTTAGGAGGCTTAATATCCGCGGTTATGCATAACGGTCCATCTGTAGCAATTCTACACCCCTGCAGGTTTCCAAACTGCTCTGAATGATAACTATGTCACAGAAATACATATAAACCTATGTGAGACCTTAATGAGCTCAGAAGATGATGGCATCACCATAGTAGCAAAAGATTCAGAAAAGCAGCATGTTGTAAATTAAGAGTGTGAGCTAAAAAGGTATGTGTTGTACATGAGGGGAACATAGAGGAGGCTATTTCATAATCCAAGCTAAAAGGAGTTTATACTGCAAATGAGTGACAAGGGTAGCCTACAGCTAAACAATGTAAGAAATTTCAGTGACTACATGTAACATTTGTCTTCTTCATAAATAAAATTAAAAAGCCTTAAAACCTTATGACCAGAAATAATGTGTTAGTTAACTCTTTGTTAACTCTCTGAGACAAATATAACATGAGCAGTCAATTCATTCAATAAACATGTTTGAAATTCAGAGTGAATTATTCAAGGTTCTCAGTGATATTTTAAGTTGATGTCTTATATTTTCCTCTGTGCAAAAAAGAAAAGATATACTAAGTTTTAAATTGGGATATTAAATTTAAATATTATCAATTTTTCTAAGTTTTTTTACCCTTCTGTGGGAAAGTGAAGGACATATGAACAGAAAATTATAGTGTAGAAAATCCAGCATTGTTTTATCAACACTACCAATCTCAGCACTGCATACTATAAAAAGAGAGGGTAGAAGCTTGTGTGATAAAGGTATTACGATTCTAGGCAATTCTTTTGAGTATGATTCACAAAACCATCATTTGACTTTACAGAAATAGCCAGAAAAACACAAAATAATAATAAAACTATGTCTTAAATGTAAATAAAGGGTTAAAGTATATATATCAAACTCATTAACATATTAAACCATAAAAATGCCATATCAAACTCTTTTTAGCTACATGGATGACAAGTCACCATGAGTAAGGTACATTATTTCAACATTAGGTAACAATAAAAAATACTAGGCATTCTGTACCAAAATGGTGACAAAGAAGAAGATCACTGAACCCACCTCCTCCTATAGACACGCCAAATCTACAGCTACATATGGAGAAATTCACTCTGAAAGATACCTGGAAGCTAGATGAGCAACTCCCATGCAGTGTGTGGATGAGAAAATACCCCCCACAAATGAGTTAGGAAGGCTGAGACACTCTCGCCCCATAAACACCTCTCTTAGCACAGAGACATACAATTGGGAGGGAGCTCAAACTTCCCAGCTTCTCCCTGAGGAATGATTGGTTTAGACCCAATATCTAGCGCCATAACTCTTAAGACTTCCACCTGAGGGACAGGCCCCCAAAACATACCTCTGAAAGCCAATCTAATGGATACCAGGTGATATCTTAAAGTGGTATTGATTTGCATTTCCCTGATGATTAGTAATGTTGAGCACCTTTTCATGAACCTGTTAGCCATTTTTATGTCTCTTTTGGAAACACATCTATTCAGACCTTCTTCCATTTTTTAATCGGAATGGAGTAGCCACAGCTGAGGCCTGAGTGGATAGCCACAGTGAGTCCTTGTGAGCCAGTTAAGAACTGTTTCCAAAGAAAACATATAAATGGCTAACAGGTACATGAAAATGTGCTCAACATTTCTAATCAGGGAAATGAAAATCAATATCACATTAAGATACCACCTCATATCTGTTTGGCTATCATCAAGAAAGACAAGAGATAACAAGTGTTGGTGAGAATGTGAAGAAAAGGGAGCATTTGTGCACTGTTGGTGGGAATGTAAATTGGAGCAGTCTCTATGGAAATCAGTCTGAAGGGATTCTTAAAAAATTGAAAATACAACTACCATATGATCCACCAATTACAACTCTGAACATTATATGCAAAGCAAATGAAAACAGGATATCAAAGCAATATCTATATTCCTATGTTTATTGCAGCATTATTCACAAAAGTCAAGACATGGAAACAACCCAAGTATTCAACAGATGACTGTATAAAGAAGATGTAGTATACACATAAAGTAGAACGTTATTCAGCCTAGAGAAAGAAGGAAACACTACTGTTTGTGACAACATGGACTGACATTGAGGCTATTATGCTAAGTGAAATGAGCTACACAGAACAAGACCAACTGAAATATTGCATGGTATCACTTATAAATACACTTTTTTTAAAGTCAGGCTCAGAAACAGAGAGTAGAAAACGGGTTGCCAGGGTTGGAAGTAGCAGCAGGGAGGAATAGGGAGAATTTGGTAAAATAGTACAAACTTTTAGCTGTAAGATAAATAAGTCCTGAGGATTTACCATAAAACATGGTGACTGCAGTTGATAAAACTGCATATTATATTTAAAATTTGCTAAGAGAATAGAACATAAGTATTTTCACCAAAAATGGTAAAAATGCAAGGTGAAATAATTAAGTAGATAGGGGAATCTTTTTGAAATGTATACATATCTCAAACTACCAGGATGTATACTTTAACTATCTTATAATTTTATATGTTAATTATAAATCAGTAAAGCTGAAATTAACAATTAAATAAAGATAATGCCCAACTCTGCTCGTGGAAAATATTGAAAAGCTAAGAAACTAGACATAGTACTTGTCTCAGTGTGTGTAGAAGAGGCTAAAAATGAGAGAATGAAGGATATGTGATATCATTTTATTGAAGAATACTTTTAGGAATTTTTTGTTGTAAGATCAAAGCAAATTTTATTCTTCTTACTATCATACTGGATTTTAAACATTAATTTTTTGGATTTATTAAAGTAATGGGATTTTTTACTAGGTTTCTAGATTTTAACTAATGGGATAAATTATATTTCCATATTCAAAATGCGTTTTATTTTTCTAAAACATTTTCTTAATGATAAATTATATCAGCTAGTACTGAATAAGACTCAACAAAAATAAAAATGAGGTGATCACCAATATGTCCCCTAGAGCAAGGGACATAAAGGAAAGAATAAACAAATGGGACTTCATCAAAATAAGAAGATTCAGAATGGCTAAAGAAAACATCAACAAAACGAAAAGGGAACCAACCATATGGGAAAACGTATTTGTCAATGATACCTTGGACAAGGGTTTGATCTCCAAAATATGTAAAGAACTCACACTACTCCATTCCAGGAAGACAAACAATCCAATTAAAATATGGGCAAAGGACCCGAACAGACATTTCTCCAAGGAGAACATACACAGGGCCCAGAGACACATGAAAGGATGCTCAGCATCGCTAGCCATCAGAGAGATGCAAATTAAAACCACAATGAGATACCACTTAACACCAGCCAGAATGGCCATCATAAACAAACCAACAAACAACAAGTGCTGGCAAGGCTGTGGGAAAAAGGGAACCCTATTACACTGCTGGTGGGAATGCAGGCTGTGCCACTGTGCAAAACAGTTTGGAATTTCCTCAGAAAACTAAAAATGGATGTGCCTTTTGACCCAGCAATTCCACTGCTGGGATTATACCCTAACCAATTCAAAAGAACCTATGCACCCCAATGTTCATAGTAGTGCAATTTATAATAGCCAAGGACTGGAAGCAACCTAAATGCCCAACAGTGATGAGTGGATCAAAAAACTATGGTACATTTACACAATGGAATATTAGGCAGCAGAAAGAAAGAAAGAAAGAGCTACTACCCTCTGTGACAGCATGGATGGAACTGCAGAGCATTATGCTAGGTGAAATAAGCCAGGTGGTGAAAGACAGATATCATATGATCTCACCTATAAGTGGAACCTAATCAACAAAATAAACAAGCAAGCAAAATATAACCAGCAACATTGAAATACAAAACAAACTGATAGTAATTGGAGGGGAGGAGGGTGGGGGATGATGAGAAAAGGAGGGGAAAGGTCACCAAGGAACATGCATAAAGGACCCATCGACAAAGCCAAATGGGGGAAGGATTGAGAGTGGGAGGTAGGGAGGGGTGGTGCTGGGGAAAGTGGTGGTGGGAAAATGTTGATGTGGGGCTGATGGGTTGGGGTGCAGGGTGGAGGGGATAAATGGGAGAAAGAAATGAGACAACCGTAATAGCATAATCAATAAAATATACAAAAAGAAAACCCAGAAGCTTTAAAAAAATCTTAAAAAATAAAACATATGGCATATTTTAAAATTTGAATACAGGGTGCCACTTTTTATTCTACTGTAAGAAGCAATTTCAACTCTGTTGTTCTTGGCCTGGGCTAGGAAAGTTTACTATTCTTTCCAAATTTCTCAGCAAATCAAAAAAAAGAAAAGAAAAGAAGCAAAGTGTGACAGAAATGATATACAAATGGACTATTTTCTTAAATGTCAAGTTTATTATTCTACCTAACAGGTAAAGATTATACAAAATAATCCCTTAAACTCATTTATTGCTTTATTATTTTTTCTTTAAACAATATATAATAATTCAATAATATTACAGAAAACTTTGGAAATAAAGTAAAATTTCATATAATCCCATTGCTACATGACTAATCTTAATTTTGTGAGTGTTTTAATTCACAGTTGCAATAAGTATCCATACCTACTTTTTTGTTTCAGTTAGCATTTCTTTAAGAAATTGTGAAGAAATGGTTGAGTTTACAGTCTGTCTCCTTCAGGTAAATATTTCAGGTCGTTTACAAAAATTAATTTTGTATAATATAAATGAAACAAAAATGACTAAATTAGCTTTTGGTTGGCCTATTGGACAATGGTTACACTTAGATTCAATCTAACATGCTTTTAATGATAGTTCAGTGGGAGGAGCTTGTGCTGCTACCTATAGAAATTTGGAAGGGAGGCTTGTTCCTTCCTCCAATTACAAATGATGCTATTTCTTCTGACCCAGTAATGTGCCTACTGCTGTAAGGGTGCAGAAATAGTAAAGGCTGATGGGAACCTTCCCCACAGCTCTAAAACAGCTGTGGGTTTGGTGAGTGACCCTGAGCCGCGCTGACGAACTGCAGCAACACTGGAGGGGGAGGTAATGCTGGGTCTGACTGATGGCACATTTCGGAGAGAAACTGAGACTAATCTTTCTGGAATGAAGAAACTGTCCTGGCATTCCTTTGGAATATCTGATGATGAAAAGCGCAGAAGAAATGACTTTTTATAATTCAGAGATTCAGGCTCAGAATTATATTAACTTGAACATTAAAAGAAATGTCATTCAGTACCGCAATATACACCAATTACTGTGCAACTGCGACCCTCCCCACGAGGCCGAAGCAGTGGTGAACAGAGCAGGAATGTACTCAGGTGAGAAACCTGGTCTACCTGATTTAAGTTCCAGCATCATAGTAATTTTTAAAGTATTTAAAATATTTAAAAATATTTTAAACATAATGATGAAATTCCAAACAAATTAAACTATCCTGCAAATAAGACATAAAAATAAGCATATCTGTTTCAAAACTCTGATAAAAAATTGCTTATTTTCTAGGTAAAAATGATTGTTTGCCATCTTGAATCTCATTTCCAAGTTGAACCAATTAAAACAAAATTAGTTTGCAATGATTGCTTGAAAGGAATCAGGAAAAGTTATGATGTAACAATAAAGTACACCACAAAATGACAGGATAAAAAAAACTGGACAAGTAATTAAAAGGAAAATTAGAAAAAATAGTAAAAAAATATTGCTAACCACATTCTCTGTCTTTATTAGTTCATATAGAACACATGGTTTTAATGAAGCATTTTAGATCACAACCAGATAAAAATGTTAATTCTATATTCTAATCAATTAGTAATCTGCTTGCCAATACCCACTCTTAAGTCCAAATGTATCATGTCAGGAAAAAAGTAAAACCTTTGAAACATTCAAATCAGAAGTAAATTCTAATTTCTTCCCTGTTGTTAACTTGTCAGTCACTTTAGACAAGTAGCTGAAATTTTATGCTTATGTTTTCTCGACTGTAAAGCTGAGAGACTCACAGTGACCCATCTTGCATGGAGGATGAAGAGAACACTTAATGAAAAGTGAAACCTTTCAGTCAGGAGGTAATATGTACAAAGAGAATGGTAGCAACTTTGCCTCTTGGCAACGTGGTTAGAGAAGAAAGATAAAATACTTTCTCAGTGCCCGTGGCAAACAGTATATAATCTGTCCATGTGCCCCAAACTTAAATTCAGATTCTCCACCAGACAACTGTTTTCCTGCCTTATTAATCAACAGTAGTTTTTTTCCTCCAAGGTATGGAAAATGTACAACAGATCTTAATGCATAGAATTCAATTGTCTCTATCTTTTTCACAGACTTATTAATAAGTTTTAATAAAGTCCTTCTAACAGCTGGATTCTAATGATATTATTGCCAGCAATGGCCATGATTCATGCCAAATGAAGAGATTTAAACACTATGGTAGTCAGTTTAAAACCACATTTGTTGCTTAAGAGTGATATGAATTATTCCCTCTGAATGTATTTATTCACAGCTGAAAGCCCCACATGGTAAGACCTTTATATTCAACATTTAAAAAGCTTAACAATACTTTCCCCTGGCATCTTAGCGGAGATAATTCTTTCACAAGAGAAAATAAAATTAAAATGCTGCAATGCCAGGTGGAGAAGTGAAGGCAAGAATAATGACAGAAATAATAGGCTAAATTGTTTATTTGTTTGCAAAGGAGAAATCACAATATTTGTCATGTTCACTCATGGTCTCATATGTTCATACCTATAGTTTCATTCAGTATAGGATGATACTCAAATAAGAAGCAACATCTTACTAATTTAACAAAATAGTTGAATTTATTCATTCACCTTTAACATAAGCATCTAAAATTAAATAATTTTTGGGGGGGGCAAACTCTAACACATTTTCAGTTGTTCTTTGTAAATTATTGTTAAGCATCCGCACACACACACACACACACACTATACACACATATCAGGTATTATTCTTTGTCTGGTCAAGGACTGACTTCATGGTTCCCATGGCAACCTAGTTTGCTCAGTGTTCTCTTTCAGCAGCTGCTGATTACACTTTGAATTTTATTTGCATTCGCGATTAAGAAAGAATATAAAAGACTGAGGTAAAATTTTTTAAAAAGCAATAAGAGGATAAAAGACATTTCAATCAATGCTTCTCTGAAGCGTTAATTAAAAATAAAAGAATAAGAGGAGGTACCAGGATTTCAGAAATGTTTATTTAATGCTTGATTGGCTATTGCAGCTATGTTGAATGAAGACGCCACTATCATCTTGAACTTCTGCACTTTGAAATGCTGTGCAAAGACCATATAGACAATTTTTGTTTTTTAGTAATGGCCTCTCTGCTTTCAGAAAATAATAAATACAGATTTCTGTTCTAGGTCAAGATTAAGATGAAAGGACAAAAATATTTAGTACAGTAAATTTGTTGAAATCATGCAATGTACTTTCAGGAAGGATTCTCTTTGATATTAAATGTCACTTATCCTTGGCCTTTTTATGTTCACAAGAATTTATACTTCCATTTGCCTATAGGAAGAGATAGTACAATAATTACTACTAATTACCAGGTCATAAATAGAAAGGCAAAAAGTCTATGGAAACATGTTATTTCTGGGTAAGACTGTGGGATTTTGAAAATAATACCTTTGGGCATGTGTATGTCCTAGTAGTTAAGAAACTAAAAGTACTGAAAGAATCACATATCTTTATATTAGTGAGCAAAGAAATATTGGATGAATGTATTTTTAATTTTACCATTTAAAAGTCATAAAAATTTTAACTTCCCAACATTACCTTGATATAATTCTAAAAAGGTAAATATTTTATTTTATGTGTAATTATAATAAATTAATTGTTAATTATTTCATTCTACTGGAGACTTTTTGTCTTTGGATAGATTTTGTATTCTGAACATTATATTAATGCACTGATGATTTTTAGAGAATATTTTCAAATTCTCACTTGTTAATTTATTATACTAATGAAGTACATATCAACAAAATAATTTGAATTGCAACTGGTGAAAGAGCAAGAAAATCAAGGAATACAAATATGTAAAAACTGTGACCTTTTGTCATTTTGGAATCAACTATATGCATGCACTGCATGTGTATGTCATAGATAATTTGTTAATTAGTTTTATGAGAGTTCTTTATTTGTTATATAACTAAATGAGAAAGTTGTTAGGTGGCAAACTACAATATTCATGTAATATTCTCAAATTTTCTATATTTGTACATTTCTCATTTTAGGAAAAATATAACTCATATGTTTATTGGTCATCTGTATGTCCTTCTTGGAGAAGTGTCTACCAGGTCCTTTGCCTATTTTTTAATTGGGTTGTTTGTCTCCCTGTTGTTGAGTCATATAAGTTCTTTACATATTTTGAAGATTAAACGTTTATCCGATATATTGTTGGCAAACATGTTCTCCCATACAATCAGTTCCCTTTTAATTTTGATAATGGTTACTATACCTGTGCAGAAGCTTTTTAATTTGATGTAGTCCCTTTTTTTTTTTAAACTTCCTTTTGCCCTAGGAGATATATTGCAAAAATGTTGATACACAAGATATCCAAAATTTTACTGTCTGTGTTTTCCTCTAGGATTTTTATGGTACCATGACTTATATTTAAAATTTTTATCCATTTTGAGTTTATTCTTGTGTATGGCGTAAGAAGGTTGTCTAGTTTCACTTTTTTTTTGCGTGTACCAGTACAGTTCTCCCAATACTGTTTATTGAAGTTACTGCCTTTATTCCACTGTATGTTCTTGCCTCCATTGTTGAATATTAATTGACCACAGAGACATGGATTTATTTCTGGGCTCTCTATTCTGTTCCATTGATCTATATGTCTTTTCTTATGCCTGTACCAGACTGTTTTGATTACAGTAGCTTTGTAGTATAGTTTGATATCAGGTATTATGATCCCTCCAATTTTGTTCTTCTTCCTCAAGATTGCCGAAGTTATTTTGGGTCCTTTTTGGTTCCATATAAATTTTTGGAGTATTTATTCTAGATCTGTGAAATATGCCATTGGTATCTTAATAGGACTTGTGTTGACTATATAGATTTCTTTGGGTAGTACGGACATTTTAATAATATACAATATCTGCAAATGAATAAAGATGACACATTACATAAATAAAATGAAAGAAAAACATTACATGTTCATATCAATAGATGTGGAAAAAGCATTTGATAAAATCTAGCACTTACTTATGATAGAAACACATGGCAAAGTGGGAAATGAAGGAACATACCTCAACATTATAAAGGCTATATACAAAAAAAACTTACTGTTAAATCATACTCAATGAGCAAAAATTAAAAGCATTTCCCTTAAGATCAGGAACAAAACAGGGGTGTCTGCCATCACTACTCTTATGCAACGTAGTACTAGAAGTCCTACACACAGTGATTAGACAAGAGGAAGAAATAAAAGGCATCCAGATTGGAAGAGAGGAAGTAAATCTGTCATTATTCACAGACAAAATGATATACATAGAAAACTCCATAGGCTCCACCAAAAAAACTACTCTACCTAATAAATGAATTCAGCAAAGTAGCAGGATACAAAATCAATATTCAGAAATCAATAGCATTTTTATACACCAATAATGAACTACCAGAAAAAGAAACTAACAAAACTATCCCATTTACTATTGCAGCAGCAACAACAACAACAACAACAAAAGTACCTAGGAATAATTTTAACCAAGGAGATAAAAGACCTGTACTTGGAAAACTATAGGACACTGAAGAAAGGAATTGAGGAAGATACAGGTAAGTGGAAGTATAAACCATGTTAATTAACATGTGAAAAAATGTTCAATGTCACTAGCCATTTGAGAGAAATGCAGATTAACCCACAATGAGATATCACTTCATACCTGTCAGAATGGCCAGCATTAAATCAACAAACAACAAATGCTGGTGAGGATGTGGAGAAAAGGGAACCCTAGTGCACTGTTGTTGGCAATGCAGACTGATGCAGCCACTGTGGAAAACAGTGTGGAATTTCCTTAAAAATTTAAAAATGCAACTGCCTTTTGACCCAGGGATTTCAGCGCTGGGAATACACCCAAAGAATCCTGAAATACCAGTTCAAAAGAATTTAGGCACCCCATGTTCATAGGAGCAATACTTATAATAGCCAAGATTTGGAGACAGCCTAAGTACCCACCAGTAGATGAATGGATAAAAAAACAAACAACAACAACAAAAAAACATGGTTCAGCTACACAATGGAATACTCAGCGGCAAAAAAAAAAAAAAAAAAAGAAAGAATTCCTATCTTCTGTGACAGCATGGATGGAACTGGAGACTATCATGCTAAGTGAAATAAGCCAGGCGGTGAAAGACAAATATCATATGATCTCACTTATAAGAGGAATCTAATGAACAAAATTAACTGATGAGCAAAATAAAACCAGAGGCATAGAATCATGGAACAGACTGACAGCTGTAATGGGGGCGGGCGGTGGGGAAGAAGGGACTGACTGAAAGAAGGTGAAGCGATTAGCCAAAAAATCATATATGGAGGACTCACGGACATGGACAACTGGGAGGAGACTGATTATGGAAGTCGGGGACAGGTTGGGTGGAGGGAGTGAAGGGAAAAAAGTGGGACAACTGTACTGGCATAAACAATAAAATATTTAAAAAAGAAAAAAGAATTAAAAAAAGAACTTTAAAAAAGCTAAAATAAGAAAAAACTCATTTAAAACAGAATAATAATTTTATATATTATGCTAATTTAATGTGAATTTTAAAAGGCTACCTATAATTACTCTGTACAGCCTTTAAGCTCATCATTTTAGTATTTTAATAACCTACTATTATTAGAGATGTTTCTCTGTTTAACTTGTCCTTATAATACAGAGATTTTCAACCAGATATTGTGTTCTGCTTTAGAATGCTAGAGCTTGCGCTGAAACTAGAAGTCTCGAAGGATATCTGGCATTTTAATAAACCAATGGGCCATATTTAACATTTCCCTCAATAAGTTTGAGTTTTCCTCATCATACCTGTTGCTAATGAATCAAAATTTTCTATTTTATTTCTTAACTATGTTCAGATAGAACTATGCTCCAGAAAAGGAAATGTCGAAGCTTTCTAGACGTTAGACCAATGACTGTTTTTATTCATCACAAAAAGTATGAAATGTCCTTCAAAGAAAAATTAGGGATTTGCTTTCTCTTCCTGTGCTTACCTTGTTGTAAGTAGTAACTCATCTCTCCTATGTCTTTGTCAGCTGGAAAGGTTTATAATAAGTGGCCAATAAAATTTTCTACAGATTTTCATACAGATGATTTTTGGGACAGGGGAGGGAGGCATTTTTTAAAGGGGTCACTTTTCACTTTTAAGCATTATGTCACATGACAGTGATTACAGAAGCCAGTGGCTTGCCACAGATGAGAATTTGTTCAGGAAGTTTCACAGAGAAGGGATCACACATCTAATTGAGATACCTATCCTCAGGCAGACTGGTAGACTAGCTGAAAACAGGAGGAAAACTATATACAGCTAAAAGACACAAGTTGTTAGAAAGCTGAAAAGTACTGGATAAAAAAGGGAATGGATAGAAACTTCTTTCTTGCTGTGAAATGGTGTTTTCTGTATGAATCAAAATTTTAGAATTGGGCTTGACTGGATATCAGATGTGTTACCTAATAGCTGTTGAGAGTGGGGGCACTTGTGACTTACTGAAAACAACCAGGGGTGCCATCATCCCTTGTGAGGCACCTAACATACTGAGCAAAAGCCTCTTACTGGAAAGCCCACATTGTTTCACCTATTAATCTAGGAATCATCAGCATATTTGGAGGTGTTGACTTCCAGTTTAAAAAATTTTACTCCATTTCTTTCCCTGAAGCCTCAGCTCTCTGAATTTCACCTCTGAGCTGGATTGAAGAAGTCTTTGGTGTAGTCCCATTTATTTATTTTTTCTTTTGGTTTCCCTTGCCTTAGGAGATATTTCAGATAAAATATTGCTACGAGCAATGTCTGAGAATTTACTGCCAATGTTTTCTTCTAGAATTTTTATGGTTTCAGAACTACATTTAAGCCTTTAATCCCTTTTAAATTTATTCTTGTATGCGGGGTAAGAAGGTGGTGGTTTCATTTTTCTGCGTGTATCTGTCCTATTTTCCCAACATCATTTACTGAATAAACTATCTTTAGCTCATTGTATGGGTTTGCTTCCTCTGTCAAATATTAATTGACTATAAAGCCATGAGTTTATTTCTGTGCTCTCTATTTTGCTCCATTGATCTATGTGTTTGTGTTTATGCTAGTACCATGCTGTTCGATTACTATGGCCTTACTATACTGTCCTATATACTATATACTATTACTATATAGTGTGATATTAGGTAGCATGATTCCTCCAACTTTGTTCTTCTTTCTCAATATTGCTGTTGCTATTTGGGGCCTTTTGTGGTTCCATATAATTTTTTTCTTTTTCTTTTTTATTATTGTTCGAGTACAGTTGTCTCCATTTTCCCACCACCACTTTCCCCCTCTGCACCCACCACCGCCTCCCACCCTCAATCCTACCTGCCTTTGGCTTTGTCCATGTGTCCTATATACATGTTCCTTGATGACCCTTCCCCTACCTTTCCCCATTACCCCCCTCTACCCTCCTCTCTGGTTACTGTCAGTTTGTTCTTTGTTTCCAGGTACCTGGTTATATTTTGCTTGCTTGTTTGTTTTGTTGATTAGGTTCCACTTATAGATGAAATCATGTGGTATTTGTCTTTTACCACCTGGCTTATTTCACTTAGAATAATGCTCTCCATTCCATCCACGTGGTTGTGAAAAGTAGGAGTTCTTTCTGCTGCGTAGTATTCTATTGTGTAAATGTACCACAGTTTTTCGATCCACTCGTTTACTAATGGGCACTTAAAACAAATGACTATAAATGTGGAACCATAAATGACCCCATTAGCAATTTTGAGAGAGAAGAACAAAATAGGAGGGATCACAATACTTGACATCAAACTATATTACAAGGCCACTGTAATCAAAAGTCTGGTACTGACATAAGAACAGACACATAGCCCTCGCTGGTGTAGCTCAGTGGATTGAGCCCTGGCCTGAGAACCAAAGGGTTCCTGGTTCTATTCCCCAGTCAGGGCACATGCCTGGGTTGCTGGCCAGGTCCCCAGTAGAGGGTGCTCATGAGGCAACCACGCATTGATGTTTCTCTCCCTCTCTTTCTCCCTCCCTTCCCCCTTCTCTAAAGATAAATAAATACAATATTAAAAAAAAAAGAACAGACATGCAGATCAATGGAACAGAATGGAGAACCCAGAAATAAACCTATGTCTCCATGGTTAATTAATATTTGATGAAGGGGACAGAAACATAAAATAGAGTAAAAATAGCCTCTTCAACAAATGGTGTTGGGATATCTGGACAGATCTATGCAAAAAAATGTAATTCGACCACCAACTTACACCATACACAAAAATAAACTCAAGATGGATGAAAGACTTAAATATGAGTCATAGCACCATAAAACTCCTAGAGGAGAACATAGGCAGGAAAATCTCAGATATTCCATGCAGCAATATTTTCACCAATAAGTCCCATAGAGCAAGGGACATAAAGGAAAGAATAAACAAATGGGACTTCATCAAATAAAAAGCTCCTGCACTGCTAAAGAAAACATCAGCAAAATAAAAAGTGAACCAACCGTATTGGAAAATATATTTGCCAATGATACCTTGGACAAGGGTTTGATCTCCAAAATATATAAAGAACTCATAGGACTCCATTCCAGGAAGACAAGCAATCCAATTAAAATATGGGCAAAGGACCTGAACAGACATTCTTCAAGGAGGACATACACAGAGCATAGAGACACATGAAAGGATACTCAGCATCACTGGCCATCAGAGAGATGCAAATTAAAACCATAATGAGATACCACTTCACACCAGCCAGAATGGCCATCATAAAAAAATCAACAAACAACAAGTGCTGGCGAGGCTGTGGAGAAAAGGAAACCCTAGTACACTGTTGGTGGGAATGCAGACTGGTGCAGTCACTGTGGAAAACAGTTTGGGATTTTCTCAAAAAACTGAAAATGAATCTGCCTTTTGACCTGGCAGTTCCACTGCTGGAATTATGTCCTAAGAATCCTGAAACACTCATTCAAAAGAACGTATGCTCCCCAATGTTCATAGCAGCACAATTTACAATAGCCAGGTGTTGGGAACAGCCAAAGAGCCCATCAGTAAATGAGTGGATCAAAAAACTATGGTACAATTACACAATGGAATACTACTCAGCAGAAAGAAAGAAGGAGCAGAAAGAAAGATGGATCTTCTACCCTTCACAACAGCATGGATAGATCTGGAGAGCTTTATGCTAACTAAAATAAGCCAAACAGTAAAAGGAAAATATCATATGATCTCAGCTATAAGTGGAACCTAATCAACAAAACAAACAAGCAAGAAAAATAGAACCAGAGTCACTGAAATAAAAAAAAAACCAAACTGACAGTAACCAGAGGGGAGGGGTGAGGGGGATAACAGGGAAAAGCAGGGGAGGGATTGTCAAGGAACATATATAAAGGACCCACGGACAAAGCTAAAGGTGGGTAGGATGGAGGGTGGGAGGTCGGGATTAGTGGGGAGGGGGTGAGTGCTGGTGGGGAAATGGAGACAACTGTACTTGAACAACAACAACAAAAAAAATAGGCAATGGACCTGAAGAGACACTTCTCCAAGGAGGACATACACAGGGCTCAGAGACATATGAAAGGATGATCAGCATCACTAGCCATTGGAGAGATGCAAATTAAATCCATTTAAATTTTTGAAATAAATTTCTAGTTTTGTGAAATACAGCATTGGTATTTTGATAGGAATAGCATTGAATCTATAAATTGCTTTGGGTGGTATGGTATTTAATGTAGTTAATTCTCCTTATCTGTGACAATAGTATGTGTTTCCACTTATTTATATCTTCTTCAATGTCTTTCTTCAGTGTCATAATTTTTCAAGTACAGGTTTTTACATCAAAATAAAAATTTTTTGCACAGCAAAGGAAAACAGCAACAAAATACAAGGGTAAGCCAATGAATGGGAGAACATATTCACTTATATATCTGATCAGGGGTTTATAAGGAACTTGTAAAACTCAACATCAAAAAATCTAATTAAAAATGTGCAAAAGACCTGAATAGACACTTCTCCAAAGAGAATACACAGATGGCCAACAGGCGTATCAATGCCACTGATCATCAGAGAAATGCAAATTAAGAGCACAATGAGATATCATCTCACACCTGTCAGAATGGCTATCATCAGTATACTAACAAACAACAAGTGCTGCTGAGGATGTGGAGAAAAGGAAACCCTCTTGCACTGTTGGTGGGAAAGCAGACAGGTGCAGCCACTGTGGAAAGCAGTATGGAGACCACAAAAATTTTAAAAAAGGAATTGCCTTATGATCCATCAATTCCACTTCTGGGAATTTATTCCAAGAAACCCAGAACACTAATTTGAAAGAATATAAGCAGTTGTATGTTTATTGCAGCATAATTACAATCGCCAAGATGTGGAAGAAGCAAGCATCCACGCGTAGATGAGTGGCTAAAATAACTGTGGGACATTTAGAATACTACTTGGCCATAAAAAAGAAAAAAAATTTTACTCTGTGCAACAGTATGGATGGACCTGGAGAACATTATGCTAAGTGGAATAAGCCAGTCAGAGGAAGACAAATACCATATGATTTCACTCATACGTGGAATCTAATGAATAAAATGAATAAACAAACAAAATAGAGACAGACTCATAGATAGAGAGCAGGCTGACAGCTCTGGAGGGGGTGGTTTGAGGGTGGAAGGATAAAGCAAAAAGGAGAAAGGACTCATGGACATGGGCGACAGTGTAGTGATTGAGGGGGTGAGGGGAGTATAAGGGGGATAAATGATAATGGAAAAAATGCAGTAAAACATAAATTAAAAGAACAGAAGTCTTTGGTCTCAGAGTCTTATTTTCTTATTAAGACAGAGGAGGCGTTTTATTTTTTGTGTGTGTGTGTGTTTGTTTGTTTGTTTTTATGGACCTCTGCAAGTCCAGGGGAGAAATTAGAATAGCTGGCTGGGATGATTCATATGATTTGTTTGGTATTAGAAATCATTGAAAGAAATTTTTTAAGTCATCCAGACAAGTTAAACTAAAATGTGACCATCTAGGAAAAAATGAGTTTGTTTCCCGTAACAACACAGAACTAATGTTTAGTATAGTTTTGTATTGATAAATTCATTATTATAACTATGTTAAGTACAATATTGATATTTTTGAGGTAGGTGGAAGATTTAATAAATTATTGCCAGCAGTACCATTGTTACTTATGAGTACACTAAATGGATGGTACAAAAGCACTGGCATCCAAATCTTGTAATACATAAGCAATTGAATATCTTTTATTTTTAAAGGGCTTTATTTTTTAGAATATCTTTGGTTATAATGAAATTTTAAGAAGGCTGTAGATTGAATAGTTTCCACACATCTCACATTCAGCTTCTCTAATTATTAACAACTTACAATATTAGTATGATACAATTGTTAAGTAATTAATGAACTAATATTGACCAGTTGTTATTAACAAAAGTCCATAGTTATTTGGATTTCCTTAGTTTTTACTTAATGGTTTTGGGTTTTTTTTTTCCTGTACCCGAGTTCAGCCAGGATCCCACATTTAACTGCCATCTCTCTTTAGGCTACTCCTGGCTCTGGCAGGTCCCCAGACATTCCTTATTTGTGATAACAATGACAGCTTTGAGGAGTAATAGTCAAGTATTTCATAGGATGGCTCACTACTATAATTTCTCTGTTGTTTGTCTCATGATAAGACTCATTGGTGATTGGATATTAGAAGGATGGCCACAGGGGTAAAGTTCCATTTCCATCATTTCACATCATCCTCTTATAAATCACTTTAATTGTACGCATTAGCATGATTTATGACTGTTGATACCTGCCTTGGTCACCTGGCTGAGAGTGTGTTTGTTAAGTTTCTGTACTGGAAAGTTATTCTGTTCCATTTTCAGACTTTGAAAGCAGGCACTGTGTGCAGTTCTCACTTCAGGAGTATGGAGCTATCTATGCTCCTTCTGCTTGGAGGTGGAGTGGTGACAAAATTATTTGGGATTCTGATTGGGAAATTTGTCTCTTCTCTCTCATTTGCTAATTTATTCCATCTTTTACTTATATTAGTATGGACTCATGGGTTTTTATTTTATATTTGTGCAATTATTTTTTAATAGATTTCCATCACAAGACTTACGGCAAATAGGCAAAGCAAACTTACTTAATTTAGTGTGAAAATGCTTGCATGGTGTATTCTTAATAAACTTGATTCAGCAATATCACTTGTCAATGAGAGATGAACTTGGGAGATGAGGAGCTATTTCCTCATAGAAAGAGTGAGGAAAATCAGTGGGTTTTTAATATTGGAAGCTACTCTGATGAAAATATTAATATAGGATAATTCCTCAGAATACTCCTTTAGATGCTAAGAGAGGTCCTGAACACAGTTTATCATTTTTTAATAAATGCTTAAATAAGTTTCTGTAAACTTTCTTAATTCTTTGTACATATAAAGGAAGGTGGCTAAGATAGTTATAAAAGTCTCATCTGTTGAAATTTCTTCAACACTCTTTTTTTAAATCTTGGAATCTTTCACTATTTCTCTCGTTCTACATTGCCCTTTAGGTAGAATAAAAATCTGAACTTTGAAAAGAAATCCAGTGGGGAGTCCTGGCATTTATATTACAAAAGCTAGATCCTAAAGAATGACTGGCAGAGATTGTTATTGGCCATCATTGGTCATAGCTTAAATGGGCAAAAGATGTAATACCATGAGGGGAAAAAAGAGGAAAACATGTCTGAAACTGAAAATGTTAAAGGAACATTCTACAGTAATAGGCAGACACCATTTACTTATATAAAGCTTATGGTAATGATTGTTTATCACATGGATTCAAATGTACAGGAAGCATGCAGTGACGTTCCTACTGCCTACTTTATATTCTACGACTTTCAGACACCCTACATGTGTTTGTATAATTGTCATTTTTATAAGTTAACCATATTTTTCTAAGACATTGGAGAATTTAGCCTGCCCTATTCAAACACATTTTATTTTACTGTTATGGTACTGAATTCTGAAACATTGACCCATTATGCAGTGCCAAGAAGTTCTTAGGATGGCTTAGAATAGCTTAGGAAAGAAAAGCTCATGGCACGGAGCTCGTTTTAATGCAGTAAAACATAAATTTATTTTTCAGAAAACCTATAGACGTACATTTGCAGAAAGTGAAAAAAAAAACCCAAAATGTGAAGTGAGGAATGTTTCAGAAAGTAGATTGGTAGGCAGAAACCATTTGTAAAGTGGTCCCCTAATCTATAAACCAGGAATAAGAAATGGGAAAGACTCAGGACAGCGAAGAGTGCACAGAAGATTCTAATTGCCAAGTGAATGTAATAAACAAAAGTTTTAAACCATTGTGATATAACAAAGGATTCAAGCCATGAACCTGGTGGAAACAAGACAGACGCCATGGGAGCAGGGGCAGCAGGGGTGTCAGAGCTGAAGGCACTGGGGGGAAGTGGTGAAGGCAGCGGTGGAGAGGGAACATGGGCGAAGACCAGCTAGACATGAGCCTGCAGCATCACAGCCACCTTATCAGGCGTAGGTACGTATTTCTGTGAGGTTGTGTGTGAGCCCTGACATTTATAACAGATATTTGCAGATATACAGAAGAATTAGACATAGTCAAAATCTTCAGTTTGTCAGACTCTCCTTAGTTTGTGTGGAGTGCCTTATGAAAAGTAGCATCAAAAAACATCACAATTGTACTACCTTCATGGCCTACAGAAGAACCTAACACAGGAAACTGGAAGCAAAAAGTATAGTCTATCAATATAAAATAAGAAAGGGCATTTGCTTGAATTATTAGCTATTTTCCATCGATCTTCTTTAGCACTTCTCTAATTAAAATTCTTTTACGAATATCCTAAAGACATAACATAATTGGTACCCAGGAAGCTACTAATGTGAATGTTCAGGATATATGCTGCACATTCTAACTTTCTGTGACACTAATGATACCTTGCAATGATGAGGCATGCACTGGAACCGTGCACAAGGTTGACATCAGCTCTCTTGGGTCACCAGGTTACCATCTACATGATTGTACTTGAACACTTTGAAATGATCGCTAGTGAACCTTGCACAAATGACCAAGTTTCTCTCACAAAGCATGACATATATAAGAAATAAGTGTATACAAGGTACATGCAACAAAAATTAGTAAGCAGAAACCATTGGTAGAATGTTCTCCTGATCTGTAAGGCTGGAATGAGAGACAAGAAAGACCCAGAACGGAGCATAGTATACAGCAGAAGGTTCTAAGCACTCTCAATAAATAGAACTTTTGAACAACTGTGATATAATGGAGCATCATTAATTAACCAAAATGAACAAATATGCTTAAGTAACAGCAACAACAGAAAACTTCTAATTTTCTCTTTGATTTTTCCACATTAATATAGATGACATGAGACAAAATATTACTTTAGATTCACCATGATACATGATTCACCATGTATCAGCTGGAACACTGACTCCTTAAAATGTCTATTTTACATGATTTTCAAAATATTTCTTCTTTCCTTTAGTTGAAAGAGGTTCTGAAAAGTCCCTTTTTCTAAACTTAAAAGACAATAGTGACCTTTAGCTAGGTGTTTTTGGTAGGGAAAAGTAAACTTAACTAAAAAAAATTTTACCTCATATATAGCCCATTTCTTTATAATGCAATATGTAAGTTACTTCAAAATATCCACAGATACACCAATATTCATTTATAAGTTTTTATTCTTGAAAATTGTGCAATGCTTCATAATAGATAAAGAGTCCAAGTTCAGACACTTTATATGAACTTAACAAAGCTTTTTTCGTGTCAGTACAAGAGGCTCATTTTGGGAGGCAGGTTTTGAGGACTGATGTTTAAGATGGGAATGTACCTACTGATTTTCTGAATTTATCTAAATAACTACTAAAATTAAGAATAATGCTCCTCTCCTGCTATCACTTTTCCATTACTTTTTTCCATGCAGTTTTTCTTTAAAAACTACAAGTTACTTCAGAGAAGTGACAGCAGTCTTGTCTCTCATTCACATGTCATTGGTGAGCAGATTCCAATTACATGTCTGGTCTTTTTTTCATATCAGTGCTCACTTTGAACTTCATTTCCCAGAAAATACATCATGCTCTCTTACATTAGCCTCTTAAGTGTTCTGTGAACTTGCTGTTCCCCTTCCTAGAATGACCACTCTTCACACCTTGTTTTGGAGGTAGGATTTTATGCCTTTTCCTTAGAGAGGGCTCAGGCATGGTCTGAACCTGCCCTTCCCTCTCCGAATGGCTATGTGCTCCCAGGTCTTTGCTGCTCCTTTACCTTCCATGTCATGCTTTTGTGTGATGTACTGCACCATCTGTGTGTCTATCTCTCTCCTTTATGACTCTAAGTTTGCTCAAGGCACAAATTGTCTCTTTTAATCTATATTTTAACCCTAATTAGCACATGTTAAAATTTCAGTAAGTAAATGTTGAATTTTTTAAATCACTTAATTCTTGGCTACAAATACTGCATGATATTTAGACGATCTTGAATGTCACCAGAAGACACCAAATTGTCAACTCCTTAACTCATTTTCAATAAATTTATGGAAGGGGACTTTAGTTATTATACTCAAGTCTATTACTTCAGTTACCCTCCTTCACTAACAGACTTTGACATTCTAACAAAGAGAAAGAATTATTTGCCAGGATAGGTGTTTATTATTATTTCTTGTAATCAGACACTCAGAAGCATTGTTTTCTTTCTTACTCCTATAAAGTATGTTCTTTCCTTTCTAATTGGCAGCTAAAGACAGGTCCTCATGGTCCTATAGCTGCCTCATTGCAAAAATTAGTAAGACTGGCTTCTGTTGCCTACTTGGCTTTTTCTCCTAAGGTAGGTACTTGGCCTCATGTCTAGTGTGGTTTTGGGAAAAAATGTGAAAGAAACATATTCCCTTCATATGAAGAAAAACAGTCAGTGGTTTGTTCATAAAAGAACCTCGATGGGCTTAAAATAATCTCAAGGTGTAGTTATACACACACACACACACACACACACACACTTTTTTCTCACGACAAAATTATATGAGTCATTGGAAAAAATTTGTTAAGGCACCATGTTTTCTCTAAAATATTGATGAAACATATTTCTATATATGGCAAAATTTTTCAAGTTCTGTTAAATGTGGAACAGGTGTGAAAATATTCAGGTAAATAAGAAACAGTTACAAAAACAAGTAATTCAACATAGTATTTCTCTTATCTCTGAAGAAATAGAGGTTACTTTTAATTATTATTGATATTTCATTTATACTCTCAAGTCCTGTTGAATATACAGGGTGGGTAAAAAGTAGGTTTACAGTTGCTCATATGGAAAATAATACAATAATTAATACATAATAATACAAGAATAAACTCTGTGCTCCATACTCACAACTTTAAACCTATTTTGCTCTATTCTGCATGTTCTTACATTATATGAACATATTATTGTTCCTACCATCTAATTAAACTTTATTTATTTGATATACAGGGTCCAGCACAAATAACACCCCTTTTTTATTACAAAGTCTTTTATTACAAAATTATAAGCATGTAATTCTGTAACATAAAGATATCACACTCGAGCACACCATATGACATTTTAGGTGAAGTATTCATATTAAAACTATAAATGATTACACCGATATTATTACCCTTCCAACCACACTCAAGCAGGTGTTTCTTCTGCCAGACCCTGAATTTTTCTCAAGGGATTCATAGAATCTTCCTTTTTAGGTTTCAAATTGAAATCATAAGCATTATCAGATTTGGTAAGCACAGTATTTTTCACTTTAATTTAATTATATTTTAAATATGAAAATAATCTTAAACATGTATGGTAGAGTTGGACAAGTCAAGGTCTTTAAATTATGAAAAATATAAACTTTCTCTAGATAAAGAGGCTCTATTCCACAATTTCATATAGATGCTAAACTCTCTTGGGCACAATTCTTAACACATTAGAACAGTTGATAATAGAAATATCATCTCAGACATTTCAGTACTGATTTTGTGAAAATATAATCTTTTCCATGAGTTTTCAAAACAACAGCTTTTATGAAAAAATATGTTAAGATAGTCTTCTGACATTCATATTGCCTTCATTTATAACATGAATTAGGTTTTATAGTTTGTACTTAGCGGCCAATATCTAAGAGGTTCTTTCTGAGAATTAAAGGTAAAGTTTCCCTTACATAATTTAAACTGGGAATCAATAGTTTAAGTCAGAAACCTGCAATACCAATGTTTGTAGGTAAAAGGATTCCTAAACCAATGATATTTGAAATCACTCTAATTAATGGTATTCACATGTGCCAAGAAGGAATACAACAGTCAAAAGGGCGAGAGGTTTGTCATTCTAAAAAACTGAGTTTAAGGGAGAACCATAAGAAAATAGTTAAGCAGGGCCTTACAAGGTTTCTGAACCATCATTTCCGCACTTTGATTTATACACAGGCCTCTGACAGTTTAGTTAACTTGACTCTTCAACTGAATGACACACTTCCGGTATGCTAACAAAACTGGATTGCTAATTTAAACATCCCTGAATTCATCAAGGTAATGTCAAACTCTTAAATTTCTTCATTAATAATATCTCATTCATTCAAAACTTAAAATTATTTATTATTTCAAACTTTTAAGTTCTATTTTCTAAAGCTTAATTTTGTTCTGAACTTTTAAATCTCTACCTTTAGTTTTCTATCTCTATTTTACATTTTCAGATTTTTCACCTAAATCTCTTACAATATTTCTGACCCCTGCTGGAAATCCTAGTAAACATAACCAGGAAAATATAATGTGAAAATAGGACACACAAAGAAACCATACGTACAGCCACTTATAATTATATGAACCTCAAAAATTACTTAAAATTTCATGAGATATAAGTGAAACTTTCTAAAAAGAAATAAACTATTGAACTTAATAATCATGAAAATTTTATATGTGTAATATTTCAAAAGTGCTCATTCTCAATATAATACTGCTCTGAACTTTTGTTGTTAAAATACACAAAATATACAAATTGACTCATTAATTAAGTAAAGATACACAAAGGGCAAAAGATATCAGAGTGGACCAGGATAGAGTTAAAACTATATCCATTCTGATGAGTTTTTTGGCCTAATTCATCTACCTAATAATAATTTTGTACCCTGTATGTTGTTATGATGTGAATGAGAGAAAAAGAACACTATTGCAAAAATCTACTTCTATTAGAATCTTACCAAACTTCAAGGCCAAGTTCATGTCTCAAAATCTGTCACTGTCTTGGTCCATAATTACCTTTCAAATCTTAGTTTGTACCATTCAAAGCCCCTCATGATTATGAGTTACTAATTTCATTGTCAGTGATCTTTTCTTTAATTCTTGTATACAATCTTTGTGGAGTTTTGTTCTTTCTCCTTTCCTAAGAAGTGACTATTCCAGCACTTTTAATACAATTACAGAATTCTAGAAGTAGGAGAGACTTGACAGGTCATCAAATTCTATTTTTCCTTTGTATATATAGGAAATTGAGTTGCAGAGAAATCTGGTGTTTTGCAGATGCTCAAAAAGTGCTGAGAGTCAAATTAAAATAAGAACATAATTTGATTTGAGTATCTGTTCTCTTTATCAAATGTGCTGAAAAATGAAGAAATGCTCAAGAGTTTACAATAACTAGAAAGCTACCTAGCTTAGGACCAACAATCAATAGACATATTGCTTTGTACCTTTCCTACTGTGAGTTCTTTACTCATTATTACCTTTAGTTATTAAAATTAGTAAATTTTATCCCATGTTATCAAGTGTTTAGGTAAAACAAAGGAGAAATTGCTTATTCCTTTATATAGAATAAAAGATCTATGACCTTTTCAGCTTTCCACCATTATTTAATATAATTTCATGCTCATCTTATGAAAGTGTTAAGCTGTAACCCCACTACACAATAATCAGAGCCTAACAGTGTACGACCGTAGAAAATTATGACAGAGTATTGCTAGTGTAAATAAAGCGAAGTAAATTACACTTGATTTTGGTGACAGCACAGGACATTTAAAAGCTATGTTTGCTATCTATTTTGACTAATTTATTGGCTTCCTTTGCTCAGGTTCCTTATCTCTTTATGACTATTATGGAAATAATAAAGAAAAACATTTTATTCCCTGAAGGCAGTGGTTATATTTTAAACAATTTTGATATCCATCAGCGGAAGTATACAACTGCATTTTCCTAGGGTACTTGTTTCTACCCTAAAACACCTTTTAAAAAAATAATAATGGCTTGTTTTGCTAAGATACAAGAGTGGAGAGTGCACGAGTGGGTAACAGGACCGTGGCAACCCGCACTGAACCATGTGGCACGGCATGCAAAGGTAAATCTTAATAGCACAGGTGGCAGAGTGGCTCTGCTGAAATCAATCGGCACTGCTAATATTTTTTAGAAATAAGGGATATAGGAGATTTTTTTTATAAACCAAATATATATTATTAGATAAAAAGCTATTAAGATATTTTGTCTGAGAAGCTAAGGGAAGAATCTAAATGGCTACCTGAAATACAGATTCATTTCTTGGTCAAGGCAACCACAGGTGTGAGATTTCCAAGGAAAAGAATCTCCCAAAGGCCCACAAAGGTGCCCGAGTAGGCGAGGAACCATATTTTAAAATCTTCTCGGCCCAGAGCAACTGTGGTAGGTGACCTCTAAGATGGGCTCCAATTATTCTCATCTCCTAGTATTCATGCTCTTGTGTTATACCTTCCCCTTGAGAATATGCTGAACTTGATACCTTGTTTCTAATGAAGAGGATGCTGCAGAGTGTTGAGATGTCACTCCTGAGATTAGATCACGAGACCATGGGTTCTGCTTGGGGCTCTCCTCTCTCACCTGCTTGCTGTGAGAGAAGCCAGGGGCCACTTTGTGAGCTGCCCTATGGAAGAGCTAAAAGTGTGACAAGGAACTGATTCTTCTGTTTCAGCCAGCAAGTATGTGAGGCCTGCTAACAGCCATGGGAATGAACATGGAAGGGAATCCATCCCACGTTGGGCCTCGAGGTAACGGGAGTGCAGCCAACACCTGGACTGCAGGCTTGTGAGAGGCTCTGAGCTAGTGGACCAAGCGAAGCCAAGCCCAATTTGCTGAAAGTATGAAATAATTAATGTTTGTTATTTTAATATTCTGAACTTGGGAATAACTTGTTACATAAAAAATAGATAACTAACATAGGGATATAACCAAATCATGGGAAACTAGCTAAAGTAACTGTCTTGTACTCTGTCCTCCAGTGCCCCAAACCCCAACCCTGGGAGACCTAAAGAAATGGCAGGGAGAGCTTATGCTTCCTTTCACATGTAGAACTGAGATGGGAAGAAATGAAAAATTTTTGTCATATCTAGTCATGATTTTTGATATAGTCTTATACTGGAAAATTTTTTTCTTGTGAATGGTAACTACACTGATTTTTTAAAAGGACTACAAGAATGTATACTATCTAAGAATAAACTGAAAAGACATGGGACCTGTCATGTTTTCGTGAGGCAGCAGGGAAGGTATACTCCGCTGAATAAATCTTACAGAGAGACTCTGAGACCAGAATAAAGATACATTTTTCATTATGTTTTAAGTTGAGTGTGTCTAGTATACAGTGTATACACTGCTCTGGTGATCTTTTCTGCTGAAACATTGGACTGAGTGAGTTATGTGTCTGGGTATTCAGTGGGATAGAGTTTGCCCAGGGAAGAAATAAGACATGTAATATAATGTCAAGCCTGCACTAAATAAAGGTCACATATTTACTGGAACATGCTTGGTGAGTATATAAGGGAGCATAGTTAGGACAGAAAATAGTTCAAGCCCAATAGCCATACATTATAAACGTTGTGCTCAATGAGTAATGTGACAACTGTGAAAGCTTTCCCAGGCATGGTGAAATATTGCTGCGTTGTGTGCCAGTGATTGGGTTATTACTATTGTTGGCTTGTTTACTACTAGTCTGAGTTTTTAATCCCTCAAGTTCATAGCACCAAAGCTTGGTTTTAGAAAACTACCGTGTTAATACACAGAGCTTAAGTACAAACAACTCTGAAACAACACTGGACAGACTGATTGCTTTGCCTATATTTTTGCCTTCTATTATTTGAAAACCACTTTTTTTTTTCGCCTCTGAGTTTTCTCTTTATTTGTTTAAATGTGTTTCGTTGTTAAATGTTACAGGAAACATGTCATGTGGCTTCATTCTCTTTTCCCTGTGATGTTCCTTTGCCTCGATAGCCCTGTACACCTCCCCACACAGTATCAGTACTGCTAGACGTTCTTCAACACCAGCTCAAAGGCAGCTCCAGGGTTTTCTCCTCTGTGAAGCTAAGCTTTCCAGGCAGAGCTGATCAATCGTCTTGGATACGTACTTTGTGTTTATTCCCCTCTAAGTACTGATCATGATATTCTATGACTATTTGTCTATGTCCAATATCAATCACAATATGCAAAAAGCTTGACATATTTGTTCCCCAAAATGTTTGTGGAGTCAATGCAAAATAAATGAATAAATAAATGACATAAAACCCAGATTCTTCTCCAACTACCTTGTTGTTTTTTTTTCCCAATATGTGGCTATTACAACTCCAGAGATTGTCTTCCAATCAGAATAATGTGGACATCACTTTAATTAATGCAGTCTAAGGTTTTATAGTCTTTTCTTTGGTGGGGGTGGGGGTGGCTGGGAGACAGGATACTTATCATGTTGGCTCAAACTGATCTTTGTAGTAAGGAATTTATCTTTTCCCAAAGTGAGATCTGGCTTTTGTCCTCAGCTGGTGGAGGTGATCGCCAAGTCCTGAGAATACAATGCTTGATTAGAGTGTCTTGGATTTTCATGGGTCATGTTGGCCAGGCTAACAAAGGGATTTAGGGTAAGAGTTGGCCACATCAGCTTGCATTTTGGGTAGGGGTTAACCATGCCAGAAAGATGATATGATTTAGGGCCACAGTTTTTGCCCACGTAGCTAGAGCTCCTAAGGTCTGCCACAGGGGCAATCAATCATGTCTCTGTAATGGAGCCCCAGTAAAAATTCTGGCCATTGGGGATCGAGTGGCAATAGTCTGAGTATATTGTCTCATCTCAACACCAAGAAAGTAAGGTTGCCCTGACTCCATGGGGAGAGGAAAACAGAAGGTCTACATGTGATACTTTCTTCAACTCTTCCCTATGAGCTTCTTCCTTTGATGGATTTTAATCTGTATCATTTCCCTGTAATAACTAATACATTGAAGAAACCATGAATGTAACAGTTTTTAGTAAGTTCTAGAAAATTATCAAACCTGAGGATAGTTTTGGGAACATCCTGAATTTGCAGTTGGTGTCAGAAGTGAGGATAATCTTATGGGGACTGTGTTTCCTCTGACTCCACATTTGGCTATAACTCTCTACAGGGAAAATTAGTAAGTACAAGTCTTTATCACTGTGTGTGAAATTGGGTACACATATTTCAGTGAAAATATTTCAATGACAGATAACATATTTTTAAAAAAATTTGACACAAATCCTAAGAATTTGGTGATGTCAGTTAATAGCAATGTCATATTTTATAAGAAAAATAAGGCTTCTGGTGATTTTCATGACAGAAATACATGGATAAACTGTTAAACTTTGCTACATGCTGTTCCCTAATAGAAAGTGTGGCTATAGCAATCTGTGGGTGCTAATCTGTTTCTATAACTTAATTTTTTGTCATTTCTGAAAAATGGGTTTTTATTTTCAAATTACATAAGTATATATTCTATCTTTTCAGTCAATATTTTCTTCTTTGAACACATTCTTAATGAGAGAGAATATAACTATGATTGGGCCTACAAAAAAGTGGACATTAACTATTATTTTGCACTGAATTTCTTCATAAGAACATAGTTCTCAAGCAAAGTTAGCTTTTTTGCATTCTGATAGAAAACACCAATAAACAGTTTCCAATAAGAGTTAAGAAATATCTATTTTCTCTCTTAGGATAGTAAGAGTCAAGAGATAATTACTTAAAAACAATGCGCGAGAATGCTTTTGGGTTGCTCTGCACACATTTGTTTCAATGCCATGTTTTTGTTTCTTTAAAAAGCTGTTACTAGTATGACTAGCCACAGAAAAGTACCCTTACATTAGTGTTTCAATACTCAAGTCTGTGGTCCTGCCCAAGATAAACCCGGTGGACTGGTTTAGCGCTGCTCTCCAAAGACTGACTGAAATCTTCTTTTGGTTTTGGCACTGACCTCTGAATCTTCCAATTTTCATGTTCCAAATATAAGTAAGATGAAATTATCAGGGCTACTGTCTAGCTGATAATAACCCTACTCTCATAATCATAAGCTGCAGTATGACAGAACTTGTTATATTTGAGTGAACTGACTATATTTTGCCCAGTTGTTTTAGGATGTTCTCCGACTTCTCTGAGATTGTGTTTTTCTTGCTTCCTTAATTAATTTATAAACCACTGGAACTCTTGCAGTTCCTCACGTTGCTTTAGGTTAACCTCATTATAATACTTATTACTCTGAATTTTCCCTAGATTGAAACACAGAATGTGCTGGCAAGTTTTTGGGTGGAGCTATTTCACCTCTATGTAAGTGGTTCAGTAGAAGAGGGCAGTAGTTTTCTTTCTAGACTGCGTACAACTTCAGTCTACTGAGAGGCCGGGTATACGGAAAATGGAAAATACCCACAGTGTCAGGTACTGACTGAAGCTCCCAAGGGAAGGGCTATTGACAGTTGAATTGCTGAGAGCTGTATATCCTAATTACATATGTTGGATAATGAATCACATAAAACATTTGGTAGCAGGAGTTTTAAAGTAATTAAAATGCCATGATAACGCATACTCATAACAGGGAATTCCACAAGCTCCTTTTCGTCTCCCCCAAATATCTAAGCAGTGTCAAATAAACTGTTCTCCCGTCCTTCCCCTCTCCTTTCCTCTCCTGTCTCTCTCACCCACATTCTCCCACCTGCTCTCATTTTATGATGCGACTTTTTCATCTCATGCATTTTTATGTTTTTCATTGAAAATGTCTGTTTGTACATGTTATCACGACATTGCCCACTAGACTCTTAGCTTAGTGAGAGCAGCAACCTAAACTTTCCCCCACATTGTCCCTAAGACCTAGAACGGGGCCTGAAACTTGATAGGCACTAAAGGAACACTGTAGGTAACACAGGAAGGACGGGAGGAAGCATAGGAAAAAGGAGAGAAGGAAGAAAATGAAAAATTGAATTACAAAACATTCACAACTAAATGCCATTAAAGAATTATATATTTTGTAAGCTTCCCTCAAAAGAATGCTTGAGGCATAACTTAAAACGAATGCCGAAAAAGGAGAAAGATCAGAAAACTCAACTTTGTCAACAGCAAAAGTATTACATATGTAGCACTAATGTTTTCCTAGTTTGTGTTTGATTTAAAGATGAAACTGCGCGGCCCATTTCTCCAGCTGTGCTGCCTGGTGGATGAGGCCCGCAGCGCCCTGACGGCGGCTGCTGGTGCACAGGCGGCTCCCCGCTCCGAAGAGCAGCCCGGTAGCAAGTGAAACGCTCTCCTTTACCACGCCCTCCGGTCCCTTACTTTGACTTGCGTTCTTCTCATCTTTTTTAAAACAGTGAGCAGAAGGGGTGAGGTAATTTTTAAAAACCAATCTTTCTTACAATTTACTTTTTGTCATACAAATAATCGGAGATAATAAAGATACCATTAAACACGTAAAATATTGACACAGTGGGCTCTTCTGTAAAATAATTATTCGCAGTTTGATGTTCTGATTTTATTATTTTTCTTGTTACTCTAATGATAACTCTTTCATTAATTCCACTTCCTCGTTTTGAAATACAAATATTGGATTGTATAAAAAATGACATTTTTAGTATAAAAGAATTTTCTAATGCATTGATATTTTATGCTTTGTATTTATAGCTATAGAGGAAAGTTTTTAAAAACAAATAATGCTTAATATTAATACCATCACAATACAGCGATTACGTGCATATTGTAATATAATATTAAATTCCAGGAAGGGCAGGCCACTCCAGAGCACTGGGACACAGGACAGAGGCAGCAGGAGCAGGATATGGAAGGCTAGAAAGCCCAGGAGACCTAAGGACTCCTGACTGGGATGGGAGAAGTGTCTCCGAAGGCCACAGTTAAAGCATGATTACTTTAAAAAAACGGGAGTGTTCCAGCCTCGAATCACAGGGCAGTCCACAGAAGGGCAGGGATGGAGCGGAGGAAAGAAAAGGACATTCTGTTTCGGAACCTAGCAGTCCTGACGAGGGAAGCCCAAGGCACAGACAATACCATATACAGATGCTTTGGTCAGCCATCCCAGAGAAGCCCAGCTTTTGATTAATCTCAGCCCAGGCACCAGACATGTCCATGAAAACTTACTGGACTGGTCAAACAGGATAAATTTCTTCAAAACGAGCAAACTGTTCTATCCTTCTGGCTGAAGTACTAAACTAGTTTCTCTGTGGGGGTTCCAGATTATTCTTCCTTGTGTGTTGATTTTCTGGTAAAACACAGTTCTTGGTGTTAAAAAAAATAATATAATATTACTACATAGTACCAAGAAAAAGGAAAATATTCAAGAAGGCTACATTTCAAAACATTCTGTATGTTTTCAAATTAAAATCAATTGACATAGTGAACCTACTGTATTGAAATATAAAAGAAAATTATAAAAACTATAACTCAGAGAAAATGAGAAGTTTTAATCTGAGATACATTTTGGAAGGTAGTAAATCTTGAATTATATTTGGAAGTTTAAAGAACAACAAAGTTTCTCTTTATCTCTCTTTGCCCTTTCTTAGTTTAAAACCTTTGAGTTGGTGCTTCCTTGGAAAGTTTATAATTTATATCCTCTGTGCCTCATTTTAATAATCTGTAAATGCTTCCCTCTCCACCTAATGGGAACTCAGGATGTGATATTTATGAAGATTAATAACACCATGTTAATCTAAAATTTTGAGAAATTCCTTTCATCTGAGCTAATCTCTTCACAAAATAAACTCACTGTATTAGCTCATTATTTTCCTGCTCTCATTATATTTATGTGCATAAAATTTTTTCCTTAAATTATGGCTTCATAATTTTTCTGGGCTTCCTAAATTGAAAGTCACTCTTTCTAAACTGGATCATTTACATATGTTATTGTTGCAGAAGATTCTCTAAATAAAGAGCAGAGAGCAGGGACAGCTATATCATTTTCAAGACCTATTGAAAAATGAAAACAAGTACCTATTATTCAAAAGTTATTAAGAACTTCAACATAGCAATAGTAAAGCACTAAACCAAACACAGAACCTTCTAAATGTTAGACTTAGTGAGACCACCCAGGTCACAACACACCAGAAGCCAGGCTCGCAGCGATGAAAGAAGAGGATAGGCGGGAGTCAAGGGCTCATATTATACAGCTCTCCAGAAGAGTGCAAAATGCGACTTAATAGTTGACATGCCTATCTGTCTGGGTGTTTTATTCAAACTTATGTGACGGAACTGGGGAATTTTAAATAAATGTATGATGTTCACCCTCAATGACTTAAAAATAAAGATTATGTATTTATAAATGGTAGTAGTCACTTGACAGTTGCCCAGAATATACTGTTTAGTTGTTTGTTTAGGCTGAAATATTTTGGGTGATCTAAGAAAAGATAACATATCATTTTTAAATGACACGGAAAACTTTTGCACTAAGGTGAGAATACAATTCCATATAGAAGAAACAAAGGTAATAAAAACTAATAATAAATGTGAGATAATTAAAACAAGATGAGTCATCAAACAGGAAGTTCAACTGTGTGGATTCTCTTCAGTCATTTTACAAGTAATTTCCAAGCATCCGCTATATTTTAGGCCCTATTTTAAGTGCGGGGGATACCACAAGGAACACAGAAGATTCATAGTTTTGCCTTCCTGGATCATATGCCTTCATGAGAAGGGTGCAAATAGGAGGCAGGCAATGAACAAATAAATAAGCAGAATAAATACTTCTCAGGTGGTAAAAGCACTATGGAGAAAAATAAAGAGTGAAGGAAGAAAAAAGGTTCTAGAATTATGTGGGAATTGCTATTGAACATAAGTGTAAGTAGGATCTCACTTATAGGCCCACTGGAGAAGTCCTGAAGGAAGAGAGAACAGCGATGTAGTAGCTGGCAGTAATATAAGTAGGACAGGAGTTTGAAAGCGCTGAGGCAGGAGAGTACTTGGCTTGCTGGAGTAGCAACAAGGAAGTTTTTGTGGCTAGAATATTGAGATAAAAAGAGAAACTAAGATCAGAAAGGTAAGACCAGAAAGCTAAAAAAGGAAGGGAAATAATTTACGGTCTTGTAAGAATTTTATGAATTGTGGCTTTTACTCAGAGTCAAAAGTGAGGACATTGGAAGATTTAGGCCGATGACTGAGAGATCTGACTTATACCTTACAAAATTTGTTCTGGTTGTCACGTGTTTGCATAACTGGATGAAAGAAGAGCAGCTATGAGGGTACTGATTTTCATCTGGGAAGGACTGGAAGGAGGCTCAGGTCAGGAAATTAGGAAATAATTTGGAAAATAATCAGATTTTGGGTGAGATTTTTTAAAGCATAATGATTTTTTAATATAGTATATGACAGAAAAAGAAAAGTCTGGGATGATTTTAAGAACTGTTTTTGAGCCAGCAGTAGCACATGGTTACCTTTACTGAAATTGATCTGAGAGGACCTAGTTTAGAGAGTGTAGATCAGTTGTTCATTTAGGACTTTAAAAGTTTAGATTTAATATGGTGATTTAGAATAGGTGATTAGACACATGAGTCTGGCACTCTGGGGCCATGGCATCACAAATGTCAGATCCATTGGTATAATAACAGTATCTAAAGCTGTCAGACTGAAGTGCATCTCAGGATGTTTTACGTGGAGAACAGTCCAGTGTTGAGAGGTCAGAGAGCTGAGGGGAAAAAAAGCAAAGATGAGTGAGAAAGGAAGATCAGTTAGGTAGATGGAAACTGAAAGAGAATGGATCATGCATGTCAATTTAAAAAATGGAGGAATGAGATATGGAGTGGTTGCTGAAGAGAGATTTGTAATTAAGAAAAAGTTGAGAGAATACAAAATTCATCTGGTGAAAGTTTCTTTTTCTTTGAACTTTGTAATTATTTTTAATTGAATGAGTCACAAAAATAAAAAAAAATTATCATAATACGATATAATAGTGGGATGTGAGCAAGACGTCCCTAAGGTTCCCCTTAGCTAACCTACACTATAGATAGGTTTCCTCCTGCCTGTAAGTCCCTGACATCCCTTTTCTCCTAGCATTTATTTTAGATTACTTGCCATTGCAAATTCTTTCACTGCCCATTTGAGATGTAAATCTTCTCCCAGCCTGTCACGTTTTACTAGTCAGGAACCATCTCTCTGAACCCTAATCTTCAAAAGATGACCAAGGTCCCAATCTCGCGGTCTCTTCGGGAAGACAGGAGACTAAATTCCACAGCCACTGATTAGTAAACCAGATGGTCTAATCACATTGACCAACCTCCCAACTAATGTCCAGTGCTTTTCCAGTAGTTTACTCCATTTAAAAATTCTTCAGCCTTTTCCTTCAATGTAGTTCAATATGTTTCCCTTATTGCAAGAGTCACGTCCCCTATTGTACTTGTCCTGAGGAAATTCCATCCAGCACAATTTTTCTTTTAAAGCCATTTCCCTGACTTCCACATCCAATTGCCTCTTTAGTCTATTCCAATTACATATATAAAAAAAATCAAAATATAACCAAAGTAAGGTTCTTGATTTTCTAATTTTCTATTATTCCTCTGCCAAATCTGATAGCTTCATTTTCCCAAGGGTTGTTTGTCCTAAACACTAGAAATCATCGGAGAAAATCGTCTTTCTCTCAATGTCTACATCTAATCTATCTATCTCTCTATCTATCATCTATCTATCTATCTATCATCTATCAGCAAATGCATTGGATTGCGCTTTAAAATAATTCCCAAATCATATTTTCTTTGCATATCCAATACTGTTCCACAGTAGTCCAAGTTTTCATGGTCTACCTTATTTATCATGTCATTTCTCCTTATAAGGAGCCTAAGTTTTTCTAACTTTTGGAACACTCTTCAGTCTCATTTCGTCCTGGCCTGCCACTCACTCACTCTCCTCCAGCGTGCTGGTGTGGCTGCTCCGAGGATACACCAAGCACTCGAGAGCCTTGGGTGCTTGTCATGCCCATCCCCTCTGGAAGCTCACACTTTCTGTTCATGCAAGATCCACTCCAAGTGTCTTCTCTGAACACTATCAAAACCAGCCGTGCTCATGATTAGCTGACATTACTTTTTATATATTTATGTGTTTATTGATGTATCCTATCTTACTCATTATATTATAAGCATCATGAACTCATGAACTTAGTCTAATTTATTCATTATTCTCGTGCCTAAACCAGTACTTGGAAAAATTTCTGTCACCTCCTATCAATTGAAAAAGAAGGGAATCAGGCTCTCCTTTAATTTATTCATAAAAAAAATTCATTTAGTGCCTATCATTTGCCAAGTATGATTTAGATACTTCTTTGCATTTGTATCTATAATTTTCTAGTTGCAAAATGAGGAATAATGATAACTTTAAAACATTTATCAGTATTATTATTTTAAGATTTTAAATAAAATAGTTATTTAAATTATATCGATTTTGATTGGAATTTTCCATTCTTATTATTAAGTATGTTTGTGCTCCTTAAAATAATTTTTGTATTAACAACATGCCATGGAAAAATAAAAGCCATGTGTTAATGTTATAAATTTGTACTTCTGGCATTTCTTTAACAAAATAATGAAAACTAACATATATGTTTAAATTTTACCTAATTTCAATAAGAAGAATTTCAAGATAGAAAAAAAATGTTTGTTTAGCTCAGAATTTCATTATTAAAGTCAGTGCACACTTTCACACTTATTCAATCCTCTCCTCAACTACAGAAATAAGATAACAGCATATGAATGTGTTTTGAATTACTGAATATCTTACTTTGAAAATGTAAGACTAGTTGGAAGGAATAATAAAACTTTCCTGTGGATATCCTTTGTAAAGCTCAGGGGGAAAGGTACTGTTTAGTATAATCATAAGTACACTTATCTTTTGTCCAATGATACATAGTCCTCACTTTGATTTTTATTTCTAAGCATGGTAAGATATTGTACTATCTCATTTCAGTTTTCTCTTCAATAATTCTTTTGTGAATGCTAGTGTTGGTAATGAAATGTGAAAAATAGAATGCCTAACTACTATGCATTCGTGAAATAAGCTAAGACATTGGACATATTTACTCTAAGAATTTATATGACTGTTCTAACCAGTGACAAATAGCTAATAATGTCATTCTATATAAATAGTAGCCAAATGGAAACAAACAAATCACTACCACAACAAAAACATAGCTTTCATATAAATGTTGGAAGAACTAAAAAATTATTTTATATATAAAATGAAAAACAAAATTAACTCATCAGTTGATTTGTCAATGTGTGCTTAACAGGAAATTTTCTTTTTCAAATTATATTTTATTGATTGTGCTATCACAGTTGTCCTGGTTTTCCCCTCTGCCCCCCTCCACCCAGAACCCACCACTCCCTCAGCCTATTCCCACACCATTGTTCCTGTCCATGGGTCATGCGTATAAGTTCTTCGCTACTCCACTTCCTATACTGTGCTTTACAATCCCATGGTTATTCTGTAACTACCTATCTGTACTTATGAATCCCCTCACATCTTCACCCATTCCCCTACAACCCCTCTCATCTGGTAACCATCAAAACACCCTTTGTGTCCATGACTGTCTCTATTCTTTTTGTTTGCTTAGCTTGATTTTTAGATTCAATTGTTGATAGATATGTATTTTTTGCCATTTGATTGTTCTTAGTTTCAATCTTTTTCTTAAATAAGTCCTTCTAAAATTCCATATAATAATGGCTTGGTGATGATGTACTCCTTTAGTTTTTTCTTGTCTGGGAAACTCTTTTTCTGCCCTTCAATTCTAAATGATAGCTTTGGTGGGTAAAACATTCTTGCCTGTAGGTCTCTGTTTTCATGACTTTAAATATTTCTTGCCAATCCCTTCTAGCCTGCAATGTTTCCTTTGAGAAATCAGCTGACAGGCTTATGAGTACTCCCCTGTAGGTAACTAATTTCTTTTCTCTTGCTACATTTAAAAGTCTCTCTTTATCTTTCACCTCTGGCATTTTGATTATGATGTGTCTTGGAGTAGGTCTCTTGGCATCCATCTTGTTTGGGACTCTCTGTGCTTCCTGGACTTGCATGTCTATTTCTTTCACCAAATTAGGGAAGTGTGCTTTCATTATTCTTTCAAATAGATTTCCAATTTCTTGCTCTTTTTCTTCTCCCTCCAGCACCATTTCCTTTGGTCTCAGGACCTAGTACCATATAAACCATTTTGAATATAATTTCATATTTTCTATAAACAGCATACAAAAAGTCAAAACAGATTTTAGAAGATCTTAAATTTGGATATTCATAATTATGATCCAATCAACATTAAAACTTAAAGATGCAGACAAGGAAACATGATGACTGGGGGATAATTTCCAAGGCATTAGAATGATGGGAAATATAAACACACACAAGCACACGCACACACACACACACACACACACATTACAGCTTTATTATGAATACTGTTTTCTACACTATTCTACTTCTGTATCATCAAAGCAAATCCCAAATTACTTGTGCGCCAGAATGCAATGGAACTGATATTCAAACTTTATAATATATATAACCACTTTTGGCATACATTATAACATCACACATATGCATTGTGATAAGAAATAAAGCCAAACCTGGAATATAGAGATGTTTCATGTGTAGGTAAACTTATTCTGTACAAGTCAGACATGTTTATCTTCAAATATACCCATTGTTTCCTGATAATCCATAGATTGTTCTTTGCTTGAAGAAGACTATTAGGCTAAATGTGCTCTATAAATCATTTTATAATAAGCTTAATGTATAAAAAATATATTAAACTACAAAGCAAATCTCAGAAAGCATTCGAATAAACCTGAAACACTGTGACTAAGACCATAAATCCCCAATTAACTTTAACCGATTATAACTGAGGAAAAGTTATAACTGAAATGCTTCTGTTGAGAAATCAGATGACAGTGTAATTGGTGCTCCCTTGTATGTAACGACCTGCTTTTCTCTTGTGGCTGTTAGGATTCTTGCCTTGTCTTTGAGCCTTGTCATTTAATTATGATGTGTCTTCATGTAGGCCTATTTGGGTCCAATTTGTTTGGGACTCTCTGAGCTCCTGGACTTGTATGTCTTTTTCTTTCACCAGATTAGGGAAGTTTTTAGTCAAATATTTCTTCAAATATTTCTTCTTGATCTCTTGCTCACTCCCCCTTCTGGTATTCCCATGATGTGGCTGTTGTTATACTTCATATTGTCCAAAATGTTTCTTAAGCTCTCTTCATCTTTTCTTTTAATTCTTTTTTTTTCTTTTTTCTGCTCTGCCTGGGTGTTTACTTCTGCCTTGTCTTCCAAATCACTGATTTGATTCTCTGCTTCATCTAACCTACTGTTTATTTCTTCCAGTGTATTATTTATTTCAAATATTGCATTCTTTATTTCTGACTGGTCCTTTCTTATGGTTTCATGTTTTTGTGTATGTATGCTGTTGAGTATGCTTATAATCATTCCTTTAAACTCTCTCTCTTATAAATTGCTTGCTTCTTTTTCATTTAGCTCTTCTGGAGGATTCTCATATTCTTTCATTTGGGATCTGTTTCTTTGTCTTCCTATTTGGGTTGCATCTTTGTATTTTTTTTTTTTTTGCCTTAGTTGTTAAACTAATCAATGATATACTAGTAGCCTTAAGCTGTAATCAGCAGCCAGCCAGGCTTAAGTACCACAGGGTGTGGCAGAGTAATTCCTCAGGTAGGGCGATTGCTTCCCTTCAGGCTGATGCCATTCTCATAGGAGTACTCTGCCTGAGAAAGATGGCTTCTTCAGTATGGGGAATGACTCAGCACAGGAATCCTGGTAGCTGTTTCTTCAGTTCTCTCTCCAGAGCCACCAATCCCAGACTCTCCTCCAACATCTCTAGTTTACTCTGCCCTCCCTCTGCTGGAGCCCAAGGTAAGAGGCTGCAAATAAAATTTTGTGCATTGACCCTTTAAGAGTCTCTCTGCATCTCCCTGGCAGACAGAACCCCTGCTGCTTTTCATAACTGGCTGTCACCTGGGTTTCTTTCCAGCTCTGATGCTGTAGGCTGGGGAGCTTAGCTCGGGGTTGAGACCTCACACTTCTCAGGAGGAACCTCCCAACCTCTGAAATATCCCTCCTGAGCTTTGGCTGCTACCACTGGGAGCCCAACCTCTTGTGCCTCCTCTGCACTCCTTATCAGTCTCACTGTGGTGAAGTGGTTTCTTTTGTCTGTCCTTGGTTATAAGGCTTCTCTCCAGCAAGTGCTCAGTTGGTCATTCAGGGTGATTTCTCTACAATTTAGTTGAAATTTCAGATGGATCCTGAGAGGAGGTCAGTGTAGCTTCCACTTACTCCTCTGCCATCTTGGATCTCCACAAACTTTATGTTTTGTAAGGCTTTCCCTGAATATAAAAGTTGGCTGCCATATGGTTACAGATTTTCTTTGCTATCAATAAACGCAATTCCATATCCACATTTGACAGTTAGTCTTTGACTATTCATGATCAGGAAAGTTAAACAAAGCTAAGTTCCTGTACATATACTGGTTTCTCCTTTTTGATAGTGAGAATCTGTTTGCTAAATGATAGGAGCATGAGAACTTTTAATGATCTTTAAGAGAAAATGATGTTAATATATTTATATAAACAACAGGATTCCTTTTCACTTTTTGTAGAATTTTAAGACTTCATTTTATGACTAATAAAATGAAAATAAAAGTCATCTGTTGGTTTGGAAAGAAAAATGTCATGGTAATACTAGTGGAGTCCAGCTATTTAGCCTGGGTGCCACATACTATTACTTTTGTCATGAAGACATGGACATAATTATAATATGACATTATACCCAAACATCACCTTAAGAAAACTATAATTTTAGATTCATATTAAATTACCTGTATATATTAAATATGATTAATACTAATTTTAATTATTTAATAATCTGGTTTGTGAATGCATCAAGCAATACAAATAAGGTAAGTGCTATTTTCATCCCTGTTTTACAGATTACTAACTGTGACACAAGGAAGTCATATACCAGGTCCAATGTCACACACTTTTAAGTTGTGCAGTAAAGAGTCTAAACTCAATCAGGCTCTAGAATTCATGGGCTCAACTACATACCCTACATAATTTATAATTTGCTACCTTTCAATGTCTCTCTGGAAGCAGTTACCAAGTTTTAGATTATATATTATAAAAGAGACCATCTGTAGCTGAGGAGAGAAAAGGTAGATAAGGAGAATGGAAGTATTTGTGAGAATTATCTCAGGCTTTGGGCTTATATTCCTGGCCAGGTGGCAAATGTGGTGTGAGGCTAGAAAGCTAAGTCAAGTCCAGCTAGGCTGCATGTGCTCTGCCCTTTTAAGTCATTTTAAAGATTATGTCTTATATGAAGACAAGGGTTTGTACATGGAGTGGACAATGATAACCCAAGGACAGGTTATTTTCCTGATATTTTTGTTTAGCAGTTTACCCAGGTCTTAATATCACAAAAGTGATGGCAGCAATTGCTTAATTAAGGGTCATCTGTTCCAGTGCTTCTTAAATTTGAAAATATTCACATCCCAAGATGTATATTCTTGGATGCCAATATGAGAAATTCAAACTGATGAGTGACAAAAGTACTTACTCATCACTTGGTGCCAACAAAAGCAAACATAGGTAATAAAAATTCATGCAGATACTTGGCTATAAGACTGTGACTTCATTCTTCCAGTATATGTATGGACATATGTTTGTGTGTATGTGGATGTGTATAGACTGAAATAATTTAAAAATAAAATCTCATGGAGACCAGGAGATCCATCAGAATATGCATGGGAACTCACACTGTAAAATACTGATCAATATAAAGAGTTTCATGGTAGACACTGAGGTGTTCTCTCCACATTCTCTGATATTACTAAATATGTACTTAAATTCTTCATGAACCAAGTAACTCACATATTGTGAAACACAACAAAATTAAATATGCATTTTCTGCTTTGGGGATGGGATCTTAAAAAAAGGTGGGATAGATTTTTTTTACCTTTCATGCAAATTTTGCATGGAATTGGATTCTGACCCTCCTTCACCTGGGCATCTTAATGGCAAAATTCTCTCATACAGTTTACTAGGATTTTTAACTTTCCTTTGATATGTACCACTGTGTTAGACACAATATAAGGAACCAAAGAATAATAAGAAAGGTAACAACTTAATCCAATAAGAAAAATTATCAGGAAAATCTTAACTTTCTTTTAGGCCAGTGGTGAAATTAAATTTTGATTAGTCAATTTTGGTTGTCCATTGTTAAGACCTGATAAATTGCACTATTTTATATTTATGGTTGCCTCCAAGCTTTATAAATTGCCCTTGAAATGGAATTGATCTTCTGGTGGATAAACCACAGCTAAGCTTTCATTAGTGAAAACTAGTGATGGATGAGTAATGACTCAAAATAAAAAATAGTTCCACTTTCATCCAGTATCAACATTTTCTCTCACCAAATGCAGAGCCAAACAAACTGACATTAACTAGTTTCATTTTTCTTTCTATTTCTACTCAGGATGAAGAAATAATGAGCAATATTGCTCCAATTAAAGCTAAAAGCAAACATAAAGTACCATGTAGAAAACTGGTCAGTTAACTAAGTAGTTCCTACACAATTGAAACTTTCCTATATATTTGTTAACAAAGTACATTGATATTTTAAAATTAAAAAATATATTCTTGATAAACTTTGATGGCATGTTCTTGTTTAGCATTCTCCAACATTTTATAGTCTAATATTTATCTTTCTTTCATTAAGAAAAAAGCTAGTTAATACTGACAGTAAAAAAAGTAGAATATTTCATAAAATAAAATTCTGTTGGTGTTCTCTGTCTTTTATGTAATTGGATTATAATTTCCAAATAAGCCCCATCTAATACAATTGTATATTCCATTTGATAACTGACAATTAAGGAAATGTTCTACAAATTTGTTGTGGGACTGAAAGAGTATTTTAAAAGAGTCTCACATCTTATGTTTGGGTACGCATAACATGTACCATTTTCTAAGAGACTACTTGGTTTTTGGTCTTTATTTTCATATAACCATAAATTTTTCATTTTTATTTTTATTGGGTTGTCCAAAAAGTTTGTTCAGTTTTTCCATATGGTGGCTCTAGTAGTGCTCTTAGTCTTTAACTTCACTTGAAATAATTTAGTTACATTGTATTGTGACAGCTGGTATATCAGCAAGCATTTAAACAAAAAAACAACAAAATTGGTGAATTTTTGTGTAGCCATTTTAATATTGAAGATCAAAGAACATATGCAACATTTTAGATATATTATGCTTTATTATTTCAAGAAAGTTAAAAATGTGAATGAAACACATGCTAAAAAGATTTATGCAGTGTATGATCAAACATGTCAAAAGTGGTTTGTGAAGGTTCGTCCTGAAGGTTTCTCACTGGATGCTCCCCTGTCAGGTAGACAAGTTGAAGCTGAGATCGATCAAACCAAGATGTTGAGAACAATCAATGTTACATGCCACGCAGGAGAGAGCTGACATACTCAACTGTCCAGATGCATAAAGTTTTTGGTGGAAATGAAAAAAATATGTCTTATTTTACTGAAAAAAACACAAACTCTTTGACCAGCCCCATAATAGATGGCATTAGTAGTAGGGAATTCTTAGCAGGAAATAAGCGAGATTAAGCCCAACTCAACTGATCCTTAATACGGTAACACATAAATAGTGAAGCACAGACACTGTGCTACAGGGAGCATCAGAGAATACTAATGATATTTATTTTAAAGTTTCCTACTATTTTGCAAGAATACTTTCTAAAATAAAGCCTTCTTCATTTAGATTTGCAAAATCTCTTTCACACTAAATGTGCCATGGGTTAACCTGAGGCTTTAGATGAAAAGGCTATTTTTGTAATTGCTGATCTTCAAAGCTTCTGGGTCAGACCCTCATTAAGAATGTATATTTTGTGAGAGGCTTTCATGACTTTACTCAGAAAACTAAAGCCACAGAAAGTGCTGTGTTGAAATAAGAAAAACTTCTTGATGCAAAGGATGGTTTTGTTTTTCTATTGATTGAACTTTAGATGTTCTGTTTTTCAATTATGTTTATACTAACGAGAAAGATTTAATATTCATTACTTTCTTCCTATAGTCGCCAAGTTAACAGAAGTTTCAAAATATGACATTCATTTTGCTACCTATTAATCAAATAAATGTATTACTAGAAGAAAAAAAGTCTATATATGATAGAGATCTTAAGATTTTTATTCTTTTATTTTAAAAACAGTATAATCATTGGAATCCTTAATATAGTGAAGCATTATTTTTTAATTTCTTCTCCCCTTCAAATAATGAATGAAAACTAAAATTTTTAGTCCTTAAGTCAAAAAAGAGTAGAAAAAAATAAAAACATGTTTCCATTTGAACGAATTTTCTTTTTATAAGCCTTTTCCTCACTGTACTATTTCTAATATTGCACTACACTAATATTTCATGCCCATGAATTGCATATGTAAATATAGTATAGCCCGAGAATAAAGTATCTACTGATTTTTTAAAAAAGTTACACACTCAACTATATACATCATGTTGATTATTTAAGGTTTAAAAATATTTAATTTTTCTATAGAAAAATAGATTCATTTAACTTAAATAATTAACAATTTTTATGAGCAAATTTATCATTAAGTAGTTTATAAGGTAAGATCATATTCTAGTTTTGTCCGAATATCTTCAGAAATCCCCATAGGAAGCACAATATTACATTTGAACTGTAGTGATAATTTTAAAAAGGTATATTTAAAAGAATTAAAGGGTTTGATGAAATTTCCCAATTTAATAATTTACAATTTTTAGTCTTTATCCTTACAGTTAGGCATTTCCAGCCAGACCTTCTTCAATATATTTTCATCCTTTCTGTATCATATCATAAAGTGACAGTACAGCAGAGGAGAGGGTTTTTTTAAAAAGGTAGTTGAAGTCGCTAATGAGAGTTAATTTTTAAAGAAATAGACTAAATTTAAAATCTAATAATATGATAACTTTATTCTAAAAATAAATGAGCTAGATATGACTAAAGTAGTTTAATTTTAATAATACAGCTAACTTGGCACCTAATGTAGTTTGCATTTGTCTTCATTTCTCTTTTCCTCACTCTAAGCCAGTTTCTTTCTAGAATCTTCTGCTAATTTTCAGTTTCGCTTTGGGTTCTGGCTCCTCCCCATTTTTTACTTGTTAGTATCTTTATGTTAAAGTTGTTTTTTTTTCCCCATTTCTCTTTCTTCAGGCATCTGTACATTCCAGAACATTTGAAGATGCTGAACCAGCTTCCCACTTCCAACTGCCCAGCCAGGGGTTAGGCAGAGGGGTAGCACACTGAGGTAGTAGGCAAAGTACATCGTTTTTAGAATTTAACTGTAAAAGTCTAAGTTCAGGCACTGCCACTGTATGGAATTCTCTATACTTCACTATCCTCTTAGTAACAGTAACACCCTCAAAAATGCTGTTAAAAGAATGGCATAAACTGATTCACATAAAGCGCTTATAATAGTACCAGTGCACTGTAAAGAACTCACATAGTGTCACTGATCCATGTTGCCATGTATTGGGTTAATAGAGTCCACGGGATTCCTTGATTTCCATCTTGTTTTTGGAGGAGTATAGGCATCTATCTCTATTTCCAAAAATACATTTTTTTGCCCCAATTTTTGATGCATAAATTTTCCCTTCTCTCACTGATATCGTTTTTCTTTCCAGTGGTCTATTCTCTGAACATTCCACCAACCTCAAGTCCCACTCATCTTCCAAACATACAAAAAAGTAAAAATGTTAGACACACACACATATTATAAGCACATATGCACAGAAATCCCACAGGAAAATTTTTTAACTCTTCAGAGGTATTACTCAGTCTGCCTCCTCTCCTTTAAAGTGAAACTTTT
Organism: Mormoops blainvillei; assembly: GCA_004026545.1. NCBI lineage: Eukaryota > Metazoa > Chordata > Mammalia > Chiroptera > Mormoopidae > Mormoops > Mormoops blainvillei. The sequence continues at coordinate 255,470 of PVJD01000641.1, read as the reverse complement.
TGAGTCCGTATTTGTTATTTCTATGTGTTATCTCCTTTTGCATTCTACCATCGACCAAGTCCACTCTTTTGAAAACATTATTTTTTTGTGATCTATGTCTTTCAATAAGAAATCTGGATGCAATGGCTTCCCACATTTCAGTATTCTTCCTCTATAGAATTTGGCAAGCCCGTGCATGTTCAAAACCCTGTCTTTTGATATTCTGTCATGACCATGTGTTATAGCTGAAGGAGCTTGGGTTTAAGGGTCAAGCAGAAATGTACATTGGGTTTGATTTAATGATGGCTTCCTTACTACATGAAGGGATTTGCAATATCTAATTCACGTGTTGCTGTGAGAATTGAATAGCATGTGGGAATCCCCAGGGCAGATTCTTGTTCTTTTTTTACACTGAAATAGCACTGCCTTTGTATTGGGCCCTTTTCATAGCAATTAACTTATATAAAACTATTTGACATTCAATACTATCTTTTGAAGTAGGTTTCTATTTTTATTTACACTTTAAATGAATGTAGAGAATTATCATTAGAGTGTTAAATAACCCAACCAAAATCTTCACTACTGGTAAGAGCGGGATTCGTGCCCATGCAGCCTGGCTCTAGTATCTGTACTCTTAATCTCTCTGAAGTTTTTGTAGCTCCCCTGTGGCTTTGACCTTTAGACCATTGCTTTCTCAAGATTGTCTCCCTCATTTCCTTTTTTCCCTCCTGTGCATGGACTTAATCTACCTCAGGATCTATCTTTGGTCCACTATCATCTTTGATTTTAATCTTTTATTGGTTTCAGGTCCCTTTGAGAATATGAAGCAAAAGCTAGCAATCTCCTTTTCAAAATAGTCTGTGTCATAAACATGGCTTCACACATGCCTTCAAGAGGTTAATTTATCTCATGAGATCCATCTGTGAAGAACCCAACATTTAGCATTTGACAAGTCTGTTGGTTTCTATCCTCTATCTTGTCTATGGAATTGACCTTCCCAAAACACAAGTTTCTCATATGATTACTCTGACTGAACTTCTGTGAGGGGACTGCATTGTTTAATATAATAATTAAACAGTGGCATCTATTTACCATGGTGGTTCTTTCGGGTTTAGCTCCCACTCCAGCAAACTATTTTCATTTTCCTTCAAATAACTTTTTGTTATTTGTGTTATTATTTGTATATTTCCCTCTGCTCAGAGTGCCCACCTAAATTTGATATGTAGAGATCCCATTCATTCCATGTGGCTTTCAATTGATACAAAAGTAAAATCAATTTATTTGCCATTTTTTCTACAAAGTGCCCAAACATTTTCCTTAGCATTTTTTATTAACATACATTGTTTTATAATTTTTTATCTTGGATTCAGTCTTCACTATAGCATTTGATCCTCTGGGGAGCTGAAGCAGTATCTGTTACTGTTTTAACATTTTTACTCCCCATTCCAATTCTTCCCCCTAGCCTCACCATATGCTTTATCAAATCCTGGCTCATAATTATCACTGAAATAATGTTTATTAAAATGCATTACTGTAAGGTGTTTATTCCCACTTTTAAATATTAAAAGCAGATGAGTTAAATAATTTATGATAAAGAATAATTGAGAAATAATCAAAGTATCTAGTAATTTTTTGTGCCGATACAGATTTAATAAATATGTAGCATATCCTACCTATAAGGCAGCCAGAAAGTATGACTTGATAGTGATGATAAAGGAAATATATACATATATACTAAAAAAAAGATTGAAGACAAGCATAAACCTCTAATACAGAAAGTCTTTAATATATGACACACAAATATATAATATAGTGTGTGTGTGTGTGTCCAGAAGGTATCTAGCCATGTCATATGAAAGACAGAGACATTTACTGAAGAAGACACAAGACACAAGAAACATTGTACATGGGACAATGATACCTCAGACACGTTCAAAGTAGGTACTTTGGGACCTCACACAGTTCTTCCAGTTGCCATCAGCTGCCCTGTTGTGTATTCCTGAATCTCATTGATGGCCTGAAATCTCTTCCCTTTCAAAGCTGATTTTAGTTTTGGAAAAAGCCAGAAGTCACAGGGTGCCCAATCTGGGCCGTAAAGGGGCAGAGTTGCCTGGGTGACTTGATGTTTCGCCATGAGACGTGATGAGTGAGTGGGCACATTTTTATAGTGAGGCTGCCAATCACCAGTTGGTCATAGTTGTGGCCTCGTGAATCATCTGAATAGTTTCCGTGGATGACTATTCAAGCTTAATGCAAAATTTGATGCAGATTTGTTGCTCTGCCTGCTCAGACATTTTGAATGCGAGGGCCATACAGTACGCATGCTCACTCAGTGGTATTTACTGTTCCCACTGACTCGTACAGTGAAGCTGTCATTGTTCACACATGCGCATTCCAGTCCACTCTCTTCAGGTGCCAGGTTACATCAATGTCACTCAAACTATTCTTGTTATATTAATAATGGCTGGACTTTTTCTGGACAGATCTTGTGTGTGTGTGTGTGTGTGTGTGTGTGTGTGCGTGTATCCATATGGCAAGTCAAAACCCTACACTTTTAGCACCTTTTCTGAAAATATGAAATATGAGCAACATATGGATGATATATGCTGACTTATTTTAAATCTTTTAACTCACTGAGAAGTTCAGTGAGTGGAATATTAACTAAATACGTAGACATTCTGTGTTTACATAGTACTAGCATATGGTGTCAATAAACATAAAGTTATCCATAATAAATACAGTTTTTAAAAAATCTCATCAAACAAAAGAAAGCTATAAAACTCTTCTCAATACCATCTCTCAAGACCATCTGTTTACATATTAGACTCCTTTTCATTATACCAACTTTCTCTACCAAAGTGAAAGAAGAGCAGATTTCAGATTGGGATATAAGATAAGCAGATTTTATTTTATAATCACTACTATAATTTTTCTTTGAGAAGATCAAGGTGATTTACCAATGCTTCTGTCACATAAATAGTAATCCTTATATCAATCCTTCTAGGCAATAAATTATGTATAAAGTTTTCCATTTGAGTTGCAGCAAAGCTGTCAGAATATTCAAGGAGCTTTCTTCACTTCTAATATCTATCTAACTATTTCAATTTCTTGCTCAATGACAATATGACATTTGTATTTTATTACATATAAATATATAAAATCACATGCGCACACACACACGTATAGTCTGGCTCAGCTATAACTTCCTTGTCTCCTCAGAGTAACTTTTTTATAGCTTTAGAGTAAAACTAATTTTGTTGAAGCAAATCACAAAGTATCCATACATTTTAAGGCAGTTTTCATCCCATTTTTATGTGTTAGCAAATCTAGTATTTTTAGATTTTCAAAAGCATAGTTTTAATCACTACAATATTCTTTGTTTTTTTAATACTAAGTATCTTTTTCTTAAAATACTTCAGTCATCTTAGCTTTAACTTGATAGAGAGACAATTCTAAGCTCAAGCCCTGGACAGTACATGTCATGGATCACGATGGCAATAAGCTACCAGCATCTTTTACCACATGTACGGTGGGTTTGAACATGATTGTCCTAGGCCTAAGTATACTGATCATGTTTTTTTCAGATATTTTCACAATCTGTGCTACTTTTGTGTGAATAATCAAAATATATACAAAAAGAGATCTTAGGGATATAACATGGGGGGTGATGCTAAGCAAAATGGGTATGTATGTGAATCAACTGTTTTGATTAAAAACACATTTCTGCCTCTTGGTTTGGAGGAGAAACAAAGGAAGAGAAGACAAAGAGAAAAACTCAAAAGTAATGGTATTCCAATTGGTTTACCTTCATCTAAAAAGGAATCAAAGAACAGAATTAAGAATAATAATAAAAGCTGCTCTGGGGAACTATTACTCACCAATCACTTATCTCAAGCTCATTTACATATGTCTTCCCTCCCCCCAACCCCAGGGTTTTTGAAGTTGCCAGGTAACCAATGATTTTGGTGCTAATTACGATGACTATGGCTCAGATGGGGTAAAGGGAGGCTACTCTGGCATTGTTCATGATCTATAGAAAGATCAACCTACACAATAAAAACAGAGATAAGAGATCTGACTTAGACACCAAAAGTGCAAAACAAGCAGACGGTAATTCCAGTGATATTCTTTCTATTGGATAGCAACATGTGTCAAACTATAGGATCACCTTAGAATTAACCTAAAGAAAAAGAAAAAGAAAAAGGAAAAAAAAGTCAACTTTTTTTTGTTGTTGTTCCATTTTCTTGTTTGGAACATGATACATCCTTATGTGCTCTTTAAGACACTTGAAAGAAAATGATCAAGCACATTGAAAAAGTATATTATATACTGAGTGAATGCCATCAGTGAAACTTGTAATGAAAAAACCCCCAATAGTAGTATATATGTGTGCACATGTATGTATATGTCTACGTACATACACATGTATATATCCTTTTCAAAGAAAATTTTCTTGGTAAGATGCATATAAATATTTAAAAGATAAACATTCTATAAGTAAAAATGGTGGGAAGAAGCTGGCTCATATACTCCTTAAGAGCTAATGACATAAATTTAAAATAACCAAAAATAAAAATGTAAATTATTGTCAAAAAACAAAGTGAATAGCCCTCTGCCACAAATATCAAAAGTTGTAGCTAATGGCTTGGATTTTTTCCTATCTGTCATCCTCTCCCCAAAAACAATGTAGAAAGATTAGTTGACAGAATCTTGTTAATACCTTCTGTACCTAATACCTAATCTATAGTTAATACCTTCTAAACTAGAGAGAAGAAGTCCAGAAGGATGAATAAGGAATCCCAAGGAAAACCAAAGGTAATAATCATAAAAATAGATACCCTTAGCAAGGTGGAGAACTTTGTAGGTTTCCAAGATACCATGTTAAATTAGGAAAATGACTGAAAAGGACTTGAGCATCCCACCAGAAGAAAAAAAATCTAATACAAAATAATTAACAGCACTTCTTAAAAGAGAAATCGGAGTACGTATATTTCAGAAACGACTGTGAACAGAAGCACAGAAACTGCGCTCTCTGACTCTAGATGATAAGGGAATAAGAACCGAAATCAGATACTGTGGGAAATGGGGTCAAATGTAATTCACTTACCTATGTTAGAAAAAATAGGGCTAATTCAAGTTGCTGATTTCTGCCTGACAAAGAAGAATAAAAAAAGATAACTATATAAACATCACATGTTAAGTAGAATAAGAGAGCCCTCTCTCCAGGAAGGCCCCTTTGGCTCTATCTAGTTACAGCTTGTGCTCCCCTTACTGCTGAGCATCCTTCTGTCCATCTTCGCACCAGATCCTGATCATTTCCCCCCTGTAAAGAGCAGCCTTTTGGCTCTAGCTGAAGCTAGTATGATAGTACTTCACTAAAATGTCACCCTGCTTTACCATAAGTTGTTTTCTCCTGGAATAGGAAAGGGAGAAGCTCTCCCAGTTCATTGTCTAGATTCTTTTAGTTTACTCACATCCAGTTAGGTATTCTCTTATTAATTTATTGTCAATTCAATGAGATGTAGTAGAAGAAATGAAAAACATTTCTCTGTTTCTATGCCATAAAATCACAGAAGTACTTGAGTAAGGCAGTCGAATTATCTGACTTGACTTTGTGATATTTTCCTCTAACAGCTTAACCTTCAAAAACAGGCAGGCCATTTCTCCATGGACCTGGTATTTTGTGATGATAGTATATGGTGATCCAGAGGACATCGGGCAGGCCATTAACAAAGGCCCATGAACCACTTTACAAAATATTTTTGAAACGAAAATTAGTGGGCAGTCTTTTCTAAGAGCTCCTTCATAGTTGAGTGCAGTTGGATGAGATTCATTTGCAAGGAGAAATTTTGTTGATATTGCTTTTGACTTCATTAAGCAAAAACATTGAAAACAGCTAGCTATAGTCAATGCAAAAGGATACAAAAGCAGAAATTATTCTATGTTTTTAAATGCATTTGGAAGTAGATGATCTATATAAAATATCACCACCATTGTTGCCATAATCACCATCTAAAACACACAAACAACATTAAAAAGAAAAACTGAAAAAACCCTAAACAGGGTTTTTTTTTTCACACACATTCACACATATACACATGCACACACACACCTATATAATCTACAAGAACAATTTCCAAAAATATATTCATTTTCAGAAGAAAGTAAGAAAGTGAGGAAGACAGAATGAAGGGAAGGGAAGGGAAAAAGGAAGGAAATGAAAACTGGTTTATTTCAAATAAAATAGGAACTGAAGTAAGGACATTTCAAAAGGCAGTCATTTCATTAAAGCATATTTGTATTTCTGTACATGTTAATCAATAAACAGTATACTTGTCAATATAATATAAAATTTCTTGCCTAGAAGTTCAATAGATTTCTAAATTCATGGTACAATTTTCATTATTTTTGTGGAAATTCCTTCCTAGGATGTAGATATACACAATTTTAATGTTACTTTTAAGAACATTTTCAAAGATTAGCTATGCTAGAAATCAAGAATGTATGTGTATTATCTTCCCTAAAAAGTTTTGAGCTCTTTGAGAGAGAAGATAAGGTTTTATGAAGCTCTTAGTCATTTTTTTTAATTAAAGATACTAATTTAGCCTCAAATTATATTCTTGGACTCTCATTTATTATCTATGTGAAAATTAATGTCATGTTTTCCATTTTTCTTTTTCCTATCCTCCATTTATTTGATGTAGTGAAATTCCTACCTTAGAGAAATGTAACATTTATATACAATTCTAGCCCTTTTCACATCTTTTAGTCTTAGAACTACAATTAAATATGTTCAGTGTACTCTATTAATCCTTTTGTCAAAGTTTACCTAAGAACCACTAAGTTGGATAAAGATCATCCTCTAGTCAGTATAGTATTCTATAAGTTTTTTCAAGTTTAAAACTATTTTTTACAACCCAGACACTTGAACAACCTCTTGTCTCACATAGTCCTTCCTTTTATTTATTTATTTTGAATATAGGGTTCCACTGTTGTCTTGTTGTGGATAAATTTGATAACAACCTGATTCTCTTTCTTTTGGAAGTAAATTAACATTTTTGCCTGAGACCCCCGAGTACATTTCAAAAATAAAAGCTAAAAGTTTTTCTAGAGTATTATTAATAGCTAAAGAAAGGTGCCCTTCATTGTGTGCCCTTCAGATCTTTAATTTCTGAAGAACCTTCTTGAACTATAACCTTAATAATTTTTTTTCTATTTTGCTGTTTGTTTTCAGGGATTTCAATTTTAAGAGTTCTGTATCTTCTTAGAAAACTATATCTATCATTTTTTTCTCTGCTTCTTTTTAGCTCATTATTTTTAATCTGTATTGTGGGAGTTTTTGCCCACTTATTCTTCCAAATACATTTTTTTCATCAACACCACTTATAAAAAATATTCATGAGGCTCTATTAGGTAGCTTTCAATTTAATCTTCATAGCTGAGGGATTTTCTTTCTTTTTTTATCTGCTCAACTCTGATTTCACATCTTTCAGTGTTTTGCCCACTTCTATTTTTGTTTTACTGATTCAGAAAATATATTTTTAATATCTTCAAGTGGTTTTTAAAAAGATGTTTCATTATGGTATTGTGTTTAGGGGTGTTTTGTTTCAGTGTTCCTCTTTGCTTGGTTGTTTTGATGTATGTGGGAAGGCGGGATGAGGATTTTCATTAGTTAAAATTTTCTGATACTCAATATCTGTTTTCTTTAATCATACATTCATGGGGATACTGTTGTGTTTTCTATTCATTCTGAAATATCATTTTTTCCCCATAAAAGCAATAACTGGTGAAAGGCAAAAGAAAATTTTCACGGCTTTATACATTCTCTGTTAATGAACATTGTGTTATGTTGTTAGAGTGAAAAGAAATAATTGAAGGTATGTTTTATTTTTAATACAGCAAAGTTTTCTGACATAGTAATTCTTTTTGTTCCTATTGGGTCTTTAATTTCAACATTTTAATTTTTCTTTTAACCAAAGAGTCTCCAATGAATAGTCCACATCCTTTTAATTTACTCATTCTTCTCAGCAGTAGGATCTTCCTGGACCATTACATCTGATCTCACATAATTTCAAGTACCTTCCTTCCTATTCACCTGTTCCAAGACCTGTTCTCAGGATTTCCTTAGACTTTGTTCTCAGCACTGGGGTGACAATCTCTGTGGGGTGATTTTATCCATGGTCAGTCATTTCTGGGCCTTCACTTTCTGTCCTTTTGTTTCACAGTGTTTTTCTAATTCAGTGTGAGTTCTAGAGCCAGTTCTGCCGTTATAGGTGTTTATAGCCTTGCACTCAGGTAACTTTGTGGTATTACTGTACACTAGTTATGCTTAAAGTATTTTTTGTAGGTAGTTGTGCTGCTTACAATCTTTTGTAAGTGCAAGGAGATCGTAATATAATTTTTGGAGGATGTTTGGAGGAGATTTGGTTTTAGGAAGCCATTATTATTTATAGGGAGTTTGCAGGAGCTGTTGAAGAGATGATTTTTTTTGAGGAGGTGATATTTTAAGAAGATACCTAAATTAAATGCCAGAAAAAGCCATTCCAGTTTTGATTCTAGGGAAATGCAAGCAGAGAGAAAAGCTATCCTAAATAAACTGAGTGAGAATTTGCTAAGAGACTCAGGATAAACAGGGACCGGTATGGCTAGAATAAGCATTACAGATGAAGAGTGGTGAGAAAGAGGCTAAAGAGCTAATTTGGAGCTTTGTTTTCTGTACCTATGGATTTATTTACTCTGCATATTTAATATATGTGCAATCATACACATGTGGACTTCTGTGACTGGCTTCTTCCAATTAATGTTTTCAAGGATTATCCATGTTGTAGCATGTATCAGTAATTCATGTCTTTTAATGACTGAATATCAACATTGGATTGTGTGTGCCTACCATGACCTTTTTATCAGTTTGCAGACATTTGACTTATTTTCAGTTTTGGTTATTGTGAATGGTGCTGCTATGAATATGTGTGTACATGCATTTGAATACCTGTTTCAGTTCTATTGGGTATAGGTTTTTTTGTTGTTGTTGTTGTTAATCTGAGTGTATGAGAAAGTATTTGAGGGTTTTGACAAAAAAGGCAAGAACTAATTCATATTTTTAAAAGGTCCTGTTTGCTGCTGCTGAAGGGACAAAAGACGGGAAGCAGGGAGATGGGGGCTATCGGAGTAATCTAAGTGAGACATCACCGTGACTTGGACTAGGACAGTAGAAGAAGTCAGGGTGAAAAGGAATACAATTTAACATGTTTTGAAGGTGGCACCAACAGCACTTATTGACTGAGAGTACAAAAGAAATTATCTGTCAAGAATGACTCCAGTATATGGACTATGCTTTTTGATTGACATGTAATTTACTAAGATTAAGCATATTTTTAAAAAATAGAATAACAGGTTTATAAAGAAAATCAATAGTTCTTGTTTTGGAAACAACAAGTTTGGAATTCTTATTAGACATCCCATTAGGGACAGATAAATGAGTAAGTGAGTCAGGAGCACAACAGTGACATTGTAGTATATTTACAAATTTGAAAGCCACAAGAATAGATGGAATCACATGCAGTGAGTACAGAGAAGAGACAAAGTCCCCAAACTAAACACTAGGCCACTAGATCATTCAGAGGTCTGGAAAAAATGTAGAAGGATAAGCCTTGAAGTAGGCAGAGAGAAAAAAAAAGCTAAAATTAGAAGCAAAGTTCATAAATAGTTTAAAGGCTGGGACATAATGAATTGGCTGGGTCAAAACTGAATAGAATGTAGGGACAGTGAACTAACTGACCATTGAGTTTTACAATGAAGATTATTAGTATCCTTGATAACAGAAATATTAGTGGACAGAAGTGGGTTGAAAAGAGAAAAGTAAAATGAAGGAGAAGAGAATGTGAGTTTGGACACCTCACACAGGAATTCTGTTCTGAAGGGGACAGGTGGAGGTGGCAGCCACTAGAGGAATGCAGGGTAGGGAGCCCGGTGAGAGTGTAGGAGCACAGCGTATTTCCTCCGCCTGGGAAGAAGGAGAGAGAAAGGGAGAGACTCAGGGTTCATAGCGTGTGCATGCACAGTACGGTTTGGGGGTGGACACTTGCAGAAGCAGTGTGAAGAGAGGTCACAGGGCAGCCTTATGGAGGCATGAACAGAGTTTGAGCTGTGCCACAGAAGTTAACCAGAGTGCATGGCACACACACAGCTTACTTAGTGGTGGCAGCAGTGGGAAAATGAGGCAGGTGTCTGTTGATTACTCCTATTTCCAATGAAACCAAAGAACTAGTCTAAGGAACTATAGTATCCTTCTCAGGTAGGACAATGAACCCATTTAATATCTGTGGTCACAAGCTTTAAAAAAAGGCTTTTGTGTCCACCTGTGAAGGAATGCAGAAGTTTTTTTGTAATACAGATCCATAATCCTTTATCAGCAATACCTGGAATGTGATTATGTCTAAATATTCAAAATATTACAGGTTTTAGAAAGGCGTTATTACACAATTTTTTATAACACTACTAGGAAGGTCTGCAGCAGTACCACCAAAGCAAACTTATAGCAAAAATATCAATAGCCACACATAAATGTGACTGAAAAGTCACCAAAACAAAAAATGGCCCTGTGTCATTCTGGTTTAGTTTGGATTTCAAATGGATTAAGAATTACCTTCCAGTTTTTAAAACTTTTTCAGATTTCACATTTGTAAAGACCTATGGAACTTAAGTGTGGTATTTCCTTGTATCACTAGCTGCTGCAGATGTTAACTGAGGTTCCAGTGCAAAAAATGTCTGTGATTAAGTCATGGAAATATCACATACTAAACTACCTTCTTGGAGATTACTGATTTATATTAGCATAAGTGCTCTGAGAAGACATAGCTATTTATCTTTAACTTTTAAAGATACATTTTTTTCATGTTTGCTCCACCCCACTCCCCCTACACACACCTCACACCAATATTAACATGTCCAGACATATTTTGCCATATACCAGGGTTGAAGAACATTGTAAAGATTGCTCAACATAGTGAGGGAAGATTAGAAAAAGAAGCAGTTTCACAAATGTATGCAAGTTATCCCCAGATAGAATGCTTCTAGTAATTGTTCAGCTATTGCCATGGAAATTAAATGTACTTAATCATGTTTTGTGTATTTCTTAATTTAGATCTAGGCAAAAAAGGAGTAGAAATCAGTAGGACCATTTGCATTAGACTGTTATGCAGTTACATAATACTTTACTACACTAAAAATATTTAAATACTCAAATGACTATAGATCTCTGAATGATTGTAAATAGTAATGAGTCATTTAAACGATTCACATACTGCTCAAGAAATAATTGCCTTGTAAAGTCTGCAGTTCATTTGAGCATAAAAATAATGAATAAAAAATATAGGGTAAACTATACTACCGACTAGTGGTTTGTATCTTTTTCATAGTCTAAATAATACCTCTTCCAGCAAATAAATAAATAAATAAATAAATAAATAAATAAATAAATAAATAAAGTAATTCTTAATCCCTGGAACCTGAGAATGTTACTTTTTGTGGCAAAAGGTACTATTCAAATGTGATTAAGTCAAGCTTCTTGAGAAGGGGAGATTACCCTTGAATGATCGTCATGTGCGTAACTGGATATTTTCTCTTTTAACCAAAGTTACTCTTTACAGAGTGGGTTTTTTTTTCTAATTTCCAGGAATCTAAGAAAACAAAGGGTTAGCCCTGCAAATATTTAGTGTCAACAATAGTTAAAACAAAGAGGGTAATCATTGCTGAAATGAAATCATAGGCTCCATTAACTATGTTTTTTTTTTCCTAGCATATTTTTTCTTAAGATTTTATTTATTTTATTTTTAGACAGAGAGGAAGGGAGAGAGAAAGAGAGGGAGAGAAACATCAATGTGTGGTTTCCTCTCACGCGCCACCTACTGGGGACCTGGTCCACAACCCAGGCATGTGCCCTGACTGAGGAATCGAACTGGTGACACTTTGGTTCACAGGCTAATGTTCAATCCACTGAGCTATACCAGCCAGGGCATATTAACTATATTAAAGTCAGTTTTTAGGGGCTTACTGTACACAAGGTCTTTATCTCTAAATACGTCACGCAGCAAAACAAGTTTTGAATATATAATGATGGAATACTAGTTAAGCTTAATTTGGCCAACTGGAATAAAAATAAAATCTTTTATTTATTTATTTTTTTTTGGTACACTAAAAATAATCTCAAAGTGTTCAATGATGAGATGACCTTCATGAATTCAATATTCGTCTTCACATATATTGGAAAAAGCTATTATAAAATTACAATTTTCATTGGGGTAAGGTTCAAGAAAACAATCACTCTTTTACACTGAGTATTAAAAACTGCTAAGACCAAAAATAATTACTGAGACTTTGGAAAGAACAATTTGGCAGTACTAAACATATCAAGAGTTAAAATATTCACCTTGTTTGAGAAATTTGACCACCTAGTCTATCTTACAGAATTTCTTACATACTCACCCAAAAGTACATATGCAAAAGTTTTTATTTGAGCACTATTTGAAAAGTGGAAAAATCTGGAATCATTCTATAAGTAATTACTCCAGTGTCTACTATTAATATTTGTGTGATCTTCCAGGTAGAAGAATGGACTGGGGGAATAGATATGATTTTAAGAGAGCTTCAACCATTCACTGGTTGTATAAATTTGGAAACTCTACATAACCCCTCTAAATTGTCATTGTCTTTTCAATAATTAGGGATTAATACTACTCTGTAGAATTGTTGAGTAAATTTATGGACCGAGCACACAGCTGAACATGGTCAATTCTCAAAGAGTTCTCTTCTCAATCATTTAGTCTATGACTTTCATTCATTTGAAGACTTGACGTCTGATGTAAATACTATGAATACTAATGAAATACTCTTTAGTTTTCAGAGTACCAATTAAATACAGGAAATTTTAAATGTTTTTATGCAATGTTCAACTAATATGTCCACTGTTATTCAAAGCCATTTAATATCATATTCATTTTTATAAATGTTAAGTTCTAGCAGATAGAACATCTTTGATTCATATATGATTCATTTTACATATAAATCCAATCTAAATTTCTTTAGCTCTATTGCAGCCTTTGGATCCTCTTCACTTGCTCATATCGTATGCTGATGCTACTATCAATTGTTAATGAGATAGGAGAACACAAATTGAAATGAGGTTTGCTGTGGCTTCATTTTATAAAAGAAAAAAATACAATTAATATACTTGTATGTTTATTGATAAAAATTTTATAATATAATATTTGTCTTGGCCTCACATTCTCATAATGAGTCAATTTTAATCTGGAGTTAACATGTATGCTGAATATAGAGGGAAAATGTAATAGTTATGTAATATTAAATATATGATTGCTAACATAATATTAAGAAGCCAAAGTAAATATGGTTTTATCCAGTGCTAAGTGTTTAATTGCTAGCATAATTATTGTAGTGTTGAGTTTTCAAATTTAATTATATCTAAGTTTTTATGGCATAACAGGATATGAAATATATATATACATACATATGAAGTAACAGGTAAATTGCTATTAAATCTAAATATTAATTTTTATCTATAATATAGTTAAAAGTTTATTCTTATGTGCTACAGAACTGTTAACTGAAGAAAATTTTAATAATTTATTTTTTCTAAATTATGAGGCTATTCTGAGCCAGATACCTGTATTTGAACAAATCAGAGTTCATTAAACTATATATATATATGTATATATTTATATATAAATATATAAAGCTAAAGTCTTCCCTATTGGGAAATGAAAGTTCTGTCAGAATCCTGATCCTACAGCTCCGCTCATAACACTAAATAATTGTCAACTAAATGTTACTTATTTTAAAAACCTGATATTGTTTTTTTATTGAGGTATAATTGATATACAATATTATATTGGTTTCAGATGAACAGTATAGTGATTCAACATTTATTGACATTGCTAAATGGTTACCACAAAAAGTCTATTTATCAATGGTCACCTCAAAAATTAATACAATATAATTGACTATATTCTCCATGCTGTATATTACATACCTATGATTTACTTATTTTAAAGATTTTTAAAAATTTATTATTAGAGGGGAAGAGGTGGAGAAAGAGAGAAAGAAACATAGATGTGAGAGAAGAGTTTTCTGGTTTCAGGTTGTACATTCATGTCTTTAGTACATTTTGGGTTAATTTTTGTATATGGAGTAAGACAGTGGTCCACTTCCATTTTTTCGAATGCAGCTATCCTGTTTTCCCAACACCATTTATTGGAGAGACTGTTCTTTACCCATTGTATATCCTTGGTTCCTCTGTCATAAACCCACATATGTTTATGGCAGCATGTATCAGAGATCTGACAAATTTATACTCTTCATTTCAGCAACTGCATGTCTTATGATTCTATCTCATAGAAATTATCATGAACATCACAAAGAGTCATAATAGGACGTGTTCATGTCAGTGTTGTCTACAATAGCAAAACTGGAAGTCATTCAAAAATCTACTCTAAAGCAATAGATATATTAACTTATTTTACCTTCACATTCTGGAAGCTTATTGTTATAAAAGCACTGCTAAAATTATGCAGTAACATACAAAATACTAATAAAAATTTGATTTAGCAACTTTAGGATTTATTATATCAACCCCACATTAAACTCAATGTTACTATAGTCTATTGTTATTCATCCCCATGTTTTAGAAAGGTGACTAATCATTGCGGTTTGCCAAGGACTGAGAGATTTTCCAGGATATGACACTTTCACTGATAACAGTAGGAAGGTCTCAGGTAAACTGAGATGGTTTTTCAACATACTTTGTAGGACCTTAACAAATGTTTGATAATTAAGAAATAAAAAAGTTTTTATCATGGTGCAATTAATATAGCATACATGTTTTTATGTATGCAAATTGTGGGAGAGGCTATATTAAAAATAAGGAAGTTGCTTTTCCTCATTTTTACTTTTCTATATATTAAAAATTTATATAATGAGTTTTCATTTCCTATGGGATAAAAATACATTAAAAAGATACCTGAATTTTGAGCAAGAGTTGAGATACCAATAAAATAATAGGCAGGCAAGTATATTGTCATGAAGACAATTTAAAATAAGGACCTCACCCTGGCCAGTGTGACTCAGTTGGTTGGAGCATCATTCCATAAACCAAAGGGTTTTGGGTTCAATCCCCGGTCAGGACACATGCCTAAATTGTGGGTTCAATCCCCTGCTGGGGTGTTTCTCTCTCACATCAATGTTTCTCTCTGTCTCTCTCCCTTTCTTGCTCTCAAAATGCAATGAAAAAAAAAATGTCCTTGGGAAAGTATGAAAAAATAGAAAAAATAAAATAAGGACCTCAAGATATATTTTTCTTTAAATCATTATTGACTACCAGAGGAGTTTGTAAGTTAAAAAGTAAATTCTAAGAGGCAATTTTAAATCTAGACAATGGTCTACCATAAAACAACTGTGATGAAAACTTACATACATAATAATTCAGTTATTTTTTAAAAAGATATTTCTTTTTAATAAAAATGAAACACTTTGTAATATTTTCTATAGTGAGTTCATAAGTTTTTAAGAGAAAAAGAAATCATCTCGGGGTGGGGAAATAACGAACTAGGGCAAAAAGTACAACCCTTCAGTTATAAGGTGAATAAAGTATGAGGCTCTAATATTGTAGCTGATAACATTGTATTTATAGTTGATAACATTGTGTACATTTGAAACTTCCTAGGAAAGTAAAAAGCAAATGTTCTCCCCACCAAAAAAAAAAAAAAAAAGTTGAGGTGATGGATATATTAATTAACTACATGGAGAATTCTTTCATAATTTATATGTATATCAAATCACTATGATATATACTTTATATACAATTTTATTTGTCAAAAATACCTCAATAAAGCTGACATTAAAAATCATCTACACTGATTATTAATCATTTCTGAATATTGCAATCCTTTTTGACAATCCGATAAAATGTTATAGACCCTCTTTTCAGAAATATGATTTCAGCTTATTTAAGCCATAATATTTTAGGTATTTTCTAGACATATGCCAAATTAATTTTTCTACTGAATATAATATCCCACATATTTGATACTATAGTACAATTAACTGAAACTGTGCACATGTAGATCTTTCTTAATGCGAGAACCCTCCGGTCCCAATGGTCTCAATTAAATTCCAAAGCAACTCATGCTTTAGTTTGAAAAGCATGGAAAATGCAGAAATACTGTGTTCAGCTTTTTTATTTTACTATAATAGAGGGAATATGACTGTTTTTCCCTTAAAATGGATTAAAGCAGTTCAAAATACAATTAAGTAACAGCATGGGCCAATGAGAGAAAAATCAAAGCATGATTATTATCATGAAAACTAAGTACTTTTAGTGCAACGTACCATTCTAAATAATTGATTTAATTATAGAAAATTTTAATTTCAATCATTGCCCAATTCCATTCATTTCAAAGGAGGAAGGGTTGGAGTATTAGAGTAGAGTATTATCTGTAAGCCCAGAGAATTCACCCAACCACAGAGATGGTTTCAGAGGTATAGGTAACTCAAGTTGGCCTAATTACTTAAACTCAAGGGAGAGTAAAGCCATAACTAAGAAAAATATAGGAAAAGAGGTCTAAAGATAAGGTTTGACAAGTTTTCCCTGGAGTTAATATGTAAGCAATAAATACATTCCATTATTTTATTTTTTCTTTCTTTAAGCCAGTGTGAATTAGATTTCCTGATATTTTTCAACAGAAAGGGTTGTAACTGTTCTGCTAATATTAAGCAACTAGTAAGTGACAGCTGAAATTTCAATGCATGTCCTCCAACTCTGGAGCCTATAAGAGGATTTCAAATCCATAATTTTGTAGAAAAAGAAACCTATATCCAGAGTGACAAAATGATTTACTCAGGGTTTCCCCAAACCATCATGCTGGCATTCCCATGAGGCCTGACCACTGACTTCATTGCCGACAGTCTGTATCCTCTCCAACTTCCCTGAGCTACCTAAGGTTAAAATGTGCCACACATAACCGCTTCTTCAATAAAGCTGTCTCTTCCTCATTAGTATGAGGATAAAATAACATATGTCTCCTTGCTTTTTATGAGCAAAGGATTTATAATCGTAAGGATCTCTACCCTAGGGTCTCTGATCTCCTCAGGGAGCTCCGCACCACATCCCACGTAATTTTCTCTCACTGTGTTACTTTGACATAGGGAGAGTATAAGGATAAGGCCCAGATCTTTGAGCGCTTGTATTGTACAAATTTGACTGCACCATATTTCAGTTCAAATATTATGGGTAGATAGCAATCTTTCTCATGTGGGGCAATGCTTCCTAAGCCATGAGATCTTTTACTGCTTTGATACATAATGATTTTGTGATGGTGTTAAACTTAAATGTTGTCAAACAACTCCTACTGTGACATACAGTACATCCCAATATTAATAAGCATAGCACCTAAAGTGAATATATAAATATTACTTCAAAAAGAAAAGATATAAACAAAATGAGGCTACTTTACAATTACCAAGACAGCTGCATATAGTTAAGGTATGATGGATAAGTCTCTTTCAAAGCTTTGAGTTTTTTAGCAGTATGGCTCTCTTAGTTTTTAAAAGATTTTATTACTTTATTTTTAGATACAGGAAAGGGAGGGAAAAAAAGAGGGAGAGAAACATCGATCAGTTGCCTTTCGCACATGCCCCAACCAGGGACCGGGCCTGAAGCCCAGCCATGCGCCCTGCCCTGATCGAGATTCCAACCAGCAACCTTTCTCTTTGCTGGTCGACAATGAACAAACTGAGCCATGCCAGTCAGGTTATGGCTTTCATTTAAATAGCTACCTCTGTTGTAAGATAATACTCTGGAGAGGATAACCTGGTAAGAATGTGAGAGAGGGGGCAGAAAGGGTCAAGTGGAGGAGAAGGCATTTGCTGACAGCCTGACACTGCGATGCGTTTAGACTTTTCATAATCACTACGAGACAGTAGGCCTACTCTGACAGGTGCACAGAAGTGGTAATGACCTTGTAGAAGTAGATTTTCACTTCAGGCCTTGAGAATATGTTATAAAAAGGTAATTTACTAGATGGAATCAGGGCAATCTAAAGAGTTTAGGACTTCCTGACCCCTGGCTTCTCATGCCCACGTCCAGCTTGTGGGATGAGGAGCTTTATCTCGTTCGTCTCCAGACAACTTGGAAAACGTACAGTGCAGTACAGCTGTACACTGTGATGTAAGGTTAGCTTTTCTCCCACATGCCAGACTCAGACTCGGATTTTGAGCTTCGCGGTCTTCTGTGATGCTAATATACAATATAATTTTTTAAATGGAATAATTTTTAATAGTAAAAATTGAAAATTAATTTTTAATAAAATATTCATATTACTATGTTTTTAATAGAATAAACTTTTAAAATCTAATAGCAAGGGTCGTTACATACAGAAGAAATAATCAGTGGACCATCAAGTGTTTTAAAACCAAGATATCTAAAAGATAAGACAAATGCCAGTGTTGTTCATTAAACTCTTATGTTATTTTTGCATATTTTAGCATTATGCTCAGAAATCTAAAAAAGAGGGGAAACTATAAAATTGTTCATTATACCAAGATATTTTTGCATATTGCAATGTATAGCAGAATAATTTCCAGACAATGTGAAATGATATCAAATTAAATGTCATATATCATTCAGAAAATTAAAAAAATAATATATTTAACTTTCAATAGTATTATACATAATTATATATTATTATACTATTATATACATTTTGGTATTACAAAACTCACGTATACAAGACCCTACTTTATTACTTAACTTCTGTTAAAAAAAGAGAAGTGGCTTTCAAAACAAACTAAAACTTCGTATCTCTTTTTCTTGAAAGTCAACTCTTCCCACAATGATGTAGCCTCAGTTTCAAAACTAAAGAGATAAATACAATGAGTTAGCACATGTAGAGACTCTAGCACAATGCTTCTCAATGTTCAAAGCGCAATAAAGGTTGAGTTTTCTCTCTCCTCACTCCACCCGCCAACAACTCAATTGAAACATACAAACGCATTCTGTATGTATACATATGAAAAGAGACAGGGAGAAGAGAGCTTTCTCTTCCTGTGAGGAAAACTGAGCCAATAATCTCTTGTTTATTGATAAACATAGAATTCGCTCAGGTGGGAAGAACAAAAGTTCTCTGTAGAGGAGGTACCCAGACCTGAGTGCTGCTCTGCACTCTTGGCTGTAGCTCCCTGAGGAACAGATGGGGAAAGAAAAAGACCATGCCTCGGGACCCTTTCATTCCTCCAGGGGCAGTTGTGGGTTGAATTGTTTAATGACTAACTTTCTGGGAGGAAAAATTGTTTGCAGTATTTGTGGATTTTTGTGGTATAAACACTCCCACCACGGCTGGCTTCCCCTGTGAAGCCACCCAATGCTGAGCTGGGAGAAACGGACTCCAGAGCCCCACGAGCCCCGGACCCCAGCACACGCTATGCTAGGGCCTCTTCGGCAGTCTCACAGTAAAACCTGGCTGCATCCAGGATTTGTACCGAAATGCCTTTGTTGCCACTGATGTGAGAGATTGTGTGTCACAGTGATTTTACAAGACAACCTTTAATCAACTTGAGTTATTAATCCATTTCGGGTCCCAGTTCCATGTGTTACATTTTTGGAAGATCAGATGAGAACTGGTATTCCAATAAAATATAAGAATGAAAAATAATGGTATTTTAAACTGTAAAATATAATTTACATTCTTTTTAGGCACTATTGTCTTATATTAAAATCACTGAACGTATAAAATAAAGTGTAATTTAACATTAAAACCCCATTCATCTAGCCACACTTTCCTCTGTGCTTCATTACTGGCCATTTCCATTTTGCCTTCCCCTCCCACTCTTTGTGCAGCTACTCTAATTTCCTTATTTCCAATAAAATTCTGGATTGCTTCCCATGGCCCTCAAAATGCAAAGGACATTTAAGTAGAACCTCACTTTATCCTCAGACACCTGGGGAAAGAGCCGAAGTTTCCTTCCACCTGCTCCTGAAGTGACATGATGATGAGACAATTAAATCAATTAAATTTAGTAATGTTTCCAGTTTAAATATCTTTACTGGGAGTGCCTTGAGAAAATTAGGAGCTTATCTTACTTTAGAAACAACAAAACCCATGTAATTCATAACAGATTTAAAGCATAACAAAACTCTGTGGTCACAAGTTTTTGTGTATCTTGTAAACTACCCTATGCCTAGATTTCAGCACAATATCTCCCAAGCTCATAGCAGATGCTCAACGAATATTTATTGAATAAATTAATATATTCCATGGTCTGTTGTCTTTGAAGTTGTCAAAATTTCACAGAATAATCAACGAGCTGAGATGCATGGGTAAACCATAGACAATCAATTTCTTAAATGCCTAACTATCCTTCTGCAAACTGCCTATGTGAAGAATACAATACAGTGGCTATATAATATTCAAGTTGAAGTAGAATATTTGACAAGTTGTTTTTCATTCTCTAGAAAAGCATTAGGCTCCAGGGGAAATATGGGGCAAGAAATAGGGTTCATTGGTAACTTTAATTTATATTGAATAAGAAAAAAAGGACAGGGATGTCACTTCATTATATTAAATTTTTATCACACATTCTCAGTAGTTGAAATAGTTTTGTAATAGAAATCTTACAGGTGACTAGGGATGAGCACACACAAAGATTTCACAAATATAAGATTAATCATTACTCATTCAGAAGGTAACTACATAATCTAGAAAATGTTTTGAAAAACTATAATTGTTTTCAATAGTCACAATACTAATTTTGTTTTTATTTTTTGTTTTTTTTGGGGGGGGATCAAATGGATTTTATACTAATTGTCTTGGATGAGTTTCTTTGGTAGATGCAAAATCAAGTAGATATGAAAAGAGGAGGAAAATGTATCCCGTCTCAATGAATCTAACAAATCTCTACAAGGCCATTTGTTTCAGCCTCAAAATACCGTAACTCAGTGGCTACACAAATGCTGCATTTAATTTTTCAACCTGAGCATATTGATTATTTTATCTAATATGCTGCAGAATGAAGCCAGTAGGCCTTACTCTAGTCTTCTAGTCTGCAATGGAAAGTGACAAGAGTTTTATTACTGTTAGAATGTACCTAGTGGAGCTCTGAGAAAAATTGTGGATTTCCAATGCAAAGAGAACATAAAAATTTATGAGACAGAATAAAGAGGAGAAAAGGCATGCAATAGCAGAAAAAGCAACAGATTCTGAAAGGGATCTCGAATATAAGTTTAATGATCTTCACATCTGTGACATTTCATTACCTACTGGTAAGTACAAGGAAAAGGTAGAAAGCATTTATTGCTCACTGGACTGCAAAAATCATTATTTTGCAGGTAAAATCAGAAGCAGTCCTGCATAAACATGTATGATCCAAGCTCAAATGAAAATTCTGACAATAAAGATGAGTTTCTCTAATGTGTGTTAATTATTCCTTACATAGAAATCCCAAAATGTAATTGCAAAACATAATACTGAAAATAAGGAAAATTTTTTAGATGGATACATTTCATTTTATAAATATTAAACCATGAAATAAATATAGTAAATCCCAGATATTACTATTAAACCATAAAATATACTATCAGTGCTTAGTTATTATATGAAATAAATCTACATACTTGGGACCCAAGTAGTCATACTAGGAGTTTTGCATTATCCGTGCCTCTAGAAATGATGAGAAGGCGAGGGAAGTGAGTCTGACACTGTCATGAAGCAATGGCTGTCATCCACTGTCTGAGGTGTCGTGAGAATCTCCCAAAGCAGTATGTCAACAGTTGTACCACTTACAAAAGTGGTTCAGCAAAGCCCTATATTTACCCTAAGAGAGTGGTTCATTCTTTGATAAACTATGAAAATGCGAACACTCTTGGTCTGACAAATAATTCAGTTCTTTAAAATGAGTTTATTTTCTTCTGCCTGATACCATTTTGGACAGCAAAGGAGTCACGGTAACCGAACATCCCAGCTAACTTCCTTCTCAAAAATGCAGGTTACCATTGCCAATGTACCCCCATGTGCTTCACAGGAGATTTTTATATAGACAATTGGAAAAGTATGTACAGGTCTGCATTTACAGAAAAGCCTCAAAAATGTAATAGTCTACATATTGTCTAATGCAGTAAAGGTTTTGTTTGTTTGTTTGTTCTCTTCGTTTTTAAGAGTGAATTTTAAAATGTCACTTGGTTTTAATTCCTAACTTTTGTGTATTTATACTCAGACCTAAATTACTTGCAGGTGCATCTCACATTTTCTAATACATGTTGGTTGCTTAAAGTTGTTTATTCATTAATTTTCTACAACCATTGGCAAGTTCTGAAATTCCTTTTAAGATGCTCAAATCCATAAATGTACCTCAGATCCATAAATGGGTTGCAGTTCTAAGAAAAGCATTTCCTCTACTTTATAATCATTGCCTACTCTATACTTAGCAACATTCTTTAATTTTGTTTACTGCTCATAAATAAAACCAACGTGAGCAATTAGATCCTTTTTCTATTTACCCTTTGGGTGGTTAAACAGCATTAATTATTTACATGGAGATGGTTTTCCTAATTTCCATGGTGTGTGGTCTTTGTAACTTAATGATATCTAATTTACACCACATTTATTCCAGTTCATAATTTCATGCTTATTGTCAGTTTGATCATTTACTGTATATGTTTGCATAAGATTTACAATTATATAGTATAGTGATTTTTTTGCCTACTTTTTTTTTTTTTTTTTTTTTGCCTAGAGAGTCAGGATAGTCTGTAAATGCTTTAAAAGCATTTCTTATCTCTTTAAATATAGTCACTAGTATTACAAACTATGATTCTAAGATCATTGAAAGACTCTGAGCTTTCAATTTAGACAGAGCTGAGATTTCAGCCCCACTCTCTGTACGCCCTTAATATTATAAGTGTCAGATATTTTTAACCTATATAATAAAATAGATAATACTCAATTCACAAAGTTGTCTGTAACAGGGAAATATAGACAGAGTTGAGCATCATTCATGCCATAGAGTAGACATTCAATAGTTATCATTATCATCATTATTATATTTTTCCTCATGAGAGTAATTTTATTAAAGTATTCCTTAATTTCTGCTGGCATAATTTGAACTGAAATATGTTAAAGATTTATCTTTTTGAGGGTTGTAGTTCTTATTTTTTACTTCTATGGAAAGCAATAAAAACTATTGTATATTGTCAGTAATCAAACTCATATCTAGGGTCCTAGCCTATTGTTATTTCGATTTAGACCACAGAAGTTTATACACACTTTGAGTCAGGACTACTATGGGACTTCACTTATTTTGTTTTTCTTTGGTTGTTTGAAATGTGAATATGCTCATACTTGAGATTTACGATTTCCAACACATTAATAACATAACAGAAAATGTTTTAAGATCATTACCACCCTATTTTGGATTTACGTATCTTTGATATACACTGACATTAAGAAGGCTAGTCTAGAGAGAGTCAAGTAAAAACAGCCTATTTCCTCTTCCAGGTTTTTCCTATCAAATGACTAGTTTTGGCTCATTATAGGAAAGTATTTTCCAAAGCCAAACATGCTACATTCTCTCTTCACAGGGAGAGTTCAATAAATTTCTCTAAGCTAGGTTTTTGTTTATTTCAGTTCCTCATATCTTTTTCTTAATAAAGTGAAACTTTCACAAGTGCTGCTGTGATCTTGAAACTTGTTTATATTTCTATATATTTTACTATAAACTGAATAAAATACATAAAATGTTATTTTGTCTTAGCTCAATTTATGGAACATGATATTATTCAGTAAAGAGATGTAGCACCTGCAAGTCATAAATATATGTCACCAAAATAAATTATGATGAATTGTGTAAAAGATTTTGGCTGAAAAGTTATCAGGATAATATTATGGGACTTTGATGCAGCAGGTGCTTACATTGGTGTGTAAATTATTTGGGGATCATAAAGTGGACACTTTTTATTAAAATTAGGTCTAACATGAGATCAAGATTTTAGACCAGAGCAGATGTGTTGATAATTATAAAAATGACATTAAATACTAACTAGACATTAACTTCCACAGCTTAACATCCATTAGAATTTGAAAGCTTGAGGAAGTCTAATTTATATGTTATGCGATTACAGTAAAGGTGTCACCATATCATTCAAAAAGGCAGCATTACCATCACACAACTCTCATGATCTTTTTAGTGATATTAAATGTGTAGACATACACATATGTAAACATACATACATACATATACACATGTGTAGACATAGATGCATACCTATATATAAAATGGCTATGGTAATTTTATATGCACTTTAAGCTTATTGTTTGTTTACACATTGAAGTAGAGCTAAATGTTTTTAATAATGCTATCAATATTCAGAGAAAATACAGTTGATGCAATTGTGAGGCTGTTTCTCTTCATATATCAGTTTCGCCTTTCCTTTATAGACATTCTTATAGCTCCTATGAGATCTCGTGGCATTTTGTTCATTCTACAATTATACTATGTGTCACATAAGTATAACAATTTAACTTTTACTTTTCTATATCCTTCCAGAGGTTGTGAATACTTCTAGAATGGGGACCATAACTGATGCAACTACATAAAATAATGATTTCTATTTCTGGCATCATCCATAAATGGAATTATCCAGTTTACTTTAATAACTACTGTGATGGGCAGCTTTGAGGATGGCTCCCAGTGACCATTGGCTCCGGTTTATATACTCTCCTCTCTTCAAATGAAGGCTAGGTCTAGTGACCTGCCTATAATAAAGAGAGTATGGCAGAAATAAGAGGAGCAGCTTCCAACATTAGGTTATAGAAGACTCCGCCTTCTCTCTTGCTTGCCCTCTCTTGCTGTCTCACTTGCTGGCTCTGAAGAAACACAGTTGCTATGTTGTAAATTGCTCTATCAAGTGGTTCTTGGTTGACTTCAGACACCATTCGGTAGGAAAGAACTGAAGCCTTTAGTTCGACAGCTTGTGAGGAATCAGACCTGCCCATAGCCATCTGAAGGAGACTGGAAGTGCATCCTTTCCCAGTTGAGCCTTGAGATGACTAGCCCTGACCGTCCCTTTGTGACAAGCCCTGAGCCAGAGGCACCCAGCCAAGCTACTCTTGACTCCTGACACACACAAAAACTGTGAGAGATTAAATGTTTGTTGTTTTAAGTCACTATATTTTGGAGCAATGTGTTACACAATCATAGATAAACATTACAAACGCATATTGGATAAAAGAATCAATGAACAAATTAATGTAAAATTTTAAGTCACTAACACAATATTCACTTCAAACCAAATGTCGCAAAGCAGAAATCTCTTTATCCTCCCAGGATGAAGCAAGACACAAAACTTTTGAGATATTAGCAGATATAAAATATATATTGCCTTTTCTTATAACTGTCTATCTCAGTACCATAGAGTACTTGGATTTTTAACAGTTACAATTAAAGGACATTGCAAATTCTCTAAGTTCTAGGAGTATATTTTTTGTTTTAATCTCCCAAAAAAACCAATTTCTGTTTAAGTCTACATTCAATCATTAATCAAATATTACCAAACCCATATCATCTAATTAGAAGAAAAATGTAATGACTTTTTCTAACATTCATAGAATTTATTGATAAAAACAACTGTAGAGCAATGGGAACCAAACTGTTCTGGACATTTCACTGAGCGCACATAACTAAGGTTAGAATATAACTGCTCAAGGAAGACACTGTGTGCAGAGGTACCCCCATGTCTGATGCTGTGACTATTAGTATTGGCTGTGTCTTTTTAATAATGTGTAAGTTCAAATCTTCATTTTTTATTGCTAAGAAACTTGGGTAAATCACAAATATGTCAGAGATTCAGATTCTTCATTTGTAAAACTAATATAATATTTTCCTTTCAGAACCCAGAGAGCTGAGATACAATGAGTGCTTGACAAATATTAATTGATAGGAATCAACTTGAAATATATGCAAAAATATCTTTGCAAAAGATCCATTCTTTGTAGTCTATTTTGAAGCTTTAGCATTAAACCTTATTCAAAGGAGTAATCATTGTATTATGATTAACTCCGGGAAGATTTCAGGTTCTGTGGCTAAATGGGATAACAACAACAACAACCACCACAACAACAACACACATACTAAAAACAGAAGAGGAAGGAAGAAGAAGAAGAAGAAGAAGAAGAAGAAGAAGAAGAAGAAGAAGAAGAAGAAGAAGAAGAAGAAGAAAAGAAGAAATGAAGAAACAAAAGGACCTTATTCTACTCAAAGCATTTGTTGATTCACTAATTCCCCAAATTTTCTAATCACTCTAAACTATGTTAAATAGTGAATTCTACAAGACAGGGACTCTAGTTATTTTTAGATCTCTGACTGATATATAAGAGCTTTAAATAATATGAATTATTTTACTCTTATACCATGTACATGATATTTAGCCCTGCACTATTACTTTATTTTAAAGTTTTTGCTTACATGTAATTTTAGACTTACAGAAAAGATACATTTATAGTACAGAGAATTCACATATATCAGTTTCCTTTAATGTTAATTTATATAATCTTAGTACATTTTGGAAACCTAGAAATTAACAGTGGCTCAGCACTACTAATCAGTGCTACTGCTAAAATAGTTTTCTAGGGATGCAAGTGGAGAAGCCCTGATTCTTAATGTTTGCCAATTTCCTCATGTTCCTAATTTCAGTTGGCTAATTTCAACCTACAAACACAACATTACTAAACTTGAAGTTGGAAGGAGATGTACAGAATCACTAGTGCCAGCTGTACAAGCCAGCCCCAGCATACCACTACTATTAGCTAAACTACAGACTTTATTTGAATTTCAGTGCTTTTCCACCAAAGGCCCCTTTTCTGTGCAAGTGCCCAATCCAGGATCCCACATTAAACTTTAGTTGGGTTTTATTAGTCTCCTCCATTCTGACAGTTTCTCAGGCTTCTCTTCTCTCTCATGATTTTGACACTTGATGAATGAATACTGCTCAGCTATTTTATAGAATCTCTCAATTTTAGTCACTCAAAATTACATTGAAATGAAGCAGTTTGGGCAGTAAAATACCACAGAAATCATGTTGTCTTCTCAGGGGTACCTGATATCAATTATCTTCTATCTGATGGTATTAAACTCGACTAACCCTTTTACAGGTTTCTTCATGGTAACACTCTGAATATCCTCTTAGTATTTGATAAATACCTGAGGGGAGGATACTTTGAGACTCTAATAATATGTTTATATCGTGTGTCTTCTCAAATATTTGCCCACTAATATCAGTATCCATCAGTAGATTTTATCTGAAAAATTGTTACAGTGGTGTTTACTAATGATACTACTTTATTTTTCTTTTTTCCTATATTTTATTGATTATGCTGTTACAGTTGTCCCAAATTTTTTCCCTTTGCTCCCCTCTGCCCAGTACACCCCTTCCCTCCAGCAACCCGTCCCCCACTTAATCCATGTCCATGGGTCATGTGTGTAAGTTCTTTAGCTTCTTCCTTTCCTATTCTATTCTTAACATCCTCTTGTCTATTTTGTTCCTACAATTATGCTTCATGTTCCTACCCTACTTCCTCCTTCCTCCCCCTTCCCACCTGATATCCCGTCAAGTGATTCCCATACCTATGATTCTGTTCCTGTTCTAGTTGTTTGCTTAGTTTGTTTTTGCTTTTGTTTTTATTTACTAGAATCAGTTGCTGATAGTTGTGAGTTTGTTGTCATTTTAGCATTCATAGTTTTGATCTTTTTTTTCTTAAATAAGTCCCTTTAACATTTCATGTAATAATGACTTGGTGATGACGAATTCCTTTAGCTTTAACTTGTGGGGGAAGTCCTTTATTTGCCCTTCCATTCTAAATGATAGCTTTGCTGGTTAGAGTAATTTTGATTGTAGGTCCTTGCTTCTCATCACTTTCAATACTTCTTCCCAACCCTTCGTGCCTGCAAAGTTTCTTTGGGAAATCAGCTGACAGTCTTATGTGAACTCCATTGTAGTAAACTCTCTGCTTTTCTCTTGTTGGAAGATTCTCTTTTTATCTTTAACCATTGTCATTTTAATTGTGATATGTCTTGGTGTGGTCTTCTTTGGGTCCAACTTGGTTAGGACTCTCTGTGCTTCCTGTGCTTGAATGTCTGTTTCCTTTGACAAATCAGGGAAGTTTTGTTTCATTATTTTTTCAAATAGATTTCCAATTCCTTGCTCTTTCTCTTTTCCTTCTGGCACTCCTATGATGCAAATGTTGGACCTCTTGAAGTTATCCCAGAGGTTGCTTGTACTACCCTCACTTTTTTTTAAATTATGTTTTCTTCTTTTGTTCTGATTGTTTTTTGCTCCCTTATATTCCAAATAATTAATTTGATTCTTGGTTTCATCCATTATAGTGTGGTTTCCCTGTAAACTGTCCCTTATTCCAATTAGTGAATCCTTCATTTTTGACCGGATCTTTTTATGCTGCTGAGGTCCTCACTAACTTCCTTGAGCATTCTTATAACCAGTGTTTTGAACTCTGCATCTAATAGGTTGCTTACCTCCATTTCATTTAGCTCTTTTTTCTGGAGTTTTGATCTGTTCTTTCATTTGGGCCATATTTCTTTGTCTCATTGTTTTGGTAGCCTCCCTGTGTTTGTTTCTATGTATTAGGTAGAGCTGCTTTGACTCCGTATCTTGGTAGTATACCCTAATGTAGTAAGTGTCCTGTAGGGTCCAGTGGCACAGCCTCCCCTATCACCCAAGCTGGGTACTCAAGGTGCACCCTTCTTGTGGGCTGAGTACACCTTCCTCTTGCAGTTGTGACTTGGTTGCTGCTGGCAGATCAATGGGAGGGATTTACCCAGGCCAGGAAGCTTTAAGGATTGGCTATGACCACTGATCACCAACTTCCGTCCTCAGTGGTGGATCAGCTGTGCAGGGGCTGGGTGGTGGTACTCCGAGGTGATCTGTAGCTGTCCACTGGGTGTGCTGGCCCTGGGATTTCCTAGGTCGTGCAGGTCAAGGTCAGCCTCCACCCGTGTTTTGCCCACGGCTGCCTTTCAGAAGCCATAAAGCAATCTGAGAAGGCTGCTACTTGTGCTGGGTTTGGAGATTCCCAGGCTAAGAAAAGCCGTGAAACTGTTCTGGCCGCTGCTAGTGCCTGGCCTGGAGCTGACTGAGGCTGGCTTTTGCTTGTTTGATAGGATATAGGGAGCTGTGAAATAGGAGCTAAGACCAGTTATTCAGTTACTCATATGGAAAAGTAGCTTGGGTGGGCTCATACGTTGGGTGGGGCGGAGTCTCTGGGGATCTCCAGATGAGTCAAACAGTGTTAGCCAGGTTGATGGAGTCTCAAATATGGCACCAGCCTGCCAGTTCAGTGGCTCTACAGGGGAGGGCTCAGAAAAGGGACAATAGCCTCTGCTATTGTCTGAAGTGCCAGACACTTCGGCCTCTCCCAGTATGCTACTGTTGCCGTTCAAGCTGTCACCCTGGCACTAGAGCTTAGATGGAGTGGGTCTGAGTAATTGAGTCCATGTGTGGATTTTTTAAGAGGAGCTGCTTGGGGATCCAGAAGTTTCTCCCATCAACTCACTCCCCACTGGTGTTTGCAGCCAGAAGTGGTGGGGACCTATCTTCCTGGCACTGGAATCCTGGGCTGAGGGGTTTAGTGTGGGGCTAGAACTCCTTACTTCCAAGCTATCCCTCCTGAAATTTTATCTATCACATGTGGGTGAGAGACCAGCCTGTTCCACATCTGCACACCTCCTACCAGTCTCAGTGGATGTGGTTTCTTTAATTCAGTAGTTGTTGGACTTCCATTCAATTTAATTTCTGTTTCTGAGTGGTGGTGGTTCTATATTTGGTTGTGGGAAGAGGTAAGCCATGTCTGCCTATGTTGTCATCTTAACTGGAAGCCATACTTTATTTTTTTAATCTCTTCTACATTTGTTTAAATTACAACTTTTCAACATTGAAATATTCCTATAGTTAATGTCTACATAGATAAACAAGGTAGAAATAAGGCAAGCCTTGCAGATTACTTACTTGCTCTCTTCTTAATCTTTTAGTGACCAATTAGTCCCTGTACCAGAAGGGCAAATTGAAAGGGAAATAGGAAGGCTTTTCTGCCAGAGCTCTCTTTATTATTTTTTTTAATGTGAATTATAAGAGAGGTCTTTTTGAGAGCCTTATAAAAAACAAAGCTGGATTTGAAGAAAGGAGCAATGACCTGGGGTGGAGTAGCCTGGAGTTATCTTCTGGCAACTAAACATGTGACTTTGGGCAACAAATATAACCTCTTTGAGTCTCAGTTTCTTCATCTACAAATTAAGAGACTTCAATGAGAAAGTCTATAAGGTCTCTATCTATCAAAAAATATTATGGAATTTCTTTTGAAATGAACCAATATTTACTGTGATAATTTACTTGCACAACAAGTCAACTTAAATTATATATGTAAACATAGGTACCCTTCCATTTATCTCATATGTACCTATTTCCCTTTCTGAATCAACGGAAACTCATACTGTTCCCCTACCATATTGTTTTTCTTCCACCATGAAATAACTGATACTTAGCTAATATTTGAGTATAGAGCGTCTTTCTGATCAACTGCTGTATCTCAATCCCCAGAAAGACAGACACAAAGTACACCCTCAATACATATTTTTCACTTCTTCTTGATTATTGGTTGAATTAATATCCAAAATAGACTTTTATAAGACTCTCCAGTGAAAGTGTTTTCTCTTATTAATATAAATAGTATTCTCCATAAGGTTATTTACTTTTGGATGTGTCAAATTTCCATGTTGGTATTGGTAGGGATTATAAATAGTCTTTTCTTCTTCAGATATTTCCCCTGTGAGAATAATGGATGTGAAAATTGGGGCTTAGATGTGACATTTAATCTATAATCTATCAACTCTGATCAGTGCAACCAGATTCAGGCAAGTGATCCATGTCCCCAGGCAAATATAAAACTCAATTTTACCTGCTTTATCAATGCATGTCTTGGCTGTGCTACATTTTTACTTTACTTTCATTCTTTGAAAATGGGCTATAAGTCATCTACATTAGGATATAAAAATTAAACAGATGATGATTTGAGCTGGTTTAATAAAAAATATATTGAATGTCTCTTCCTCAGATGTATAAACTATCACATATATAATCTATGATAATATTTCATTCAGCTTCTATTATTTATGTGTAACTTCTATATGAAGTTTAAACTCTGGAAGATGACTTATGGCTGACTGACAATATCTGACTCACTCATGAGTGAAATATTTCTCAGCTATGTTGGAATATTGCAGTCCAACTTTGGGTATTAAAAAGAGACTAACATCTTATTCCTTTGGATGAACAAAGGAAGAGTCTTTAAGAAATGTTGCCTTCATTCATTCTGGAAATAAAAGTAACTCAAGTAAATATCTTTCCTGTCATGCTTTCAAGAAAGAAAGAGATAAAGGATGAATGTAGATCAAGAAGGCTATATATGCATATATCTTTCTCTTCTTGAGAAATTATATATATTTATATATGTAATTTTATATATTTATATATAATTATACATAAATTATATATATATTTCATATATAATTTCTAATTATATGAATCTATATAATTTCTCCTCATTTTATTTGAGAAAGAGCGAGCCAGAGCGAGAGAGAGAGAGAGAGAGAGAGAGAGAGAGAGATGTCGATGCCTTCTTTCCAGGCATAGAGCATGCATATCCATACTTCTTCTCGGCTTGGAGGGCCTCGGAAGAGGGTGAGTACTGTACTGTCCAGAGGTGTCCAACCCATGGCCCATGGGCTGCATGTTGCCCAGGATGGCTATGAATGTGGCCCAACACAAAATCATAAATTTACTTAAAACCTTTTTTTTTTTCCTCATCAGTTTTCATTAGTGCTTATGTATTTAATGTGTGGCCCAAGACAACTCTCCTTCTTCCAGTGTGGCCCAGGGACACCAAAAGTTTGGATGTTCCTGCAACCTTTTGTATCCCTAAAAGATTAATGAGTCTTATTAATGAGCCTTAATTAATGAGTCTTTGTTAAATTGAAAACTGAAGGTATTTGTTCTGGGATTATCAGTAACCTTGATACATGGCTCTGCTTAACAGTCATTATTACTTTATTTCTCTAAATAAGATTTGAGCCAAAGAACTATGAAATATCAACTTTACAATAAATGGACTCTGGATAACCATGGAGGCTATGTAGAGAATGGAATGAGGAAAGAAAACATGAAAGCTGGCAGAAAGCTATTGCAAAAATCCCAGGTGACATATGATAAGAAACGGAACTAAGGCACTGAGGATGAAGGTTACAAAAGATGAGCAGAAGAATCAGGATTTGGGAATAACTCAGATATGGAAGTTCAGGAAATGGGAGTGTGAAGAAATATTCTGATGTATTTTGCACTTATGCAATTCAACAGAACTTCAGTGATTTTCTCATCACTCACATAATATTAGTAACTGCTAAAATGACATTTTCATAGATTCATTTGAACCCATCTCAACTTTTTCAATCTAAGTCCATTATAAAAAATTGATATGTAACCTTTACATTATTATATTTATTGAATTGGGAGCATGATATACTTTGCAATATCACATGTTTATCAATGATATTAACAGGTATTGTTGCTGTAGAAATCCGAATTTGAGATTTTCTAGCTTTTTTCACCCACTCATTTTGACTCTTTCACAGTTTATTATCACATCCAACAGAGGAAGGGAGGATAGCTGAGTAAAAATCAGACTCCCACTTATCACATAGAGGTGTTGGTTCCTGAGTCATCTTTTTTTAACAGTACTTACACTGTGAAGGTACTTTTTTGGTAAAAACTGAAATGAACTAAACTTTCCCTACATTGGCATTGCCTGGGCTAGGGCAAATTCAGCAAGGCTTAATTTGCACTTACACACAGCACATTAAACCATTTAAAGCTGTTGACTTGCTCTAGATAGGAGTTTCCACAGCTTAACAAGGAGTTAAAGTGAGAAAAGTTATTAATTTTGTTACTGGTCCCTGCATTGTATTGATTAGTTGTGTTTTCAGAGAATATATTCCCAAGATTTCCCTAATTGTTAAGACCACGTCTCTGCAGAACTCTTGGCAAGCATCATAGGTATTTATAGGCCAAATATAAGCAATTGCAATTGTCCCTATAAATCCAGTTTCCAGTTCCTATAAATTCAGCTCACTGTATATTACTTGTTGTTGATGCAGGCACGGAGAAACCACATAAACTTTTAATCCATAAGATACAATGTACAGAGAAAAAGGCCTTGGGAATAAGGGTTAGCTGCAGATTTAATCTTTCTGCCCTTGATTAAAACTTTTGAACTATTGATTCTTTTCATGTTTATAAACAGAATACATCTAATTATAATTACAAGAATTACTCAAATGCACAATTGCTCTTTGTGTTCATAAAATAATTATCAATAATTCATAGATGCTAGCTTGGATATATGTGGGATCCAGGGCTTATGAGGTCACAAAGTGTTTAAATCAATGATTGGGCAGTGATTTTCACATTTTAGGAAAAATGAACAAAATAATTATTCTGTTGGGATTGTCAGTAATTTAAGACATGCACGTATACACATACTCAGACAAAGCCACCAGGAAAACTTGCTGAATTATACTTGCTCAGCTGAAAGGTTAAGAAAGTGGTTCTAAAGCTAAAGAGACACTAACTTTGGACTGTTACTGAGGCATTGCTAACGGACCAGCCACAGGCCTTAGGATCAGGCCGCTGAGGATTATGGCTCCGTTTCGGTTATAGCCATGTGCGCTCGGGTAATCGGCTTTCCTCTTCTGAGATTCGGCTTTAATACAGGCATAAAAATAATCAATATTGGAGACTTCTTATGAGAAGTGAAACAATGTGGGAACAGCTTTCTTGAAGGGGAAGAACACAAAATGGACAACTCCCTACATATTTGGGGAATAACTGACTTCAGTTTCAAATGCCATATTACTGTATTTTGCCATGTATAATGAGAACTTTTTTGCCCAAATTTTTGAGGGAAAAATAAGGATGCGTATTATACATGGGTATAATGATTACACACCATGGGTACAATAATGGATATAATAATCCTGTGTATGATGTGCACAAAACCACGGGTGTTCGTTATACATGGGAGTGCATCACACATGGCAAAATATGGTATTTGTTCTTTCTTAATGTTGCTTCGATTAATTTTATATCATGTTTGAAATAATTTCTCAACTCTTTTCTAAACTGCACAGAGTTCTAATAATTTTCAGTGATTATATCATTGATATAATATTTATGAAGAATTAGATTCTGTTTTTCTAGGAGTTTGAAGTTGTTTTGCATCTTTATGGTACTGTGAGAATCAAAGGGAAAAAATCTGACTTTCTGAATCTAATTCTGACTACTAAAGAGAGTATTTGATAAGTACAAATTTCTTCTGCATAATAATGAATACATGATACTAGGATCCCAGGAGTTGTGTTTATAACTAACTTCTTCCATTTCTTTCACTATATGAGCAATTCAATTTGAAAAGAAGGAAGAATCTAAATGCAGCTTTTGTTATCTATGTACTATATGATTTCAAATGCACAAATGTGATCTATATAACAACAATTACCTTCAACGCTTTTCTACAGCAATGGCATTATACCAATTAATTAATCATATAATTTTAAATTATTCATTAATGATTTTTTGAACCTCTACTAAGTACGAATATTCAGATGATGTGAAAATGTCCATGTACAATTTAATATTTTTGAAAAGCTGCACTAATTTCCCCAACCCTATCTGAATAAATCAACTGCTATAAAAATATTAAATAAAGTGCAAGGACCTAATGATAAAAAAATGGGTTCTAGACATTATCATATCAGTATTAATTTAACATGCGCATAGAATTATATTTATGCCAAAACCAACATAATATATTTTAGGATAAAGATTGGTGTGGGAGTAATATAGAACCTGAAAAACATCACACCTCTCACAAAAAACTGATTCCCTCTAGACAAAGCTCCTTTAAATTACCCTGTGATAAAACAGATTTACCCCCAAAATGGGATGCTGCCTGCTAGCATTCCTGATGACCACTCCAAAAATTGCATAAGGGATGAAATTTCTCAGGCACTCTGGCAATTGCTTTTTATAAGTGCCACCTGAGCTAAATCTGTGACATGCAACTCTCTCTAGGTAGCAAAATGCAGAAGCGCGGTGAGCCAGCTTTTGCTCACACTGATTCTAAAGTGTGGCACATGAAGCCTTGTCGTGGAAAATGCGGAACTAGGGCTTGCAAGCTGGGTTCACACTTGATATTAACCTTTCTGTGCATTATTGAAGGATTTGCAGTTTTTAAGATTTTAGTCTGAATTACACAGGAAATGAGGTTGGGTATGTCATTATTTAACAGTATAATCACAACAACTTGCTCTTTGGAGACAGCAACAACAGCAGTGGTTTTCAAACTTCAGCATGCATACAAATTACCTGGGGAGCTTGTTAAAAAGTAGATTTTGACTCATCGGTCTGGAAAAGGGTGTAAGATTCTGCATGTTTAACAGTATTCTAGGTGATACCTATGCCCTGTTCTAGGTGCTTGTTTTGCGCATCAAAAGTATAGAGCAGGATTGTCCAAGAAAATATAAGCCAGATGTATAATTTTAATTTTCTAATATCTATATTAAATGATATTTTAAATGGATTAACTTTAGTAATTGATTTATTAAAGCAAATACACCAAAAATAATAATGCTTCTGCATATAAGCAATGTATTTTTGATAAGGAGGTATTTTACATTGTTTTATTAGTATTATTGTCAAATTTGCTGTATTTTGCACTTTTGGCACATGACAATTTGTAGTAGCCACATTTCAAGGGCTTAATAGCTGCATAGGGCTAGTGGCTATCATGTTGGGTAGCACAGGTATAGAGTAATTTATATGATTTAGAAAGATGCACAAAATTAATGTCAGTGGTGAAATGGTGGGTTGTGCCATTTTCTAAACCTCCCCTTTCTTTTTAATTCATGGGCTGTAGGTGCTTTCTTTTTAAGTGCATAGTCCCATAATAACAGCATTCATCATTTATTTTATCTCTGCTAGGGAAATGAAATAATCCAGAGAAGTCCCATGAAGCCTAGGTCAGACCACTGGAGATCTTGAAACAGGATAATCAGAGAGAAAAAACAAAACAAAACAACAAAATAGGAGTAAAAGCAAGAACAGTAGAAATGAAAGTAAGTTCCCTCACCAAATATATTTGAATATTTACAATGGTGCTGGCAGTGGAATTGTAACAGTGACAAGAATTACTCCCTTCCTGTTGTCAGGGTTCTTGAGAAACATGGAGAGGAAGAAAGAGATGGAGGTTGGGGATCAAACAATGGTAGAAGTTTGTGCCTAATAACTGTTATAGGACAATGAGGAGAAAGTCAAGGAAGAAAAGATGTAGAGCATCTGGCAATAAGAAATAAGAATATCAGAACTTGGTGATGTAATGGTAATGCTAATGTCCTCAAATTTGAGCAAATTAGTTGTTGATGACAACAGCGCTAGAAGAGTACAGGATTGACTGTATGTACAGTGGTACTGAAAATGAACTGAGTTACTATAAGTTTTCATTTAAAAAATAAAACGTCCTAACTTTATGGCACTGTTGAGGCCTTTGACAGGTACTGAGTTTGAATATTTTAGAATATGTGTTATTTATTTCAAATTATAATGCCCTCTTAATGATAATAGAGCTTTTCTAACCAGTAGCAGTAGTCTACAAAATTGCACTTTCCTCTTTTACTAAATCTTCATTTCTTTTCATTATGTTCCTTGGATTCCTCTAATACCTCTAGTTATTCCTTCTTACTTATCTCTCCTCTGTCCTCGTCCCATAGCCAGACTCTAATTTCAAATTTCCCATGGATTGGTCCTGAATCTTCTCTTTTTTTAATAGGTATATGTCTAGCAATAATACCACCATACGCATAACTTGTACCAAGGCTTCCATTTCTCTTCCTGAGCTTCTAGGCAAGTGGACTTTTCTCTTGGCTTTATATCTAGCATCTCAAACATCATATACTTTGAAAATAATTCTTTATTAATTGTTTTCCCTACTTCTATTTCTTTCCTCATCTTTCTATGTTAATAAATAGCATGATAGTCTACACAATTGGTCAGAATAGAAATTTGAAAATCATCCTTAATTTCTCCCTTTTTTCTATCCATATCCAAATACAGCAGCACATTCTATTGATTTTAAATCCAAATGTATATTTTCAATGTGTCCACTTCTCTCCAATTCAATTAAAAACACTTTATTCCAAATCAAAATAATTTCATGCCTCACCTAAACTCTATCAGTGGCTTTCATTTCTGGTTCCTGACAATGCATTGTTCACATTGCAGTTAGAAGGTTCTTTATAGAAGTCAAAATGGATAGTGTACGCTTAAGGCTCTTTAGAGAGTGCCTGCTTCACTTAGAATAAAATTCAAATTTTTACTAAAGCATAAAGTGCTTTAAAGATCTGGCCCCTGACTATCCATTTCATCTCTTACTAAATCCGCCATCACAATACACATTATGCTAATTTTTTTGTTTCTGGAAATCTCCAGGTTCTTTCTCAACCTTGAGCCCTTGCATTTCCTGTGCTTTTCATGCAGATTGTTCCCTCCCAGTTCTATTCATGCTTGACTCCTTTTTGTGATTCCATCTTCACATCAAATGTTATCTCCTTGAGAAAATGCTTTTCATTTTATATAGACCAACATTATCGCTACCTCTCCTGTCAGTTACCCTTTCACAGATCAGCTTGCTTATTTCCCTCAACTAATGTACGTATTTCAATATGTAATTATGTTCTACTTATTTTCTTATTTTTCGGTCTCTGAGTCTTGAAATATCAGGTGAGTTTTCCAGAGCCTGGCAAATACTAGATATACCATAACTATTTAGAGTGACTGATGCATGGATTGTGTAGGTGTGGGAAGAACTGAGTTCTACTCTCAGACCTGCTACCCGCAAACCGCACTTCAGTCGGTCATGGAGGCTAATCTGTGAGTCGGAGCTTCTTCATGAGTAAAATAAGTATCATAATGTTGGTTCCCACTTAAATATAAGATTTAAAATTTTATGATGTAAGAAAATGGATAATAAAAGGGGAAATCAATAGTGATAGTATTTATTTATTTTCTAAAACACAATCGTGCCACTGGCGAATATAGCCATGAAATCTCTCAGCTATGCTGAGACCACAGTTCTGGAAGAGTCAGCAATAAACATCAATTCAATTTTATTTGCTAATGTAGGACAAAGTGTAGAGATAATGCCGAATGGCAGATTTTGAACTTCCGTAATTGTGTTTTGCTTTGGTAATACTAAATTGCCTTGTAGTCTCTGAACATATGCCAGTCTGGCAACGGTGACAAGTATGCCAGAAATATATTCCATGTTTAGGGAAAAATATCCCAGAACTAAAATTAAAATGGATCAAGAAAGTATATATGCATATAATCAAGAGTTGACTATACTTCATATATTACCATATTGTTACAGGCACAAGTTTCAATTGTACTGATACTTATGTGTGTGCTTCTATCTCTGTAACTCACTATCCATGAAATGCAGGTATAGGCATCTGTATCTTATGTTACTGTAAAAGGGGATTTAAATTTGAAGTGTGAATTCCTTGATAAAAAATGCCATTCTTTGTTTTTGTGCATGCTTTTGCAATTCTGAGTTTTAATCTGTGGTTATTCTTTATGTCTGCAGAGAGATCTACTATCAGTTAACTTTTATTTTTACTTTATCTACCAGATCATTAGTTACTATGACCAAGTTGAAATATTCTTAGTGTCTACTCTACAATCAATACTGTATATGTGCAGTAGTCAAAACTAGTAGTAGTTTCAGCAACTTAATCAAGTAGTCTATGAATTGACCAAAGCTTAGCTTAAGACAGAGCCATTGTATGTGGTTCATATGTCATGGAAATTTGGTTTTCTTGGCCTTGTAACTAGTCCATCTACACCTCAAGGAGCAGAAGAGGAAGTTAGAGTCGCTGCTATCGCAACACTCCACAACCCATTCTTAGATATTAACAGCATAATCTAGACATTTTTCTTCAATTTTGATAGACACTTTGTAACCTAGATGTGTATATCAACTCTCTTGATAAGCTGCTGTGTGTCAACAGTTGGGGAACTGACTGCAAGCAGCTTGTTACTAATAATAGTTTACTGACTGTGGAAAGTATTTACTTTATAAAATAAGTTATAGTAATTTCCTCACTTAATAAAATGAACAGTGAGATGAGGGAAGGAATTTTTCCCTACTAGTTTGCAACCTACAAATAATGGTACTGATGTTGTAGACATTATATATTATTAAACTGCATTATAACTACATCCTCAAGCCAAACTTTATCAAGGATTATCATGGACGATTCCTGTATGTTAGGAAACTGAATGCTGCCTGCTGCAAGCATCCTGTTATGATTAACCTCTCAAAGCCAGGCTGAAAACAAAAACTGTGTTGGAGTATGATCGATTTCATGTTATAGAAATGTTTTATTCTATTTACTCAATACATTAGAATGTATAAATATTATGGTCCGATTTTAAAACAATTCCTGATAAAAACAGTGTCTATAGGATGTATTATGGTTTCAAGGGAGTTTAAATAAAACTTAGTATTTTAAACAACCACTGGGAAGCACTATTTAATATTTCCTAAGGGTAAAGGGTTTACTAAAATTAGAATAACTTACCCTATAAAAGGAATTTATCTACCTTCACACCTTACATTTGCAGAGTCACTCTTGACCTTCTTACACTAGTACCAGCCGAAACTTAATTCACGATCCTATAAACTAATTCCTTCCTCTTAATAAGTAAATAAAGAAATAAAATAAAATAACCCATCTACACAATGGCTATATAATTGGATTCTCTTTGGTAACGTTGACTTATGAGTTAAGGCATTGAAAACAATGAGCACAACGGTGCACACACAGCTGTCATTGCATTCATGTCAATTATGTGATGATTTCTCTCTTCATATAAGAACATGGGATCCATATTCAACCTCTTCCTGATACATTGTCATTGTTTCTCTTCTGCCCCAGAATCACGTATATAGAGGAACCTAGGGAATACTGCCTTCTCTCTCTCTTCACAGGAGAGAGGATAACTATTTTTTTTCCTGAGAAAGCTAGAAAACTGAGATTAATAAGATTCCTAAACATATCATTAAACAGTGTCCTTAAATACTAGGATAATAAGTTTCTCTTGAATACAGACATACTTTTCATTGACAAGAGACCAACCTGTGTTGTAATAATTTAGTTTTGGCTATTCCATTTTCATAGCTATCATAAAATATATGAAATATTATTTATTAAAAATATATTGCATTCTACTTGAATTAATATATACATAATAAATCAGATATTTATTAAAAGATACATAGATCTTTATATTTTTGTGAATGAGAGACTGAATAAGGGCAGATTGAATGGGAGCATGTATTGATATTAAGCCTGACAATCTTCCTCCAGAAGGAGTACAGTTTCTGTGAGGTGACCCATAACTTTGAGGGTTAGTGGAATCTCAGCTGCCACTACCTTTTTGTACCACATGGCACTGTTACCCAAGGTTAATGATATTTCTTAGTTATACACTCTCTATCTGACTGTGCAATACTGGGACATTGACAGAAAGGGTTTCAAACTGATCCCAACTAGTCCCAACTAGTGCTGGGGGACTTGGATGGTGAGAAGGAGACTGAATGTTAATGAAAATAAAGTTTATTTTGGAGTTAATGAA
Organism: Mormoops blainvillei; assembly: GCA_004026545.1. Lineage (NCBI taxonomy): Eukaryota > Metazoa > Chordata > Mammalia > Chiroptera > Mormoopidae > Mormoops > Mormoops blainvillei. The sequence continues at coordinate 214,624 of PVJD01000641.1, read as the reverse complement.
AGTGTTCTAAAATTAGAATATGGCAGTGGTTGTACGTCTTTGTGATTCTACTAAAACCATTTTGAATTAGTACTTTAAATGAGTGCATTCTGTGGTATGCAAAGTTATACATGAACAAAGAGATTTAAAAAAAAAGTTTTGTAAGAGAAATTTATTTTCAATGTTACAGAAAACAAATTATGGTATGAAGAAAGCCTAAAAGGGAATTTTTTTAAATGCTTCATTTGTCAAATGTTATGACAAAATAAAATCTGTTATCACCAATATATTTGTCTACATTATATTGTAATGACTATGTATAATTTCACTGATTTAACAAACAAGTAGAACTGTGATGCCACCAAAACTTGTCATGAAGGTTAAAAATTTAGCAATATTTTCTGCTTCATAAATGGTTTGTTTCAACTAAAAATTTTAATCCACTGTTCTAATTTTTTTTTGTGAATTCAGGAAATCACAAATTATGTGTATATATATATCCCACATATGTGTGTGATAATATAATAAGCAAATTATAATGTATAATTATTCACATAAAATTGTAAAATAGATTCTATTCTCATATGCATTTTACATATAAATAATGAGACCCTAAGAAGTGGAAATAACTCATCAAATAGGCAAGTGGTAGAGCGCAGATTGAACCCCTGGTGCCCTGACAGCACATTATCTGTTCTCAAACACTGCTCTGCTTCTCCAGTGATGCTCTGTTGCCTCTCCTGCAGCAATACATTACTGAACAAATTACAGTTTTGAAGAACAAAACATGCTTGATTTCTACACAGATTAGAAACATCACTAAGGACCAACTTTTTAAAAATCAAAGTAAGCATCTTGTTAAAAGTCAAACTAGTTATCGAGAAATTGTATATTCTAAATAATTATTAGTATACTTCAAGTAACATTTCTTTGGGTCATATAGGGTTATGAAAATAGAGTAAACAAAACATTCTGACTTAAGTCAATTTTGATCCTTCACATGACACTCTCTATGGATCTTAGAGAAAAGGATAACTCAAGTAGTGGACTAGAGTAAATTATTTCTAGAACATTCTAACTCTAAAATTTTAAGATTTATTTTATTTTTCTAAGTACAGAAACTATTGGACATATTTCAAAGCAGTATATCAAAGTAATTCTATAAAGTCTCAATATTCTGAAGTTTAGTCCAACTAAAGTTTCTAGAATAGTAGAATCTGACATTGTTAGAACAATGAAGAGTAACCATATCTCTTCAGGGAATTCTTTGTACAATTTCTATATGTCAAAGGCAAAAAATTATATGCTATATGGAAAGATCAGAAGTTATGGAATCAGGTAGAATATGTTTTGAAGACTAATACTACTAGAGCATTTAAGCAGCCTCTGTATTTTGGTTTGCTTATCTGGAAAGAAAGGTATAATCATAGCTAGCTCATAGAATTGTTAGAAAGACAATAATGATATAAGTTTAATGACCTTCCTTAGCTTTGAGAAAGAAAGTTAAATGGAACTTACTTGTTTTTTTTCTGTGCCTTTTTTTCATTACTCTCACTACACACTTAAATTTAATTCATATTTATTTATAATCCAAGAAGAAATTGTTCATTCACTTATCCATTTACTCATTCATTAATTTGTTTCACCTGTATTTTATGCTAATTACTTTCCAAGATATTTAATCACACTGCCAAAATTTACAAAACAGAAAATAAGACAACCTGAATAAGCCTACAGCTATGAAAAAACAGAATCAGTAATTAACCTTCCAGAAAGCACCAGGCCCAGATGGCTTCACTGGTGAATTCTACCAAATATTTAAGGAAACAATTATATCAATTCTCTGCAATATCTCTCAGAGGATAGAAGCAGAAGAATGTTTAATAACTCATTCTATAAGGACAGCATTATCCTAATACCAAAATCAGACAAGATATTATAAGAAAGCTGCAAACCAATATCTCTCATGAACGCAGATACAAACAATTCTCAACAAAGTATAACCCAATCAAATCCAAAATGTTTAAAAATTATACAATATGATGAACTGGGATTTATACCAGTTAAGGACAGTTGTTTCCACATTCAAAAATCAATTAACCTATTTTATCACATCGACAGACTAAAAGAGAAAAATGATATAATCATATCAATATACGCAGAAAAAAGTGACAAAGTGCAACATTTACTCATGATAAAAACTCTCAGTAAAGTAGGAATACAGGGGAATTTCCTCAGCTTAATAAAAACTATCCACCATCAGCCCACAGTTAACATTATATTTAATGATGAGAAACTTGACGCTTTCCCACTAAGATCAGGTACAAGTCAGGTACCTGTCTCCTCTCATCACTTCTTTTCAACATTATATTGAAAGTTCTAGTTAATACAATAAGACAAGAAAAAAGATAGAAAGGAATATAAATTGGGAAGGAAGAAATAAAGATCATTGTTTACAGATGACCATCCATGCAAAAAAAAAAAAATCACAAAGAATTAACAAACAAAAAAACTCCCGGAGTCATAAGTAATTATAGTAGTATTGCAGATTACCAGGTTATTATACAGAAGTCAATCCTGTTCCTATATACTTGCAATGAACAAGTGGAACTTGAAATTAATAACAAAATACCATTAACATTATTAGCATCTCTCAAAAATGAAATACTTAGATATAAATCTAAAAAATTGTGTCAAAAGTCTCTATGAGGAAAACTATAAAACTCTGATGAAAGAAATCAAGGCATAATCAATAAATGGAGATATTCCATGTTTATGAATAGAAAAACAATAGAATCAAGATGTCAGTTTTTCCCAACTTGATCTGTAGATTCAATGAAATCCCAATGACAGTCTCGGAAGTTGTTTTACAATGATTGATGAACTAATTACAAAGTGTAGTGTACGCAAAGAGGCAAAAGACCCGGAACAGCCAGCATAGTATTGAAGGCCAAGGACAAGGTTGGAAGACTGATGCTACTTACTATAAAGTTATAGAAATCCAGACAGTGTGGCATTAGTGAAAAAATGGAAAATTAGTCAGTGGAACAGAATGGAAAGTCCAGAAATAGACCCCATAGACAGTCACATGATCTCTGACAAAATAGGAGAGGCAATACAATGAAGCAACAATAGTCTTTTCACTAAATAGTGCGGGAGCTATCTTGTTTCTACACATTTTCACAGATAGTTCCATATCCCTGAATGCAACTGAGATAATTAATTCCAGAATTTGAAAAATATCTAATTTGTATTTTCATTATATAATTAAAATGCATGCCAACTGAATTTGAATTATGTTAAAACTTAAAAAATGCTGAGAATTGAAGTCATAAAATCAAGAAATATGTAATGAACAGCCTGCTTTCTTCTAATTTTCAAATATAAACTATACTTCTTTTACTAGTACATAAATACAAGCAACAGTAAATATAAATAAAATCTAAAGAGCCAAAATCAACTAATAATTAATAAATAAAAATATCCTTTACACTAAATGTACAATTTGTTTACTTTAAAAATAATATTTGAGATTTGAGTATTAGTAGGAAATATTTAAATTTTTTATTCAAATAAAAATTAGCTGACTTAGTTTATTTTCATTTTCATACTTCATAATTATTTGATAGGTTGACTTCTGTGATATAAAAATCAATCCAAGAAAGTGGTGGACCAAGTTTAATTAGCTTGCTTAAATAATACACTACAATTCATATTGTTCCCAGGTATAATACAATTTGAAAATTTATTCAAAGGAGATTTTGATTTAAAACATTAACTTGAGCCCACCGACCAGCTTTATTATGCTGTTACTGAAAGTGCGGAGAGTCGGAAGCGTCGGCAGGCTTAGCCATTAGGGTGCTTCACTTCGACTACACTCATTACTTCTGAGCTGTGCGAGCCAAGGGGAGTTACATTGTCTCCCCATGCCTCCATTTCCAGGCCTAAACTGGGAATGCTAATAGTGTCTCTATCAGAGTATATTTGTCATTATTAAAAGGCTTAAGGCAATACCTGGGACATAAACTATTGATTAAAGTTAGCTCTAATTACCTGTACTTTCAAAAGGGAAAGACACCGAGTCCACTTAAATCTGAGAGAGAGCCTAAAAAATTCATAGAGTCAAAATGTACAGAATTATGGAGTAAACAAAATGGCAAAGCAGCCTGAAACATGAGAAATCCAAAATAGGCAAGAGAAAGCATTCTCCTTGACCCGTGCAAAGAATGGATTATATACTGTGCTGTGCAACTGAGGTGTGTTTACCTAGTCACCTTGTGTCATGATTCCCTAATTAACCACAACATTTTTCAATAAAGCCATCAAATACTTGTTAATAAAACTGTACAAGATTATGGGCCTTTCTTCTAAGAACAGAAAAAAAAATTATTCATGAATAAAATGCATAAAAATTAAATTTACAAGAAAATTTCAATTTGTAACTAGAAAAATTGAAATGTTCAAATAAAGAATTTAAGAGAGGGCCAGCTGTACCCTGTTTTTGGATTTGAATAAATTCATAAAGATATAAAATTTCTCTAACTTAATCTTTAAATTTGATGTGGTTTTCAATAAAATGTCAATAGTGTTCATGTTTTTGAAGTAAATAAACTAATTTCAAGTTTAGTTGGAAAATTACAGAAAAACAGATATTGTTTGGGAATTTGGTAAATGATTAAGTTAAGACAAAGTTAGGTTACTCAATAAATTATTCCGGAGAACTTGGGTTTTCATCCACAAATAAAGTTGAATGCTGATCTAACACCGTTTATAACAAAAAATCCAAAATTGATAAAGTATTTAATGTTAAAACTGGAAAATGGAAAAGTAAAACACTGAAACCAAAAAGCTATGGAATTAGCCATTGATGATTATTTTTGGATTAGTGAATGGTTTCTAAGTATGTCACAAAACCCACAAAATACAAAACAAAATTAATTTTTAAAAGTTGTTGCACCGGCGGCTCTGCCAACAAAGAAACCGGAGTGAAAGTGCAGTTCGGTCCCACTGAGTCCAGCTGCACGAGAAGAGAAAGCCACATGCCAAAGGGACTGTGGGGCCCGACCCAGAGTGGCTGGCAAGTAGGAGGCTGCGCAGACTGGACAGTGTGGGCTTGAGTCTCCTGCGAGGGTGGCAGGCTGGGGCCTGGCCGGTGGAGAGCTCAATGACTGGGATTCACCGCAGCCAGGCAGGTCCCCTCACAGGCACGCGTGCCCAACCTGCACCCACGGGATTACAGGCTCTGCAGCTCAGTGAGGCCAGGCTCGGGAGCCCCCTGCTCAGCATATAGCTCCAGGGGAAAGAAGAGGAAGCTCAAAACGGGCCCTTTCTGAACTTCTGTCAGACACTACCAGTTAACGCTGGTTCCTCAGGCCCTGATCCACTGAAACCAGCAGAGCAGAGTGATTAGAGACAGGCACAACAAGGGAGGTTCAGGGCCCAACGCAGCCTCGGCTCTCACACAGAGCTCCCATCAGCGCCAAGCAGGAAGGAGCTGCCACTTTTATACAGATAGGCACGTCACAGGAAACAGAGAGCTAATTCATCAGAAACTATACACTATTGGAAATAATCTGGGACATACGAAGATATGTGGTTGGGGGGTGAGGAAACACTCCCACCATCTTCCTTGAAGGCAGAACAGTGTCTCCCCATGGTGACCCAGGGATTCCACCCTCCCGATCACACCAGAGGCCCCCTCTGGTGGCAGGTGGAAGTGGTACTGGCATTGCTCTGGACATTAGGTGAACCACTCATGGGCCTTGTTCTGAGGGAAAGCCAGCAGGCAGAACAGCAGGGACCAGCCAAGCCTGAAGGAGATGGCCACACACTGTGATCACTTATAGTTACAAAAAGGCTGTGTGGTGCTAGAGTAGGACGCCATCTGAAAATACCAGGGTGGACCCAGAAAGAGAAGACAGTGGCAAACACTAAACTCTACTGAGATGAATTCTACCATGGTCTGCTTGATCATTTGTGTTATTTCTTCTCCTGCATAGCTTTTTAACATTTTTTCTTTTTCTCCAAATTTATTTCTATTATTTACCATTTTTAAAATTATTTTTAAACTTCATATTAAACTCTTCCATTTTCTTACTCCATTTTACCTTTTTCCATCCCTTTTTTATGTACAATATAAATTTTATTTTCTTTCTTTCTTCACCTTGTCTTTATTCCTGACTCTTATTATTTCTTCTCTGTCTGTCCTCTCAAAATCATTTTTCTTTCTGTTAGTCATCTTATATTCATTTTTCCTTTCTTATAATAGTCTTCATTTCTTGCCACCTTTATTAATATTTGCTCATTTGTTGTTTGTAGTGTGGTTGCAGTGGGAGGTTTTTTGTGGGTGTAACTGTTGTTCCCAGGGTTGTTTTCTTTTGCCCTGGCAGCACCTGTACAGCATCATACAAGATGCGGTGGGCATTGTGAATCTCAGTCAGCCATCCAGAGGGAGGAGCCCACCAAAGAATGACCCTACAACCAAAACCCAACTATAACAAGAGAAGCCACATAAATCGCAAAAAGGGCATCCCAAGAACATACATGTCAAGAGATCAAGGAGACTGCACCACTGAATGCCACAAGTCTCCTACCACAGAAGGCCACCCCACAAAGACAGGGGATGAAAGCAGATCAGTCTAATACAGAGAAACAAACAAAAAGAGCCACCTAAGATGGAGCGACAAAGAAACAACCCCCAACCAACAGGAAAGGAGGAATCCCCATAAATAGTGCTGAATGAAATTGAGACAAGCAACCTATATGATATAGAGTTAAAAATAATGGTTATAAGGATGCTCAAGGAGCTCAGTGAGAACTACAAGGAACTCTTTGGCAGCTACAAGGAACTCACTGAGAACTATATCAGCATGAAAAATACACAGAAACTATGAATAAGAGCCAGGAGGAAATGAAGAATATAATATCTAAAATGAAGAATACACTAGAAGGAATTCAAAGTGGGTTAGATGAAGCAAAGGATTGAATCAGTGAGTTGGTGGACAAGGTATTAGGAAAACCCAGGCAGAGCAGCAAAATGAAAAAAGACTTAAAAAGAATGAAGATAGTTTAAGAGAGCTGCAGAAAAACATGAAATGTAATGATATTTGCCCCAGAAGGAGAAGAAAAGGAGCAAGGGTTAGAAAACCTGTTTGAAAAAATAATGACAGAGAGCTTCCATAATTTTGTGAGGAAAAAGTCACTCAAGTACAGGAAGCATAGAGGGTCCCAATCAACATGAACCTAAAGTGCCCACTCCAAGACACACCATAATTAAAATGGCAAAATTTAAAGACAAAGAGAGTATCTTAAAGGTAGCAAGGGAGAAACAGGAAGTAACATACATGAGAGCCTTGACAAGGCTAGCAGCTGAGTTCTCCACAGAATCACTACAAGCCAGGAGGGAATGGTAACAAATATGCCGAGTAATGAAAAGCAAAAGCAACCAAGACTACTCTACACAGCAAGGCTCTCATTTAAAATGGAAGACAAAATAAGGAGCTTTCCAGACAAAAGAATGCTAAAAGAGTACATCTCCTTCAAACCAGCATTGCAGAGATGCCAAAGGGACTGCTTCAGGAAGATGAAGAAAAAGAGTGAGAGAGAGAGGAACACAGGTACAAAGGGAAAAGTGGCAATGAGTAAGTACCTGTCAGTAATAACTTTAAATGTAAATAGATTAAATGTGCTAGTCAAAAGATATAGGGTAGCTGAATGCATATGAAAATATGACCTGCGTATATGCCATCTACAAGAAACCCGCCTCAAAGCCAAAGATCTACGCAGGCTGAAACTGAGGAGATAAAAAAAATATTCCAAGAAAACAGACATGGAAAAAACCTAGGTTAGCAATACTTATATCAGACAGAGTAGACTTCAAAACAAAGGCGACAACAAGAGACAAAGAAGGTCACTATATAGTATTTAAGGGAATGGTCCAATAAGAGGATATAACCCTTGTAAACATATATGCACCCAACATAGGAGCACCCAAATATTTAAGAAAAATCTTGGAGGGTTTCTAGAAAGACACTGATAACAACACACTCAAATTAGGGGAATTTAACATTCCATTGTTAACAATGGATAGATCTTCCAAGCAAAGAATCAAAAAGGATATGTGGCATTGGTCAACACCCTAGATCAAATGGACTTAATTGATATATACAGAACATTTCATCCAGAAGAAGCAAAATATACATTATTTTACAATGCACATGGAACAATTTCAAAGGTAGACCACATGGTAGAACACAAAATAAGCTTCAACAAACTCAAAACAATTGAAATCATATCAAGTATCTACTGGGATCACAATGTCTTGAAACTAGAAAGCAACTTCAAGGAAAAAACTCAAATACATTCAAATACAGGGAGACTAAATAACATGTTATTAAATAATGAATAGGTTAACAATGAGACCAAGGAAGAAATCAAAAAGTATCTGGAAACAGATGAAAATGAACACACAACAACCAAAAACCTATGTGACACAGAGAAGGCCATCCTGAGACGGAAGTCCATAGCAATACAGACCTACTTTAAAAAGATAGAAAAATCTCAGATAAACAACCTAACCCTACATCTACAAGAACTAGTGGGACAACAACAAACAAAGCCCAGAGTGAGTAGAAGGAAGGAAAAAATCAAGATCAGAGGAAATTAAATGACATAAAGATTGAAAAAAAATTGAAAAGATCAATGAATCCAGAGGATGGTTCTTTGAAAAGATACACAAAATTGACAAACCTTTAACCAGACTCATCAAATAAAAAAGAGAGAGGGCACAAATAAACAAAATCAGAAATGAAAGAGGAGAAGTTACAACAGGATACCACAGAAATAAAAAAGGTTGTAGGAAATTATTATGAACAAGTATATACCAAGAAATTGGACAACCTGGGTGAAATGGATAAATTTCTAGAAACATACAATCTTCAAAAACTGAATCAAGAAGAATCAGAAAGCCTGAATAGACCAATAACAACTAATGAAACTGAAGTAGTAATAAAAAAACTCACAACACACAAAACCCCTAGATTAGATGTCTTCACGGGTGAATTTTACCAAATATTTAAAGAACTAACTCCTATCCTTCTCAAACTATTTCAAAAAATTCAAGAAGGGGGAAGACTCCCAAACTCTTTTTACAAGGCCAGTTTTCTCCTAATTGTAAAACCAGGAAAGACAAAAACAACAACAAAACTACAGGCCAATATCTCTGATGAACATAGGTGATAAAATCTTCGACAAAACCGTGGCAAACCACATCCAGCAATACATTAAAAAGGTCATACACCATGACCAAGTGGGATTCCTCCCAGGGATGCAAGGATGTTACAATATTCAGAAATCAAAAAATGTAATACATCACATAAACAAAATGAAGAGCAAAAACAACATGATCATATCAATAGATGCTGAAATAACATTTGAAAAAATCCAACGTCTATTTATGATAAAAACAATCAGCAAAGTGGGGATACAGGGAACCTACTTTAACATAATAAAGGCCTTATAAGAGAAACCTACTGCAAACATCATACTTAATGGGCAAAAAGTAAAAGTTTTCCCCTTAAAATCAGGAGCCAGACAAGGGTATCTACTTCCATCTCTCTTATTCAATGTAGTACTGAAAGTTCTAGCCATAGCAATCAGACAACAAAAAGAAATAAAAAGTATCCAAGTTGTAAAGGAGGAAGTAAAACTCATTATTCGCAGACAACATGATGGTATACACAGAAAATCCTATAGTGTCCACCAAAAAACTACTTGACCTAATAAATGATTTTGGCAAAATAGTGGGATACAAAGTCAATATTCAGAAGTTGAAGGCATTTTTGTACACCAACAATAAACTATTGAAAAGAGAAACTAAGAAAGAAATCTCACTTACTATAACAACAAGAAAAATAAAGTAGCTAGGAATACGTTTAACTAAATAGGTAAAAGACCTGTACTTGGAAAACTATGCAACACTGAAGAAAGACATAGAGAAAGATACAGATGAATGGAAGCATATACTGTGTTCATGGACTGGAAGAATTAACATCATTAAAATGTCATGGTACCCACAGCAATCTATAGGTTCAATGTAATTCCTATTAAGGTACAATGGCATATTTCACAGACCTGGAACAAACATTTCAAAAATTTATATGATAGCCAAGATATGGAAACAGCCTAAGTGCCCATCAGTAAATAAGTGGGTCAAAAAACTGTGGTATAGCTACACAATGGAATACTGTGCAACAGAAAGAAAGGAGGAACTGCTATCTTTTGTGACAGCATGGATGGAACTGGAGCACATTATGCTAAGTAAAATAAGCCAGTCAGTTATAAATACCATGTGATCTCACCTACAAAGGAATATAATGAACAAAGTAAACTAATGAGCAAAATAGAACCAGAGTCATGGAAATGTGGAACATACTGACAGTGACCAGAGGGGAGGGATGAGGGGAATATTGGTGGAAGGAAGGGAAAGGGACTAGTCAAAGAGCATATACCAATGACCCATGCACATGGACAGTGGTGTAGGCATTGACTTGGGAGCGGGGGATGGTCTGAGTGGAGGAGAGCAAAGGGAAAATATTGGGACAACTGTAATAGAATAACAATAAATTTTTTTTTAAGTGTTGTAGCATGGTAAAGTTACCAAAGTGCAGTTAAAGTCAAAGAGAATATTGTATAAAGTATTTATAACTCATGAAGGTCCACTTTCCCTAGTGAAGATAGGATGTTTTCAAATGACAAGAAAAGGAACACAATGGAATATATGAGTAAAAAACATAAAATACAACATATATATGCTCCACATTACTTAGAACAGAAACATTTTCACCTATCATATTGATAAAGACCTATAAATTTGTTAAGGTATTGAGGGAATATGTAGGAAAATAAGTGCTTTTGAAGATTGTTAAGGTTAAGTACACACTGGTACAACACCCTTGGAAGGCAATTTGGCAATAAATTAATAGTATGAAAGCATTTACCCATTGACCCCACAACCCACCTTTTAGAAATTTATCCTCTGCATTACCTCACCTATGTGAAAGCACATATGTACACAACATTTTAATGAATCATTGTCTTTTAATAGAAAAGTACTTGGAAAACCACATATGTTAAACAACAGGGAATAGGTTAACAAATAACCCATGCAATAGTATAATATGCAGCCATATAAAGTATATGGAATTCTTCAAGAATAAAGGATTGTTATCCAGAACACATTATGTACTTGAAGCAAGGTATGGAACAATATGTGTAGAATGAAGCCATATAAATTTATTAAAAAAATAGGAAATTAGGTTTTGCTTGTGTGTCTCTACAACATATCTCTAGAAAAGCAAATGAATGGTAGAAAGCTAATCACTGGGTTTTATGCTTTTTAAAAATTTGAACATGTGAATACGTTATATATTGGAAAGATAAATAAAATATTCTCTTGCTAATTTTTGGAGTATTTTCTGTGGCATGCCATAAAATCTATAGAGGCAAATTTCATTATGTTCAACAAGCTTAGACATATAACATTCACAAAGCTTAATAATGATTATGCCTTAGTGATGAAAACCATGCAAATCATCAAGAGTACTGAAAACATCAGAAAACATTTACCTATTTTGCATAGGTAAAATCTATTGGGTATATGTACCTCTCACAGTATGGTTCTTGTTCTTACCTGCAAAAAGATGTCAAAAAACAAGGGAGCCTCCAAAGAAAAGTAATTAAAGAGTTAAATGTTTATTTTAGAAGAACAGAAAAAAATATTCAGCTACTTATAATAGGAAAGGAAAATATTCAAAGTGAATAGGAACAAAATCTTTGAAACCATGATCAATATAAATGAATTGAATATAGATTTGACAAGTAGTTCTCAAAACAGTAGACAGTGGGAGCATCCTATACTTGAACTTCAATTAGGTATTATTATTAAAAAAAAAAATAGAAGCCAGTCAAATTTACTCAGAAGGCAATGTTTCTTCTCATATACATTTCTTAAAATGATGCCAAAATTATAAACTTAAATACATGTTCAAAGGTTTATATAATGGAAAATAAAGCCCAAATCAAGGACCCACTTTTGAGGCTAATGACTAGGAAGGCAAGCATGCTACTGCCACACTTGCGTGGTGCCACTATCAGCGGCAGCATGCCAGGAAGACTTATCTGTGCCTAATCCTGTTTCTTTGGGGATGAGTTGGGGAACTGCACACATCCTAGTTGTGCAAGTAATGAAGCATCAGGGGAGTGAAGTAATATTAACTAATAATTGAACTGGACTGAAAAAATAATGAATCTGTCTAAGCCAACACTTTTTTTCTATTTTGACATTGCTATTCAAACAAAAGCACTCATAGGATTCTCATACATCATCTTAGTACATAAATCCTCCATAATTTACACTGACCTTGCTAGTGGAAACATATTCTTTGTTGTTTTTGTCCAAGATTTACTTTGCTCTCTCAGCTGGGGAATCGATTCCGGTCAGGGAAAAAACCTCCAAACACCTATTGTGAGCCAACAGGCAAAAATTAGATTGGCTGGTGTGTGAATTCCAGAGGACAAACTATTTTCTGCTTTTTTTGGAAAACTCAGTAGAAAGTGTGATGCAGAATAAAGTCTGTCAAAGTACATGATTAGTTTCCCAAACATGTGCAGCTGGTCAGTGGAGCACAAGCAAGGAAATTCCAGAAGCCAAACTTTGCTACATCTTTATTGAATTGTCTTGTTTCCTTCCTCAAAAAAGTGTATAAAAATTGGTATTTCTTTTGCCCTAAACATTCTGTGCCAATCGCTCTGTGATAACAGCCAACGACAAATGTGTTGGAGGGAGATGGTCAATTGCAGGTTCAGCATCAAGGTGTTTATCTGAAGTTGACTGATCTGATGAGATCCTGAAGAGTTATCTGAAAAATCTTTAGCAGATGGCTCTTCTTCACCTCACACTCATGGACACATATAATAACAAACCTTGGTGCACAGCTATACTTATATCAGTTCAGCTGCAATATTTAGGATGGTAGCAGGTTTCTAAAGAGTTTCTGCCTCCCTAGACAGATTTACCTCACAGAGTACTCAGAGAGTGTGCCAGGGACAGAAAGGTTACCAAATTCTACCTAAAAGAATCCATCACCTCCAAACTAGATCATTGCTAAAGCAATTACTTTTTCTATTTCTTCCCATTTCTTCTCTCAGCGGGGTCACATTTAGCTCCCTATCTGAACTCTGCCAATTCTACCGCTGGAAGACAGCTGATCATAAACAAAAATTCAGTCTCCTCTGCAGTTGTAAAGGCTCTTTTAGCTTCTCATTCTGTAATCTTTTTCCAAATTGCATTTTTAAATTTCTCTTAAATATTAAGAGAGATATTCAATAATTATTCATTCAACAATGAGATAATTTTGAATTGAGAAACTGTAAATCAAATATAAATGCTCATATAGTTTATAATGTATTCTATTACCTAAAAAATTAAGAGCATTAAATCTAGAAAATATATCATTCATATATCATATTTTGACCATATATGAACTGTATTTTTCTTAAACATAAAACTGTGCATTGAATTTACATGCACAGTTTTAAGTAATAAGTGAATTTAAACTTTTCTTTAGTGAATAAATAGAGGGGAGAAAAGGAAAAAGAAGTGACAGACAAATAGCTCTAATTCTCATATATTAAATTAGTTATAGAAATAATATATTTACCTTACACTTGCAGATTTAAACTAGGAAAATAGTACATAAGTAATATTAGCAGAATCTTGGTAATTCTTTGCAGCTTCTGTGTAATAGATTATACTCACAGAAACCATAGATATATTTTAAACAGAAGAAGAAAACAATTAGCCTAAAAGCATTAAAAATGGTCTACCACACACAAAGATAAAAAAATGCAAATTAAAACTGTACTGACATGATATGATTTTACTTAGTACATTGGTAAAAAGATAAATAAAATGATAATAGGCAATATTTATTTACAAGTGTGCTATAAAATATACATTTTCATTCTAAATAGGAATATTAGTTGCTGCATTTTTTTTGCAAAAGAATTATTAAGGGTCTTTAATGCATTTATATACTAACTCAGCAAATGTACTTTCAGGAGACAATTTTAAGAAAATTCCCAACAACACACAGACATAAATGTGGCTTAATTTATGCCACATTTATATGGTGTAATATTGTTTGAACATTAAAAATCATGTTTCAGAAGCATGTTTGATGGCATGGAAAATTTTGATAATATAATGTTAAGTAATTCTTTACAAAGGTAATTAAACTGAAAAAAGAGCATGAGCTTCATTTCATTATCAAACTGGAAGTAATCAACCAAAAATATAGCTCATCAGATAAAATTGAAAATTTTTTTTTGATAAATACAATGTGGAAGGCAGCTCTTCTAATGCAACCTTTTTAGTATTAGTAATGACTATATCACACCCCCCATACACACCCTTGAAGGATATATGAAAGCTATACAATATTGAATCAATTTTTCATTAATTCGAATCTATTCTCAAAAAGTAGACATTTGTTCATGCAACCTAACTTATTTTAAAAGTTATATTATAAGATATAGTCAGCTGAAAAATATGTAAATCTGACAGTTTGCAAGTTCACTTCTTAATAATGAAAATACTCTAACAATGTAGCTTTAGTTTTCCACAGGGAACATGCGTGTTATTGCTCTACAGAATGGGAAACTAGCAATTCTGATTTTATTTCAGACACTGCTATACACTTTTATGATTGCTAAAGAAGGAACAGTTTTCTTTTGTTAAAAATACTATTCTTAATAAATATTTCTCTCTCATTAGTACATAAATATTGGGTTTAAATGTAGACACCACAAATTCTGGCAAAGAGAATAAGGTCGATTTTAATTTCTGTGCTTTTGTATAGTCTCCATAGTACATGTGAAAAATAACTGAAGTTTAATGCTCATGTGCACTTTGACTCATTTTATCAGAGTGTGAAACCACTAATCACATAATTACACCCAGTTTTCTGCTATGTCCTCCTCAAACATCTTTTTCTGCTAATGAATACCAACGGAAAATATTAACATAACACAGTTACAAAAGGTAATGTTCTCAGACATATTTGGACTTTCTCTAAACCCTCCTCTCTCTCACACTGAGAATACCTGAGCTATTCTGCTTAGGCAATGGTTCTCATATTACAGTCCCTAGATCAGCAGTATCAGAGTCACCAGCAGCTTAAAAAAAGTGAAAATCATTGGGTTCCAAACAAGCCTACTGAATTAAAAATTATGTAAAGTGACCCAGAAACTTGTGTATTACCAAGTCCTTCAGGTGATTCTTTTTTTTTATAAGATTTTATTTATTTATTTTTAGAGATAGGGAGGGAGAAAGAGAGGGAGAGAAACATCAGTGTGTGGCTGCCTCTCGTGCACCCCCAACCAGGGACCTGGCCCGCAAATCAGGCATGTGCCCTGACTGGGAATCAACCAGTGACCCTTTGGTTCACAGGCGGGCGCTCAATCCACTGAGCCACACCAGCCAGGGGTCCTTCAGGTGATTCTGATGGATGCCAAACATTGAGACCACAGCTCTAATGTGTAAATAGTTGAAACATTGATGTGAGAGAGAAACATCACTTGGTAGCTTCCAATATATGTCCCAACCAGGGATCAGACCTGCAACTTAGCTATGTGTCCTGACCGGGGACAGAACAGGCAACATTTTGGTGCAGGGGTGTCCAAACTTTTGGTGTCTCTGCACCACACGGGAAGAAGAAATGTTGCTTTGGGCCACACATTAAATACATTGCGGCATGTAATCACAAAAAAATCTCATAATGTTTTAAGTAAATTTACAATTTTGTGTAGGGTCACATTCACAGCCATCCTGAGCTGCATGCAACCCACAGGCCTCAGGTTGGACATCCCTGGCACTGTATGGGATGATGCTCCACTAACTGAGCCCCCTAGACAGCACAGTTGTGGGATTTTCTATGTTCAACTCATGTACAGTCTTTCCCTTGCAGCAGCAATTTATGTGTTGGAAATTAGAGGGTATTCACTGTTGAATACAATGAGCTAAAGTCAATATTACCAAATACCGTATAGTAGAATTTGAATAGTAGTACAAACAAAACATTGGAATTTATAATGAAATAGGATTAACACAAACAAATAATGCAGCTATCACTAGAATTTATTTTTGGAAGAGAAGTATTTAGAAAATAATTGAATAAACCATTTGAGAAGATAAAATCCTGAGGGCATATTCAGAAAGAGACAAGAAAATAGATAAAATAGTATATAGTATAGTATATAGTAGATATACTATAATAATATATAATAATAATAGTATATAGTAGATAAAATAATGTATATAAAATATAAAGAAGTTTTAGTTATGGGATAGGTAACAGAGGAGTGGATCATAGGAGTGCAGGCAAAGTAATGGAAAGATATTGTCAAATGATCACATAATAGAAAAAATAGTGAAATGACTTTAGGCAACAAATACATGCCACAATAAGAATAAATTGCTTTCAGGGCCTTCTATCTTCTAAAACTGCAATAAAATCTATTCAGATACCCAAATGCCATGTGCCAATGAATTGTGTTGCGGAAACCTTTGATTAAAGAAGAAAATGTCATTATTTTTCTCTCCTCTTAGAGATGTAAATTGTGATAGTAAAGGTACTTTTAAAAGATATATACTATATAAATGAAGACCATAAGTGGTAGATCATCAGCAAACTAGACTTTTCAACAAATTTCTATAAGGCAGTTGAAAATATATTGACTCAGGAACCACAGTGCAGGGAGTTAACATCAAGAAATGTTTACAGAGAGGGCTGAAGTTAAGGAAGCAGGCATCTTTCCCAATCCTTCAGAGGGCTGGGAGGCAGTCTTGATGAATCAAGGACAGTAGGCAGGAAAAAGGCTAAAGAAGATGATTAACTGAAAATATTTCCATCCATTGCATTCTTCCACTATTCTTAACAGAAGCAATGGCAGCAAGTTCAGATCCTTTGTTTCAAAACAAAGGATTTGTTCGTGAAAAATGGCCTGGAACAAATTGGAGCAGCTAGCATGGATTTTGGTGGTGCTCCTTAATAAATCCCTCTTCATAGGGACCAAGTCTAGCTTACTAGAGTAGGGAATATAATGGATAAACATTAGAGGAAATAGAATGAAAATTCACAGAGTTGAAAAATTAGTTTTCTTTGCATAGCTCAATAAATAATAATTTGAAAATACAAATAACTAGTCAAATTTTTATAGATCCTTAGAGCAGTAAAAATTACTGAGTTGATGTTAAATTTTCTCCATTGAAAAATGCTCAGATAATTTACAAAGAAGTGATAGCATGGTTGATATTATTATCATAAGTAATGTTTAATTCTATGGAATAATAGAACGATGTTTTCAAAGTTCTGAGAGGAAACAATTTTCAACCCATATAATTTATACTACACTAAACTATAAATCAAAGATGAGGGTAGACTAAAGTGATGTTCATATATGCAAGAACTCAAAATTACATCTCACATGTATCATCACATAGAATATTATTTGATTATGTATCCCAGCAATCTCATAATATAAGAAAACATGTTTAATGAAAGTGAGGTTCATCGGGAAAAGTTTAACTCTAATTTCAAGTTTAGATACAAAAATTTTCAACTAGTCCCCATTAATTAATGAAACTGAAGAATCAATCTAAACAAATACAATTATTCATAGGTTTAATACAAGTCTATAAATACAGATGCAAATATAACATCTCTGAAGTGAAATTCATTATGTATTTGGATTTGATGTACACATATTTTGTAATCAGTGAAATAGAAGCTGCAAATTGACAGTACACTACAAAGAGTAAATTTTACATCTTCAATGAATTGTAGGAAAGATACTGATTTACTAATAAAGCAACTATCAAAACATCCACTGATATAGATAAAATATCAAATGGATCATATCAGAAAGACTGACAATATTCCTCTCACTAGTCTTGACACCAGACAGCTAGGCTATCTATTGTGCTGTACTTTAGGCATCTCAGTTTAAAAGAGATTTGGAGACAGAACTATCAGGGAGTGATGGGAAAATAATTATTTCTCTCATGAAAAATAATCAAAGGGATTTGAAGTTGAGCTCATGGATAAGAAAGTTTATTTGTAAAGGTTCTTTTGAAATTCCTGGGAAACAATACCAGAATAATTGAGGACCAAAAGATTTACGTTATCAGTAAGAAAAATTATTCAATAAAAAGAACTTGTGAATCCTTGCAAATCATTAGTCAACCAAATCTAGCATAAAAGGATTATAAACTGTGATCATAGGGGAGTTATTCAGACAATGCAATGGTGGTTCCATATGCAAAATCAATGTAGTACACCACATTAATAAACTAAGGGAAAAATAAAACAGTTTCTTTTAAATTGATGTAGATAAAATATTTGACAAAAATATAACAATTTTCCATCATAAAACCCTTAGAAGTCTAAGACTAGAAGGAAAGTTCCTCAACATGATAAAGGACTTTAATGAAAACCCTACAGCTACCATCGCATTTAAGGAAAGGTTGGAAACTTTCTCTTTAGATGAGGTTCAAGACAATGATATCCAACTTTGCCACTGTGACTTAACATTGTACTAGGAGGTCCAGCTAGAGTAATTAGACAAGAGAGAGAAATAAAGTGCATCAAATTGGAAAGAATCAAAACTATATTCACAGATGACATGACACTATGTATAAAAATATAAAGAATCAAAGATTATTAGCACTAATAGGATCAGCAAAGCTGCAGGGTTCAGGGTCAAAACAAACAAAAAGAAATGTTTTATTTCTATATGCCTGCAAATAATCCAAAAAGTAAAGTAAGAAAATAATCACATCTATTAAAGCAAAAAAGAAAGGAAAAACCCAAAATATTTTGGAATACATTTAACCAAGGACATCCAAGACTTGTGCAGTGAAAAGTACAAAATATTGCAAAGAGGAATTAAAAGAGACCTAAGAAATGGAAAAATGCTCTATGTCCATGAATTGGAAGAATTAATATTATTGCTAAGATGGTAACACTACTGAAGGTAAAGGTTATCTAGAGGTTCAGTGCAATCCTTACAAAAATCCCAATATTTCTTCTGCAAAAATGTGAAAGTTGATACAAAAATCTGCCTGGGCCTCAAGGGGCCCCAAAGCAGAAATAATCTTGAAACGAAATAGGAAGATCTATACTTTTTCATTTCAAAACTTATTACAAATCACCAGTAATCAAGATGACATGATATTGGCATAAGGATGATCGCAGGGATCAATAAAAACAATTGAGAGTCCAAAAGTAAGCCCAACTGTCTATGATCAACTGATTTTCAACCAGGGAGTCAAGCCCATTTTGATAAGACCAAAAACAGTCTCTTAAACAAATGGTCTTGGGATAACTGAATATCCGCATGCAAAAGAAAGAAGTTGGATCTCCTACTTCATACCGTGTAAAAATTAGCTTATCACAAATAGAAGAAGTCCATAAATGAGCTAAAACTATCAAACTTTAAAAAAAATAGGGAAAAGTCTTCATGGTGACTTGGTAATGGTTTGTCAGATATGATACAAAACTCTGAACAACAAAAAAGAAAAATAAATGTATTGGACTATAGCAAAATAAAACTGTTTTGCATATGAAAGAACACTCTCATGAAAGTGAAAGACAACCCATGAAATAAAAAACAAGTTCCAAATCAAATCATACATCTGATAGGATTCTCCTGTCCTGAATATATAAAGAACCCGTGCAAGTCAACGAGAAGGAGACAATTTAAAAATGGGCAAAGGGCTTGAGTAGACATTTCTCCAAATGAGGTACACAAGTGATCAACAAACACAGGATAAGATGCTCTTTAGGGAAATGCAAATTCAAACATGAGATACCACTGTTCACATCCACTAGGATAGCTATAATAAAAAAAAATACGAAAGTAAAATATACATATATTTGGGGTTCAGTGAAGACTGAGGATTCTTAAAAATGAGTATTTCAAAACAATATATCTTCAAAAGTTTATGTATAAGCATGACAAGATGCACAAAAATGGATGAGGCAGCATCCTAAAAAAATCTCATAATTTTCTAAACCCATAAGATGTTCAACATTAATGACCCTAATGTAAAGTATGAACTCTCAGAGATTATAATGTGTCAGTGTAAGTTTACCAATTTTAAGAAATATACCATTGTGGTAAGGGATGTTGATAATGGGGGAGTATTCACATGTTACATAAGAAATCTTTATTCCTTTTGCTTATTTTTGCTGTGAACCCAAAACTGTTCTAAAAAGTCTACTTTTGAAAATATCATAATTCAAGACATATAAAATACTATGAAATTAAGGCAAAATTATGATCTTGAATGAGCTGAACTTTCAAATGACAAAAAAAGACAAAGTCACTGTCAATGTTGGTTGAGAAAAGAGAAAATAATTATCTCAAAAAGATTAGGGATCACCATCTACTAATTTTACATAATCAAGTACTAGAAAGTAGTTTCAAAACAGAAAAACTTATTGCTGATATGGATTTTTGATACAAATTTCTGAATATAAATAAAAATGACCTTTAACTCTATTATTATTCATGAAAAGCACAGCTTAATTAATGACCTGACATATTTATTAAAAAAGACTAAACTAATGCCTTAGTGGAAAAAAATTTCTATTTTAAAATTATACAAATGTTCAATCAATTTGTAAGGCAATGAGGCCTCACTTGGTTATTAATAAACTATTGTGCAAACAGAACATATTGTTTTTAAAAGTGTTTTTTAATGATTTACTTGTAAAGATAACAAACTAAAAGTCACAACTGGAAGAAAATGAAAGAGCAAAATGCCTTTTATAATTTAAAAAGTGAATTTCTTTTGTATACCATATTTCAATACAAATATTTTCTCCCAGGTGATTACATTTAAGTTTCTAAAGTAGGAAAAATATTTTAGGATTCAAACTTTTTAAAAAAATTATTGAATGTATTGGGGTGACATTAGCTAGTAGAATTATATAGGTTTCAAGTGTACAGTTCTATAATATATCACCTGTATTGTATTGTGTGGTCACCACCCAAAGTCAGGTCCTCTTCCATTGCCATTTATTCCCCTCTTTACCCTCTTCTACTTCCTCCACCCCACTTTCCCTCTGGTAATCAAGATAGTGTAGTCTGTGTCTGTGATTTTTTTCTTTTTTTCTTAAAACCTTCACCATTTTCACCCAGCCCCACAACCCCTTTTCCCTCTAGGATTGTCAGTCTGCTCTCTGTATCTGTGAGTCTGTTTCTGTTTTGTACGATAGTTTATTTTGTTCATTAGATTCCACACATGAGTGACCTCGTATGGTACTTATCTTTCTCTGAGTAGCTTATTTCACTTAACATAATACCCTCCAGTCCATCCATGCTGTCCCAAAAGTTAAGCATCCCTCCTTTTTATGGTTGAGCAGTACTCCATTATGTAAATGATCCACAGCTTTTTTTTTATCCACTCTGGGCACTTGGACTGCTGCCAAATCTTGGTTATTATAAATAACAAAGCAATGAACATAAGGGTACATATATTCTTTCAAATTAGTGTTTTAGATTTCTTCAGATATCTTCCTGTAAGCAGAATTACTGGGTCATAAGGCAGTTCCATTTTTCATTTTTTGAGGAAACTCCATATTGTTTTCCACAGTGGCTGCACCAGTCTGCATTCCCACCAAGAGTGCAAGAGGGTTCTCTTTTCTTCACATCTTTGCCAACTTTTTAAAGAATAAAATTGCTATCTAGTCTTTCTTTACAAAATTTACAAATATGTTGTGTAAACATACATCCATCATTTTAAAAAGTTGTACAGTATGTATTTGTATGAGGCTCTGTAGACGGTATGGAGACTGCCTTTATAATATTATTAAATCACTGCCCTTTTAATTTCAGACCTACCTCCCTTTCACATACAAAGTCAATCTAAAAATGATATAAAATACTCTATTTCTGAGGAAACAGTGGCCTTTTAAAGCATGACCAAAGATAAAATACTTAGAAAACTGCAATGAAGATAAATGAAAATGTTTTCATTTTATATTTACTGTAGTACCCAATGAACCCAATCATTCTAAATTTTGGTGGCATTTTAAAATGAGACCAAGTGGAGGGAAAAGTGTGAAACTACTATGAAACTTTTTAATAGACATAAACACACTTGGAAACTTGCAGGTTTCCAGCCTCGATTTCATGTTCCAGGCTCATTATTTCTTAAGCATCCAAATCACTTATTTTTCATCACAGAACTGAATCTTTGAAGTCCTATATCCTATCACTTTCTTGGAAATGGCTTTAATATAGATCCCCAGTTTCAAATATGCTTCTCCATTTTTGTACAGTTTGTAAAAGAATAGAATTCTAAATAGTTTTTCACTAGAACTTAATTTCAATAAGAAATATTAATTAATACAATTTTTATAACATAAACAAATATGTGGCAATTGTGCATTCTTTATCAAGCTTCTCATAATATTTTATACCATCTAAAATTATATCAGATTTCAAATAAAAAACAATTTTTTTCAAAAAATGTTGTTAGTTTTATTGATAAATAAAAAATATATAAGGTATACAATGTTATATTTTGGTATATGTATACTTTGCAAAATGATTATTACCATCAAACTAATTAATATCCTGACACTTCACATAGTTACTTTTTATGGTTAGAACAATTAGATCTAATTCCTTAGCATTTGTAAATATACATTAGAGTATTGTTAACTGTAGTTGCTAGCTGTACATTAAATCTCCAGAATTTAATCATCCTTAATAACAAACTTTGTACGCTTTGACCAATATTTCTCCATTTCCCCTGCTCCCTATACCCTGGTAAATACTATTCTACTCTTTGCTTTTACAAATTGGACTATTTTATATTCCACATATAAGTGAGGTCATGCAGTATATGTCTTACTAAGTCTGGCTTATTTCACTTAGCATAATATTCTCTAGTGTTATCCCTGTTGTCACAAATGATAGGGTTGTCTTTTTTCTTTTTAAGGCTCAATAATACTCATGTGTGTGTGTATCACATTTTCTTTATCCATTCATCTATTGACAGACACATAGATTGTTTCCATATCTTGGTTGTTTTGAATAATGCTGCAATGAACATGAGAGTGTAGGTGTCTCTGTGAGATCCTCATTTCATTTCCCTTGGATATAAATCTTGATGGGAGATTGCTGGATTCTATGAAGTTCTACCTTTAATTTTTTGAAGAACCCCTATACAGCTACACCCAATTATATCCCCAACAGTAGACAAGATTTCCTTTCTTCAACATCCTTGCCAACACTTTTTATCTTTTGACTTGTTGATAATAGTCAAATTAACAGGTGTGATGTGATATCTCACTGTGTTTTTGATTAGCATTTCCCTGCTGATTAGTGATGTTGATGACCCTTTATTATTCCTGGTGGCCATTTGGATGTCTTCTTTGGAAAAATGTCTGCTCATGTCTTTTGCCCATTTTTAAATCAAGTTATTTGTTTTTCTTGTTATTGAGTTGCACAAACTCTATAACAAGACTATATTTTCACAGTAATTTCATTATGACATACAATGCAAAGGAAGATATACATACATTATTCATATTTACACACATAAACACATGCACAGTATGTGTAGCAGGTGTTACAGAAGTGAGAAACAGAATAAAAAGGTAAAAGAGTAGCAGAATAAGGGATAGTGCTAATTGTCTAAATATTGACAATCTTGCTATTATGATTTGAAATATTACAATAAAAGGAAGTATAGGAAACATATTCAAAGTCTCCTTTAATCTTTATTAATAACAAAGCAAAGTATAAATTAAAGAAAAATAATAATCAAATTTTTATGCTTTTATAAAACATTTTGATTTTATTAATAAACTCTGTGTTAGGGTGGAAAAATTGGAGTAAGAAGCAGAAGCCTATGCCCACAAATACTGCTAAATGCTATCCCCTGATACAGAATCTCTGAGCTGTGAGAAATGAAACAAGTGGAGAAAAGTTATAGCGCCTTCAATTCAGACAGATCTAAGTGTGAATCTTACTTTGTCCTGGTTATGTGATCTTATGTCATTTACTTTGTGTGACTTCTAGTTTCTCCATTTATAGAAAAGTAATGAAAATTAAATACTATAATTCATTTGAAAGCATCTGATAACAGATCTTTCCTATACATTCTCTGCCTTCGTCCCCTTCTTCTTCCCCTCCTCCTCCTCCTTCTTCTTCTTTGAAGGGGACAGGGAGTCAAAGGATTCTCCAGATTCTCAGAAGTAGAATTATTGAGTTACATCAGAATATAGAAGTTCATAAATAGAACACCAAAGAATGTTTATCAATCTTCATTCAAATTGAAGGCTTTTGAGACAAGGGGTATGAAGAATCAGTTCTATTAATTCAGCTATAATAATATTAGTAAGTACTACTGTATTTGAAAAAAAATGGTGTTCTTTAAAGGTGATACTCCTTAAGTTAGTTCCCTTAAAGAATAAAGATTTATACAGAGTAAGCCTTTTATAATTGTTTGAATAATTTTTTTTAAAGGAGTTATATGGATCACATTGATTTACTATTCAAAATTAAGATGAAGCAAAACAAGTAGGTTCAGTGCAATGCCTATGTAGAAGGTACACTGTAACCTGAGTTTTATTGGATTTGTTTTGGTTTATTGCTATCACTAGATAGTGAAATTGAAACATTATTATACATTGCCAAAGACAATGCTAAAAAGTTAACTGCCTTGAATACTTTGTATTTTGAACAATCACACAAACTTTACTAGAATTTTGTAAATCACAAAATCATTAAGAAACTTCATCAGCTTGAAATGAAAAACATCTCTTACCTAGTATGTCATTTTGTTCACCTTAGTGTGAAATCAGAAAAATGGTCAGACCTTTAGTTCAATGGCTAATTACCTTCTAAAGCTAAATATTGCTTTCCAATTCTCCACCACAAATATTATTTCTTTCATTAAATCACAAGACTCTATCTCAAGTACATGTTAAATAAGGGAATTTACATAAATTCAATAAAGGTAAGAAAATTTAGAGACATATTAAATTGCAGAACATTGGCTCCACATATTTTCTGCAAATTCTTCAGTCATGTTTTATTCTTTTATGCTTAACTTTTTATGTGTAAGAGGCTAAATATGCAAAAGAAACTGAATTAGTATATCTATCAGGTTATTTTTCAGTTGACCGAATTTTCTTATCCACCTCTAAAAAGCAAATTTTGACTTAAAACTTTCTAAATCAAAGATATGATAATTGTATTAATAGAGGCACATAATTCAATCGTCCTCTTTTTATTCCTTAAATAAGTTTCCATTTTTAATTCCTTGTTGCTGAAGTGATCGCTTCAAATCGCTATGGCTGGTGTGAGTAGATGGGGATAGTAAAATAGATGATCTTTGTACCATACCTCCTCGGGTTCTATTGAGAGATAATACTTTGTGGTCACTCATGTTTCTGCATGTTTTGTAAGCAAAATACTGAGTGCTCTTTTCTTCTGGACTATTTTTTTCAAATGCATCTAACAAGCAACATTGCAAGAGAGAAATGGTGTATCATTCTGGAGCAAGGGGCATGCATGCTAACCCTTCCAAAACAATAAAGACAATGTCTCTTCAGGGCCAAGAGTGAGCATTTTTAATGACCATCATAAAAAGATTTATGTGCCTAAGGTCAGGTTACCTATCCTGGACTGTAAACCAGTTGTGTAGAAGAATCACTTGGCCATTTTTATGCCTCCTTGTTGGAACTGGAGCTTGGGAACTAATGTAAGAAAATGAAGATACTCTGGCTACAAATCCAAATAATAAAGGTCTTTGTCTCTTTCCCAGGAGTCTCATATCTTCTGCTAGTATCCATGAATCTGAGAGGCTAAGTTGTAAGGTAGCAAGTAGGATAAAACCTTGGACTCTTCACAATTCTTGACAAATGCCCCAAACATCTAAGAT
The DNA here is from genome assembly GCA_004026545.1 of Mormoops blainvillei. Classification (NCBI taxonomy): domain Eukaryota; kingdom Metazoa; phylum Chordata; class Mammalia; order Chiroptera; family Mormoopidae; genus Mormoops; species Mormoops blainvillei. The sequence goes on along the minus strand of PVJD01000641.1, from coordinate 188,622 downwards.
AGGGGTGGTACTATCTGTGTTTCCCATTTGATTTGATACTTCCCTTGAACTATAGAAAGTGGTTGCTGTAATGCAAGGCATAGGATGATTTCTGACCATCAGCTACAGTAAACTTGGGTTGTTTTGGCTTATCAGCCAAGTTCATGAAATAAGCAAGATGCTTTAAAGAAATCTCATTTTAATATTTCCAAAACCCTATAAATAGGCATTAACTTGTGTGTGTGTGTGTGAGGAGAACGGTGGAATGCAGACCTCAGGGGGGAAAAAAAAAAAGAAAGAAAATTCATTCTGTAAATAACTACCATAGAAAAAGTCTTGTTGATAATCATCCATTTACTACTTCTTCCAACAGACCAATTTCAGGACTTATACTGGATATCCTTGGTAATGTCATACATAACAAATTTATAGGCTTTGTTTAGCAATCATAGAAATAAAAGAATATGGTAACGCTCTTACAGAAACAGGTAATTGCCATGATGAACTACTACCACTGTCTTTTGTCAGTAACAAGTCACTTATCATTCCACCTCGTTCACAAGGCACATAAGTCACCACCATAAAACAGTAGATTTAATAGGTATAAACATGTTACTTAACGTCCAGATAATTGCAGAATACATACATTTCCAGCCATAAATTAACCTTCTTCAAAGTATTCATTAACAAAAGAAAAAAATAACTGCCTCTTAGTTATACTCATTTTATTCAGTGGGAACATCAATCAGTTCTAATTTACTTGTACTAAAATACACTAGGGGCACAATTAATCGACATCATTGAAAAGTGTTTTAGAAATGTCACATAATAAAATATAGCCTTTAAACATTGCCATTACATTCTGAAATATTAAAATCTTACTTGGTTACCTTTCTTGTTCATAATTAAACATACTCTCAGACAACAGTTGCTGTTGCAACTTTAATTATGTAGTAAGAAAAATATCTAGGTTGTTTACAGTGACATTATAAGGACACACAAATAACGAGGTTTTCTGATAGCTTACATTATATCTAAAACTAACTATTGTACTTTTCAAACTGTGCTAGTGAACTTAATGAAATAACAAAAATGTCATAATTCAGGTGAAGGTATTCAAGGATTGAGTGAAAAGAAATCAGTCAAAACAGAAAGCAGAAGCTTCTCAGACTAAAATAAGACCAGTTCCTAATACATTAATATCAAATATAAGCTTGATTATGTTTTAATTGGATGCACGGGTAGGAATTTCAAATTAATATATGTTGGTTTCTTTATCTATGCCCGGATAATTCCATTCCTAGATGCCAGTCGCAAAAAAGTGCTGCAGGTTATTTGCAAAGATTGTACCCACATCAATGTCATTTTAAAAGTCATTTGCTCTGGTTTATATCGCATAATCTATATGTAAATATTATAAAGAAGGTAGTATGATTACACAACCAGTTTTTAACTTCTACTTTTTTGTGGCTAAAGGAAATTACTTCTTCTTTTAAATGGCAGTTGCTTTGAAGATATAGTCAGCTTTCTTTACTTCATGGCTTTTCAGACATGTCAGCATTATAGTTTTTTTTTTAAGTCTCCTGGTGGGGTGGGAAGAGGGAGAAAGATAGAGATAGAAGTAGGGTAGAGTGAGAGATAGAGCTGGAAGGAAGGAGACAGAATATGAATCATGGATCTAAATTAAACAATAAATCAAATTTTGCTTGAAGTGATTTTTTTTTTAATTTTGAGTTCATTTCTTTATATTTGGATGGCTTATACTGACAACTCTTTAGCAATGGATAGGAAACTGTACCTTAATTTCATAAAGACACTTGTGTTTTTTGTATTTATCCTAAACCCTAAGTATTAATTCTGTACCCTTAGTAAACTAAAGGCATGTGCTAAATATGCAGAAAGACTCCTGCTGAAAGAAAGTGTGCCTTACATTTTGGAGAAAGGATGTTCTAAATGATTGATCTCAGATACAAGAAAAAAGAAATCAATAAAGCAGCTCAAAAACAATACAGAGTGTGGAATGTCATCTTCATTTAGAAGCTTCCACAGTAATATGACTAAGCAACAACGAATGATCTTATTTCAGAGCTGTGATAATAGATGCATAAACATACTGTAAAAAGCCATGCAAAGTATTCCAAATCAGTGTTAAAAGAGAAGCTGAAAAGAAGGGTAGGTGAAGAATATCTTAAATTCTTCAATCTCAGAAATGATGTTTAAAAAATAAGGTACTTTCCCTTGAACACATACATACTAGATTTTAACGATAGTGACAATTGTTTCCATATCCAAGGTAAAATCAGTATATACTCATTCTAGTGGATTAGATAACTTCATTTTAGTGTTGTAGTTTCCTTAATGCTATTGCAGATGTGCTCACTAACTCCTTCACTGGTAAATATGCAAGTGGCTACCCATAGTTACAGGTCATCCACTAATTTTATATGGTCAATGGAGTATGTGTATAATGGATTCAACTTGCTGGTTATGTCTTGAGGTAGTTTCCCTAACATACTTTTGCCATTTTTGTTGACTTTTATAACAGAGAAAAATGCAGAAGAAACATTTGTATTCTAAATTATATGTTAGAAATAATGATTTTTAAATGGATTTTAATCGAATGTGGTATTAACAGAATTTAAATTTTCATCTTTATTAAAAATCTGATGGTTTGCAACTTTAAGAAAATAGCAACAAAAAAAGGCAGACAAGAAAAAAGGCAAAAAAAGAAAAGGAAAAATGTAATAATAATAATAATTATTATTATTAATGCCCAGGTGAGAAGACAAGTAATGAATGTCTATAATTTTTTCAAACTTGATTTTTATAAAACTGTTATTCTAATAGATAAAATATTTTGATATACAGCCAAGTAGAATATTACTTTCCCTGTGCTATAAACAAATAAATCAATAAAAATTTTAAAGTCAGGGTGTAACTTTCATATATTTTATTGCTATTGGTGATTATACATAATCCATATTTAGTGTGAAGCTACAAAAGCATCCTCTTTAATGAAAAAAGTTAGGGTCAATATTCTACTTGTACATAAGGAAGTAAAACAAATCCCCTATACTTCCATAGGAGGTTTTATTTTAGGCTCTAAAAAAATAGCTATGGGTATTAGAGGTAGGTAAAAACTAACCTGTGATTCTCACCAAATTGTAAATTTTTATTTACATGTGTGTATATGCAGTTTTTTGAAGGAAGAATCCATTACTTCTCAGAGTTTCCAAGTTTAAGGAATCATAGTTTTATATTTGTAATTCTAAGAGTTTGTATTCAATGTCTGTACAATTCTATATCTTTACTATCGAGTAAACAATGTTGTTGAATTGAAACATTGCTCAACAGAATCATGACTTTTTAAAAATTAGAAATCATATTGATGTTTCATATTCAAAGATTGTTTGATCCTCTCTATTGATAGGCTGTAACAACATCATACTTTATCTTCTAGAATGTTTCTTTTAAAATGATATACATCCTCTCCATACATATCAATCCACCATTCTAGGTACTGTCACCATAGCATCTTTGCCACTGCAAGCATTTTTGCCACAAATATTTTTTTTCCTGTTTAACTGACTGATTGTAAGTAATTTTGCATTAAAATAAGGTAAAATAACTGGTTGACAGTATTTTTAAAATTGGTCTGTTTTCATTTCTCCATTGACAAAGTGTGTAGAAAATAGTTCATTAGTGGTAGTCTTAAAATAGCATTTCTCCCAAATGAGATGATGTTACCCCAAGAGATTCTTACTAGTTTTTTTTTTTTAATTTTTGAAATGCACTACATCGGGAGGAAAAATAAGTGCCAAGGCACGTCTTAGAGGGCAGAGAGTTGAGTCTACATTTCCCATAGAATGAAAACAAGTCCTTTGGTATAATCCATAAAATAAAATCAGTTATTTGCACAGTATTGCCATTAATCTATACACATTTTAAAAGCATTCAAATATTTTGCTTTTTTTGCAACAAAATATTTCATAATTTTGTTATTCATTTATTTTTACTTTTGTATTGAATTTATTGGGGTGGCATTGGTTAATAAAATTATATAGGTTTCCAATGTACAATTCTATAATACTTCATCTACATATTGCATTGTGTGTTCGCCACCCCAAGTCAAGTCTCCTTCCACCACCATTTATTACCCCTTTACCTTGTTCTACTTCCCCCAACCCCTTTCCCTCTGGGAATCAACATATTGTTGTCTGTGTCTCTGAGGGTTTTTTTTTTTTCCTTAATCCTTTCATTGTTATTCATTTTTAATGTCCTCCTTTATTTGTTTTAATTTTTATCTTCTTTATGACAAAACTGCCTTATGGTCAATTAGTGATTCAGCAAAAACATTTCCAGCAAAAATGTTTGGGACAAGGATGTCTATAGCAAAGATATTATGGCAAAAATGCCGGACCCCTCAATTTACTAAGTAAGTCAGTAAAATGTATAAGCATTACCAACAGACCATATGGGAAATGGATTTTCCAAATGGTACTGTAGCTAAGGTTCCAAAATGCTACCTGTTTCAAATTGAGTACCTTTGTGTCTCTCTCGCTTATAAGATCTGTTTTTCACTTGCTGACCTCAGGGCGTTGTATTCTTTTAGCGTCTTGACTTTTTGCTCCTGAACTGATAAACACGATGTGTAAGTATACCTTTCTCTTCTATGAACTAAAATTTGTATGTCCTTTCAGAAATGTAAAATAATTTTGGATTTTACTGTGAAAAAGGAAACTAAAACAGAACATCCTGTGTACAATAAAGGAAACTTCTTCATGGAAGTGTTTTACTTGTAGGAGTAAATATGGTAAAGTGCATGACAAACATGAAACAAAAATACTGTTTGCCATCCTTTATGGAAATAGTTCATTATTACCATTTTACTAACATAAAATATGGGCCAATAACATGTTGATAATACTAAGAATATCCTAATTATTGTGCATTCATAACATAAATTGGACTAATTAGAATCCTATGTGGACAATATTTTATTACTAATACTGTTACAATTCCTAAGAATTAGTACCACAGGTGATTTATTGTTGCTGTGAATTTTTATATAAATGCTCATAAACTAAGCAGAACAGTTTTTATAAAAAAAAGTATTTCTTTGCCAATGCTTATAAAAGCAGGCCTCTATTTATTGCTCAAGGTTGTTTGATTTAGAGATACAGTTCCATATTAAGATAGTAAGTCTGAAAGAGGAAACTTAGATGGAACATATTATTCAAACAATGTATATTCCCTATGACACACTGGTAGTTATTTTTGCAGTCCAAGAATATCTGTATAAATTTGTTGTACTAGAAAAGAGATACATATTCAATGTCATCATAGCATTTGCTTTACAGTGGTTATCGAACAACACAAAGTATCCACGGTAAGGATACTACCTTAGCAACCATGGCAATACCTGACTACTTGCAGAAATAAATAACAATTATGTGTTGCACACCTTAAATGTTTTTGATACCTACAGTTAAGTTGTCCTCCAGAAAGGTAGTATCAATTTATAAACACCTTTCTAAATTCTTAGCAACATGGATAGAAAAAGCAATTTAATGAAAATATCTGTATGAGATTGATGGTCCTTTCAAAAATATACCACTTTTGTTTTAAACAGATACTGTATCTAGTTAATACTATTTCACATATGGCAGGTATTCAAAAATTATTTATTAAGTGAGTAAATAAATACAATAATAAATGAAAACAATAAATTTACACCTAGAGGAAAGCACAAGAAGAATAGTAGCCTCATTATTTTTCATGTTATAGATTAACACTCATATACTACACTGACTATCAGAAACTGTATAAAATTATTTGGTTAAACAAGATTTAAAAAAAATACATATTCTAAGCATCTGGCAGAGTAGGCTATCCCCATTGTTGAAATTTCTCTATAACCCCACCCCTTTCTACTTTGACAAAGACTTAATGCAGTCCCTTATCTCTCAATCCCACTTTTCGAATTAATTTTGGTTGCGTACTGATTCTACACAAAAATTGCAGAATTTTAAAAAATTTAAATGAAGTAATTTAATTTCAATACTTGACTATAACTTTTGGCTCTCTCTCTCGGAAATATTGTGGTTCTCAGGCTCTATGAGCATCTAAATCACGTGACGATCATGACAAATTTATTAATACAAATTACTGGCACCTCATCCTTGCTTAGCAGATTCCATGAGGAATGGAACAGAAGGAGGTGCAGGGTTCTGTAATTTTAAAATCTTCCCAGATGATTCTGATGAATCCCTGACCACTTACTCTTCTTCCTATATCAGTTGACATAAAGTAAATACTACCTGCTGAAGATGAGCCATCAAATCTTTTTGATAAAGCCAAAATATGCATCTCCGTGTTATCCATTGTATACTACAAAGGTCGTAAAGTTCTCACCACATTCTCTAGGCTTAGAAATCCCTCCTTCCCTCTTTGCTCTTTCCCTACTTCTCACTAAATTCCTATCCTTCTAAGTTGCTGCTTCTTCTACATAGGGACTTCTTTAATTCTTCCCAGGCAGAGTGAGTTCTAAGGCCTATGTGTGCTCAAAGCCTTTGTTATTCTTTTATTTCAATAACTGTTAATTTGTGTAAATATACTTTATTGTCTCATCCTGCTCTTTGACTGGGCTATGGGTTCCTTTTAATGTAGGAAATAATGATTGAAAACATAGATGCTCAATTAATGGATATTAAAAGAATGAATGTATTTGTGAATAATTTTAAAGCTATATTTATGTTCTCCTCAACATGCTTTGGATTTCTGTATGGAAATATTTTCACATCTTAAATATTAAAACTATAAGATAACAGAGACGGTTAAAAAGCCCCATTGCCTGGTTTCCCTGGATCTGCGGAGATCCCAGGACAGCAGGTGTCCCGTTTGTAAACTGAGACAGTGTAAGGAAACTGGGGTGATTGGTTACAGGTTTTTAAAATTAAAATGTTTTAAAATTTTAAAACTAAAATTAATTTAACACTAATGTTGTAATAATCACAGGTTTTGCTAACTGTGAGAAATGATTTAGAAGATATATATTAGAGTTGCTTTTTCTCTAATTTTGAAAAATTAATTGACAACATATAATAGAAGATGTTTATAATGGGAAAGCTTTAATGTAAATATACATAAAAACTGGCCTTTTATTTCAGATAAATATTGCAGTAACCTCCTTCTATACCAAAATATTAAGATAAAATTGGGTTTGCTAAAGCATTTCTCTAAAGAAAACAAAAACTAGATTTCATTACATGATCATTCCTTGGTTTTATGATAACTTTTTATCTAAGGCTTTACATAAATTTCTAGACTATAATAATCCTTACTTAAATTAAACAATTACTTTAAGAATAATCATGACCTCAATATAAGACCTGAAACTAAAATACACAGATGAAAACAGAGTACTAAACTTATGGACCTTGATTTCAAGATGATTGTATAAAGTTGACCGCAAAAGACAAGGGAAACAAAAATAAAATAGAAGGTAACGGAACTACATTAAACTAAAAAGCTTCTGCACAGTAAAATAAACCATCAACTGAACAAAAAGACACCAACAAAACAGGAGACAGTATTTGCAAATAGTACCTTTGATAAGGGACTAGTGTGTGTGTATGTATATATATATATATAATTCATACAACTCAACAACAACAACGACAAAAAAATCCAATTAAAAATGGGCAGAGGACCTAAACAGACATTTTTTTCCCAAAAAGCCACACATGTGGTTAACAGATATATGAAAAGATGCTCAGCTTCACTAGCTATACGGGAAATGCAAATCAAAATCACAATGAGATATCACCTTACACATGTTAGATTGGCTAGTATCAGTAAGACAAAAAATAACAAGTGTTGAAAAGGATGTGGAGAAAAGGAACCCTCATACACTGCTGGTTGGAATGTAAATTGGTACAGTCGCTATGGAAAACAGTATAGAGGTTGCTCAGAAAAGGTAAGAATAGGGCTACCATATGAACCAGCAATTTAGCTTCTGGGTATCTGCCTGAAAATTTTGAAAACATTTATTTTTAAAATATGTGTGCCTTCTGTTCATTGCAGCATTACTCATGATGGTCAAGACATGGAAACAATCTAACTTTCCTTTGACAAATGAGTGCATAAAAAAGAAGTGGTACACAGATAAAATGGAATACTACTCAGCCATAAAAAAGATGCAATGCTGCCATTTGCAGGTACATGAATGGATCCTTATAATATACTAAGCAAAATAAGTCAGACAGAAACGTATAAGAACCATATGATTTCACTCATATGTAAAATATAATACAGAAAACAACAAATGAACAAATAAAGCAAACAAAAATCCTCACAGACACAGACAACAGTATGGTAGTTAGTTCAAGAGGGTAAAGGAGGTCAAATATATGGTAACAGAAGGAGACTTGACCCTGGTTGGTGAGCAAACAAGGTAATATACAGTTGATGTATTATAGAAGTATACACTTGAAATTTATATAATCTTATTAACATGTTACCCCAATAAATTTAATAAAAAATAATTTAGGTCAGATTACTCTTACCAAGCTCTATTTTGAAAAATAAATGTATTTTTAAAAGTCTCTCAGTAAACTAAAATCAGAATAAGAACCAATTTTTAAGAAAATTAAACAATACATTTCTGTGAATTTATAATTGAATTACCCAAAACATATCAGTTTATTACAAATATCAATTTAATGACAATTAGTTTTTCTTCATAGTTTCATCAATCATATTTTTAAAACTTTATGAGTGAAAGGGATTAAGAAGTACAAATTGCTAATTATAAAAATGGTCACAGGGATGTGAAGTGCAGCGCAGGGAATATAGTCAATAAAATTGTAATAACTATGTACGGGGCCAGATGGGTGGCTGCAGTGATCTATCTGTATGACATATAAACTTCTAATCACTAGGGTGTATACGTGAAACTAATACAATATTGCATGTCAACTATAATTGAAAAATAAATTTTTAAAAAGTCATGTATCTTTGTAACTCACTATTAATAAGTAAATTATAAAAAGGAAATTTATGAAGACACATGGAGCACTCCAGAGATGCCTGATGAGTTAAAAATGAAGTGTATATACAGCCACCATAGGATTAACACAATGCCAGAACTCAGTCAACACACTAAAAGAAATGTGTATCTGTTTATATACTCTAAAGTTTTGGGCAGAGATTTATTGATCTTTAAACTATTATAAGAAATCAGAAATTTTATACTTTGCTTTTCATTATTTTCCTGAATAAATCTTATATCATACTCTTTTAAATATTACCAAATTTATTTTAATGCTAATAAAATGTACTACAAAGGATATTAGTTAACTTTTCTTATTTTTTATTCTGTTTAATTTTTTAAAGTGATTTTAGAGAGGCGGGAGGGAGAAAAGAGAGGGAGAGAGAAAGAGAGAGAGAGAAACATCAGTTTGTTGTTCTACTTATTTATGCATTCACTGGTTGATTCTTGCATGTGCCCTGACCAGGGATCTAACCCACAACCTTGGTATATCAGGACGATACTCTAACCAACTGAGCTACCTGGCCAGGGACATTTTTTTTTTTTAATTTACAACAGGTATAATTTTAACGCTAATGCTTTTCTAATAAAACTCTATCTAGCCTTTGTTTTGTTTGCATTGCTAAAAGATGTATTTGACAATTGGTCATTAGTTGACGTTGGTTGTTTCGGTAGTTCATGAAATAACATAAACTTTAATCTTAATATTTTTCTTTAATTGTAATTTAATTTAATTTTATCTTTAATTTTTACTTCAGAATTTTAGCAGTCAATGTTTCTCATAGCACTGTACTAAGAATATTTACAGCATGAATACACCAATTTTTATTAAGATACTTTGTGATCTAATTCACTCAATATGATTACACAAAATAATTTTAAATGAGAAAAGACACTAGTACATATCTTTGCTATTACTATTGAGAAGAGAAAGATTCGAGATCTCTTAAATTAAAGTACAGTAGGTCAGAAGGTGGAAAAAAGAAAAGAGTTAAACAGTTATTAGATCTGAAGGCAGAAATGAACAAAAGACTGTACGCGTTCCTGAATGTTTGTTGAAACCTTGAATCAACTTCCAGGCGGCCATTTCAGCCCTTATCTCAAGTGCTACCTGACCACCAGACTCCACCTTATCCTGCTTAAGCACCAACTTTCCAGGCCGCTGCCCAGAGCCAATTCAAAAGCAACAAACACCTCTTTCTCGCAGACTATGCACCTACCCCAGACCCAGTCCCACATTACCTTCTCCTGCCCTCTCCCTTTATCTCTAGACAGCGTAAATTCTTTCAAAACATTTATATCTTTCTTCTCCAAACTCATTGCAATAAATGGGTCGCATCAATCCAAGACGACAGACATGCTTGTTTGCCTGTTCCATCTAACTCTTCCACTGGTGGTTCAGGCTGAATGTCCCATTTTCTGACTCATATAAGGCTCAATAAACCCTTTAAAAAAACCTATTGGCCATCCAGGGTTTTGTTTAACACTTAATATCAGGATACCCGTCAGACTGAGAATGCATTTGTGTGACTTTTTCATGGGTGATGGCTCGTGAACGCCATGATATTTCCTCTTTTGTACATAAGGGCCCCTATCTGGTCCACATGTTGGGTGCCAGGGCTTAGAGCCAATTCCACAAATCCCATGGAATGAGCTACAAAACAGTTTCTCTGTGGGTTTTAATTAGGATAGACTAGTGTGATCAAAGCAAAGTTTCTATCACATAGCCAGTACTAGCTACATTACTTCCCAAAATTAAATTCACTATTTGACATTCTGTTTTTTCTAAGTCCGTCATGCAGGACAAGTTTCTGTTACTTCATGAGTTATACTAAAGCAATCAGCATTAACCAATGGGTGATCACCAAATAAATTAGTCTCTCCTTATCCCTCGTTCCCTTTTCCAAGACTTCAGTTACCTGTGGTCAATCATGGTCTGAAAATTCCAGATAATATAAAACTTGTAAGTTTTCCATTTTATGTTGTTCTGTAACAGAATGAAATCTCATAACATTCAGCTCCATCCCACCCTCTTTTTCCAGCTTCTCTTGTCTATATACACTTCCTGCCCATTAGTCACTTAGTTGCTGTCTTGGTTATCAGATCACAGGTCGGGGCATCGCGGTGCTTGTGTTCAAGTAACCCTTACTTTACTTAATGATATCCACAAAGCTCAAATGTAGTGATTCCGGCAACTCACATATGCCATAAAGTGCTTTCTTTAAGCAAAAGGTAAGTGTTCTAGACTTAATTAGGGATTTTGTCATCTCATATCATCACAAGAGAAAGAATGGTGATTACAGTAAATAATATATTTTGAGAGAGACCACATTTGCATAACTTTTATTACAGTATATGGTTATAATAGTTCAATTTTATTGGTAGTGTGGTTGCTAATCTCTTACTGGGACTGATTTGTAAATTAAACTTTATCACACATATGTATATATAGGAAAATACACAGTATTTATAGAGTTTGGGACCATCTGTGGATTTGGGAATCCAGTTTATTATGTCTTATAATATATCCTCTGCAGATAAGGGTAGATTACTGTACATTTAGTTCATTAGAATACAATACAGTTTAAGCACATTAGAAACTTATTTATATGCAAAATTAAACAGTGTTTAGAATGCCTCTTTGATGGTTACCACAATAAGAAAAAATACAAAATATTTTAGTTTCTCTACTCTCTGTTTTCTTATTTTCCTTATTCTTATTTGGCGTTAAATATATAGCTCTAGAGAGAAAAAAGTAGCTCTACATCAGACTTAAGTTACAAAATTTATTTAGCAAACATTTTCTCAACAAAACTAGACTAGAACATGTTTATCAGAATTACCAATGAAAGAAACCAATAAAATAATTATTGTTATTGCTAAATTAAAATATAATGTGTAGGCCCTGGCTGGGTAGTTCAGTTGGTTATAGCGTTGTCCTGATACACCAAGGTTACAGGTTCTATTCTCAGTCATAAATAAGTGGAACAACAAATTGATGTCTTTCTCTTTCTCTCTCTTTCTCTTTCACAACCTTCCTCATATATATATATATATATACACACACATATATATAAAATATTACATTATATATAATTACATATATAATATTATATATATTATATATAATAATACATTATATATAATATTATATAAATATATATATAATATATATTTATATATATATATAATAAAATTAGAAGGTATCCAGCCACATAATATCAAAAATAGAGAGATTTACTGAAGAAGATACAAGATACAAGAAACATTGTACATAGGACAATGATGCCTCAGTCCCCTTCAAAGTAGGTATCTTGGCGCCTCACACATTTCTCCCAGTCACCATCATCTGCCCCATCGTTTTCCTGAATCTTATTGATGTTCTGATATCTCTTCCCTTTCAAAGGTGATTTTAGTTTTGGGAAAAGCCAGAAGTCACAGGGAACCAAATCTGGGCTGCAGGGGGGCTCAGTCACCTGGGTGCTTTGACGTTTCTCCAAAACACTCTGCATGAGACATGATGCATGAGGGGGCACATTGTCTGAAGAAGCTGCCAAGCACCAGTTGCCCACAGCTGTGGCTGTTTTGGTCATATTGTATCTCTCAACCGATGAAGAACACTGAGGTAGTTACTCCTTACTAATTGTTTGGCTTGAAGGGGCATGCTCTTGATGGACAACACCTTCCCAATCAAAAAAATACAGCTAATATGGTCTTGATCTTGCTGCAACTTTGTTGTGCCTTCTTCAGGTGTGGATAACCAGGTGACTTCTATTGGCAGGCTGGACCTTTGTTTCGTAGACCCACGATTCATCTCTGGTTATGACCCTCTTGAAGAAATCTGGTTCATGGACAGTGGTTTGAATCAAGTCATTAGCAACTGAAGTACAATGTGCCTTCTGCTCTGGTAGCAGAGGTCACAGAATAAACTTTGTCATGACACATTTCATGCCAAATTCTTGAGTCATAATCTCAGATGCAGTAGTTTTTGGGATTGTGAGACTAGCTTCTAGCTCTCGCACTGTCAGTCGCCAGTATTTGTTGATTGCAACAGGTACACACTCAACATTCTCAGGTGTTCTGCTTGTTGCAGGCCATCAGAATGTGGATCAATTTCAGCAGATTCTCAATCAGTTTTGAAGCATTTGTGCCACACTTTTGTTTGCACTACTCTTGTTGCACTGACTCCAAAAGGCCTCCTGAATCATCCAAATAGTTTCCGAGGAGGAATGTACAAGCTTAATGCAAAATCTGATGCTGATTCCTTGCTCTACTTGCTCATTTTGAATGCGATGGCCACACAGTACGCATGTTTGCTTAACGGCCTCTACCACCCCCACTGACTAGTACAGTGAAGTTGTCATTATACAGTACACTCTCTGGCTGCCAGATTACACTGATGTCTCGCAAACAATTCTTGTTATATTAACAATGGCTGGACTTTTTCTGGACAGAAAGCAGTGTGTATTTTGCTACATGCTTCATTTTAAGAGACTTATTTCAGACATACCAGAGAAAATTTTGGAAACACATAAAAGGTTCAACAAATAATGCTAAAAATAATTAAAATAAATACAGAAGTGGTATTATGTAGGTATAGAACAATTATCCAAGTGGGAAAATAGCTAAAGAATGAGAGGTATTTTTTTTTAAAATAAATAAGTTGAAATGAGGAATACCAGAAAAATGAGGTTTCCTTTTTTAAGGCAGATTTTGACTAAAAAAGTTTTTCATTGTTAAATTATTCACTTTGGCTATAAATGAAAGCATTAAAGAAAATGCTCATAAACTACAGTAACAGGAGATATTTAGGTTGCATAATATAACATTGGTATAAATGAAGATGGTTAAGCAACAGAATGGAATGGAATATTGATCTAATAGAATATAACTGTCCTCTTTATATGTTTATTTTATTTAACAAATATAAGAGGGTTAGAATCCCAGTAAAAGAAAAAAATAAGTCATTAAATTTTTTCTTATTTTTGATGTTAAGAAAAATATAGAGGCTACAATGTATGATATTTTTAACAGGGTTTATTTTCTCTTGTTATACAATAATGATGAGAGACTTTACCTGTAGAAATTAACCATCTCAATTAATAATAGCAAATCTGAACAAAATTGATTAATCCTTAATGTTATTTTATACTGCACGTTCTATATCTGACATGTCACAGGTATATTAAAGCCAACGTGGGTAAAAATTCTTTCTCCTCTTTCCTCTTAGATCATAAGGGATAAGGACCCTGCAGCTAGATGCCAAATAAGGAAGTATTAAACAACACAGGAACTATGTTGATTCAAAGGTCAAGGAATAAATGTTTCATAAAAAATATTTTGAGAGAGTAAAATGAAGATTAAAACAAAATTAAACTAAAATGGGATCAAAAATCCCAAGGAAAATTTGATAATGCTTATAGTGATACCAAACACTTATGTGTAGAAATTAGCAGTCACTGTACTTCATAGAGTGTTTCCTAAAGTGAGACATATGTGGGAATGTTGGATCAATAAATATGCACATTCACCCTTTATAAGAAGATAAAGGGAGAATAAAAGCCTGGCTATTTCTTGTACTTAACTGATTTTTTAAACCTTCTGAGAGGAAAATAAAGTAAATAAAATAGCTTGGGACAGAAAAATGAGGCCTAAATTGATTGAGGGTAATTAAGTTTGGCTCCATTAAGAAAGTGTTATAAAGACAAATTCAATTAATAAAACACCTTCCTGTTCTTTCAGAGTAAACAAGACGACATGGGCTATAAAAAAGAACTTAAATATTTATGTGCCTATCTATGAAATGCTTAGTAATAGAACACAGATTCTGACTGAGTAGAGCTGTTGCGGGGCCTGATATTCTGCATTTCTAACAAGCTTCAAGGCAAAGCCATTCTACAACATTTGCTCAAATCCAATGCTTTGTATTAAAGCTGTGAAATTAAGGTTAATATAAGTCATAAGAAATGCAAAAGAAAAGTGCCAGGGGATTTTTTCTAAGGGAAGATTTAAAGTCCCAAAATTTATTTTTGGGGGATAGGAGGGGTAGATTTCCATGCAGTTTAGAAACTAAAAAGACACATAGACCAAGAGAGCTTTACCAAGCTACAATAACCAGGGAAGATTTAAGGGTGAGTCTGAGAGCATGAAAGACTGTTTCAAGCAATGTGGCTAAGACCTAACTTTGCCTCTGGCTCAGACCAATTCAGAAATGGAAGAATTCTTGCAAAGATTTAATAATCAGCTTTGGGATGAGTAAAGCAGTAAAAACTCTATCAAAAGCATAAACAGGAAAGTAAAACAAGGACACGAGCAATGTGTTTGTCTTTAATTAATCCTAGTTCAAGGGAAGCCCAGGTTCATATGTTGCCCAAACTCTAAGAATAATCAAATTGTCATCAATAATAACTTCTTTATTAAAAAGAGGGCATAACCATAGTTATTCTTCTGTAACATTTGCTTTCATTAAAGATAGTTAATATGTACTGAAAACATATTCACCTGACACTCTTGTTCATGAATTAACTTTTAAAATTTTAATCCACATTTTCTACCCATTCACAATTGAGAAAACTGAGCATTAGTATATATGACTTGATTAAAGTAACATGAACACTAAACCTTAGTTATAGAGCTAGCTAAATGTTTATTAAAATTTTATCATTAAAAGAGATTGGCTCATGCTTTATCTGAAGTCACTATTGCAATCCCTGGGGGGAAATTCTGATTGTCTAAAGCTCTCCTCTCTCAGACAGCTTGACTAATCCCCAGTGAAACTCTGTGTCAGCTACATGAATTACAAACTTGAGGTATTAAATGATCAACTCAAATTTAAAAGGTTAGTTCTAGATCTGTGCTGTTCAACATTGTAGCCACTAACTACATCTGGCTATTCAAATTTATATTAATTAAAATTAAATACAAGAATAATATTATTTTCTTAGTCACATGTGTCGCATTCCAAGTGTTCGCAGCCTTATGTGGCTTGTGGCCTCCATACTGAACTGCATACTGTTCTATTTGAACATTTCCAACAGCACAGAAACTTCTGCTGGAAGATTCAATCTTACTTAAATGTGGACAGGTCTCCTAAGCATTTGTTAAGTTCTAAATCATTTAGTGTTATCTAATTTTATTCTCACATCCATCATATGAAAACTACCGAAGTTACTATTAGTATATATTGTAGAGAAGGGTCACCTTGGTTTTTCCAAGCCACATTGAGGTTAAAGATCTTGGGGGCTAAAATTTGTGCAGCTTGTGTAATTAACTTATTCAAAATTCAGTTCCTATCTTTATCTGTGGTAGAGATGGACTGAGTTTAGAATTTTAATTGCATGATCTTTCAATAGTCCCCTTTATCACCTATTATATGATCTACTGTACCATGGAAGTTTTGTGTACAGATAGAATAAACATAATTCCTTTAAAAAGTTTTGTGTACAGATAGAATAAACATAATTCCTTTAAAAAGTACAGATAGAATAAACATAATTCCTTTAAAAAGTGGCAAAATTAGATACCACTCTATCGCATTTGTTTCCAATAAGTATCACCTGACCTTAGTCCGGTATTCAAAATGGAGCACAACAAAGTGCCTACATATTGATGAAGCAAAGCACCACTTTGATTTATTCAGTCAACAACTTTACAAGTTGTTAAATTTTTGCATACTAAAATTAGGTTATCATGATAAACTATAGTATTTCCTTCCATCAGAATTTATGCTAAAGTCATAAAGCTTTATGAGCTACTCCTGTATTTGATATGTTTGCAAAAGGAAGCCTCTCCACCTTCATTAACGTAAAATTTCTTTTTGGTAATTCCAAAATATCCTCTCCCTCTTACTCTGCCATTGTCTGTGCTGATTCTATTATATACCTATGGTTTCCATTTTGTAATTTGTTTTCCCCTTACGCTTTAATACTTGTTACTGTGTCACACCAATGTATGCTGAACATTATTTTTGAGAGTTTGCCTAATTACAATTTCCCTCAGATTGCTTTCTTTTTCCATCCTGTCGACTTTATGTGAGAAGCTGGGCTACTAGAGCCGTCCTTCACTTCACACGATGGTTGATAAAGGAGCACGCACTCTTTAGTGGCTGACAGAAGCCACTAAAGGAAGCCACTGTTCTAAGTATCTCATCTTACAATGTAGTACTGAAAACAAGAATGCCCTACATTAAGTAATTAAATTGATAACTGTGAGTGCAAAAGAAATATCAAGGCAATTTTTAAAATTAATAAAAATGTATTAGAATTATTTCCATTTTGGGGTAATAACCTGTACAAAATGATAATGTATTAATACTTAAAATGGCCATAGGAAAGTAATCAAAATACTATGTAAATAATTTTGAAAAATGATGAGGCAGTATACTAAAATTATAGTGTATTATAGTGTATAGTGAATATATATTCAAGTCCAAGGAATGATTCTGGAAACCAAAAACAATGAAACCACATATACTGTCATCCTGGAACTTATACAAAAAAGATATGTTAGAAGAAATATTTTATAAGGAAGGTGATTTTAGAGCCTTGAAGGATGGTAGGGTTTTTGTACATGAAGGGAAGAATGAGCTCATTTCAGAAGAGCAAATTTTATATATATATAAATATATATATATTTATATGCATATATATATATATGCATAGAGCACAAAATGCACAATATGTTGGGGAAAACAGCAAACAGGCAGATTCAGATAGCTCACAGGATGTGAGAAAATACGAATGATGTGGCTAGAAGAGTGAGTTAGAGTCAGGTCAGAGAGATAATAGATATCAGACAAAGCAGGTTTTATCTGATGACATAATAAATAGAAATTTTATATTGTTATTCTTATTATTAACTGTTCATTTGACATGTGTTCACAGATATTCTGTAATCTTCATTTGAATACATCAGGGCAGGTAGAGACTGAAGAGTGGAAATCCAATTAACATGCATTTTAATAGTCTGCAATCAGAGATGTAGTTGGAGGCAAGGACACTTGAAAGGACATTAGAGAAGTGGTGGGCCAAATCCATTTGGTACACATCCTCCATGAAAACTGTTAAAGGTGAAGAAAAGGGAGAAGTTGGTGACAAGTCCAGGTTTAAAAGCTTATGTGAATGAGAGGTGATGGTGTTGTTCATAAAATAAAAGAAGGAATTGAATTGTGGTGAATGGTGATGGGGGTTAACAGAAGTAGAAGGATTTTCAGATGAGCTGGATTGAGACGGGCTCTTACTTTAGACCCCAGCAGACCTTTTGCCACTGCCCTGCAGTTGTTTACACATCCAGTGTCCTTGCTCCATACTCTGAGCCGTTTGAGAGGAGGGGGATGCAGTGTCTCAGTCAAATTATATTATTAATGTTCTCAATCTTGCCCGCACTTAATTGTTTCCCTATAAAAATTCAGTGAACATTTTTAGAGAAGTTAATATAGGCTCAGCAATCTGCTTCAAAGAAAAAAAATAGTTATAAATTTTTATGTTTAGTTTTCAGGTGAAGAGAAACTTTTATAGTAAATCAAGAATCAGAATTGACTGTGGTTGCCCATAGGTCTAAATATCATCTTAAACCAAAAATATCTCTCCCTGGCTTTTAAGGCTTGAAATTTAACCATTAAAAAATGTGTTCCTTTGCTTTACTCCTGGTGAAAAATGTAAATAAATCATTAAAAAGAACAAAAAATGTCTTTACCTTAAAAAGTGGTTATAAGATCCTTTGCTGAGGTCAAATTGACAAAGAGAAAGTACAGAGGGAGGATATTTTTTAAGATGATAAAAGAAAATCTAGAAATATTGCAATTAATTTATTTACTTCAAAATTTTTTATAAAGCTAAGAATCCCAAAGCATCTTCCAGAGTCCATGTTCTCATCTCAATCTTTCTTTTGTTCTTTACAAATTTTAATTGATCCTGCTTTTTGTTTCCTGAAGCCTATCTTGAAGCAGTTTTGTGTTCCTCTTCTGCTCAAAACCTGTTAGAGCTCCCCAGCTAAAGCAGAATTAAAGTTGACAAAGACCTATAATGCTCCATTCCCAAACTTCACTTTCTGACCTCCCATCCTCTTACTTACTTTCTGGTTTACTTTTCTCCAAACTGATTAACTTCAACTGGGCCTGAAATTCATTGTGCACATTTCCAAATTTAGGTCTTTTGCACCTCACCTCTAAAATACTCCTCTCCAGGTTGCTTCTTGACTAACCCCTTCACCTCCTTGAAGTCTGTGCAAATACATCTACCTCACTAGGACTAAATGGAATCCCCTCTCCCACATGTTCCTGCTCTGTCTGACCCTGTTCTGTTTCTCCATGGCATTTATCATCTTCCAACAGGCTATAAAATGTAATTATTATGTTTTGATATCATTACTTTATTCCAATCTCTTCCAAAAAGGTAACCATTATTCATGTTTTTGTTTCACTATTGTTTACTTGTATATTCCTAGCACTTAGTACCAATTCAGACACAATAATATAAGCTCAATGAATTTTTGCTGAATGAATAATGAATGAAATTCCTTTCACAAATACTCTGTTGATGGTTACATTTTGTACAATAGCACCCAAAGCTTTTTTCCTTATTTTTGTATTTTTTCATTTGAAGGTCACAGTACTCTGTCCTTTTTCTTAAAAAAAGAATACATGAAACAAACATATAATGAATCTGCCAGTTCCATCTCTAAATGCATCCTTACAGATGCTTGGGAAACATGGAGTTCTACTTTGTAGCTAGAAAGCATGGGGTTTAGCCCAGTTTGCATGATAGAAGTAGTTTAAGACTGATGTTAATTCTCAGAAATTCAACCACCCATGACAATGACTCAGGATGCTGCCTCAGAATATTCCTTGTTGGAAGCCTGTATCCTGGTGAACGCTTTCCCAGATAATGAACCAGGAAATGAAAACAAAACAAAACTAAACTATAAAGCTAACAATATAAAACAAATTTAAAAAACCCCAAAAACAGGACTTCCAGCCAAGATGGAGGCATAGGTAAATACATTTTGTCTCCTCACACAACCAAGAGAAGGAAAAGGACACATTTACAAACAAAAAATAACCAGAACTGCCAGAAAATTGAACTGCATGGAAGTCCAACAACCAAGGAGTTAAAGAAGAAACATTCATCCGGACTGGCAGGAGGGGTGGAGACAGGCTGCCAGGGTGGAGAGGACATGTCAAGGTTGTAACTGGCAGACTGGGGCGGGCAAGGCAGGGGCTGGTGGGCTGGGTGGTCCCACATTTGCATGCGGATAAACCAGGAGGAACAACTGGATGGTGAGAGAGACCGCACAACCCAGGGTTCTGGCGCAGGAAAAGAAAGCCTCAAAACCTCTACGGGTAAAAACCTGGGGGTTTGCGGCCACAGGAGAAACTGCTATTCTCACAGGAGAGTTCATTTGAGAGATGCACAGGGTCCTAGAACGTACATAAAACCACCCACCTGGGAATCAGCACCAGAAGGTCCCAATTTGTTTGTGAGTAGCAGGGGAAGTGACTGAGAGATAGCCAAGAGCCAAGCAAGCGCACTGTTCCCTCTTGGACCCCTCACCCACAGACGGTGACACAAGGCAGTGATGTGGGTTGCTGCACTCTGGCAAACACCTAAGGCTCCACCCCTCACAATGTAATAGGCTTGGGGAGACCAAAAAATAAAAAATAAAAAATATGGCCCAAACTAAAGAATGGATCAAAGCTCCAAAAACAGAACTAAGTGATGAAGAGATCACTGACCTAACAGATGCAGAGTTCAAAACACTGATAATCTGGATGCTCGCAGAATTGATGGTGTATGGTCACAAAATGGAGGAAAAAAAGAAGGCTATGCAAAGTGAAATAAAGAAAAATATACAGGGAAACAACAGTGAAGGGAAGGAAACTGGGACTCAAATCAACAATTTGGAGCAGAAAGAAGAAATAAATATTCAACCAGAACAGAATGAAGAAACAAGAATTCAAAAAAATGAGGAGAGGTTTAGGAACCTCTGGGACAACTTTAAATGTTCCAACATCTGAATCATAGGGGTGCCAGAAGGGGAAGAGGAAGAGCAAGACATTGAAATCTTATTTGAAAAAATACTGGAGAGCTTCCCTAATCTGGCAAAGGAAATAGACTTCCAGAAAGTCCAGGAAGCTCAGAGAGCCCCAAAGAAGTTGGATCCAGGGAAGCACACACCAATGCACATCATCATTATATCACCCAAGATTAAAGAGAAGGAGAGAATCTTAAAAGCAGCAAAAGAAAAGGAGACAGTTACCTACAAAGGAGTTCCCATCAGACTATCAGCTGATTTCTGAAAAGAAAATTTACAGGCAAGAAGGGGCTAGAAGGAAGTATTCAAAGTCATGAAAGGCAAAGGCCTACATCTAAGATTACTCTATCTAGCAAAGCTATCATTTAGAATGGTAGGGTAGATAAAGTGTTTCCCAGATAAAGTAAAGTTAAAGGAGTTCATCATCACCAAGCCCTTATTAAATGAAATGTTAAAGAGACTAATCTAAGAAAAAGAAGATAAAAAATATGAAGATAAAAATAACAAACTCACAACTATCAACAACTGAACCTAAAAAACAAAATCAAAAACAAAGTAAGCAAACAACTAGAACAGGAACAGAATGACAGAAATGGAGATCACATGGAGGGTTATCAGTGGGGAGGGGGAAGGTTGGAGAATGGGGGAAAAGGTATAGAGAATAAGGAGCATAATCAGTAGGCACAAAATAGACAGGGAGAGGTAAACAACAGAATAGGAAAAGGAGAAGCCAAAGAACTTACATGTACTACCCAAGGACATGAAGTAAGGGGTGGGGAATGCTGGTGTGGGGGCGGGGGGTGCAGGGTGGAGGAAAATAAAGGGGAGAAAAAAATGGGACAACTGTAATAATCAATAAAATAGATTATAAACAACAAGCAAATGTGCAAAATAGAAGAAAAACAAGAAAAAGGAGGTTTATAAAATTGAGGAAAATGTACATTGAAATTAATTTATAATTATAATAGTTTCTATACATTTTTATAAAGAATAAACTACTCTTGCCCTGCCTGGTGTGGCTCAGTTGATTGAGGGCTGGCCTGCAAACCAAATGGTCTCTGGTTTGATTCCCAGTCTAGGACACATGCTTGGGTTGAGGACCATGTCCCCATTAGGGGACATGTGAGAGGCAACAATACATTGATGTTTCTCTCCCTCTCTTTCTCCCTTCCTTCCCGTCTCTCTAAAAGTGAATAAGTAAAATATTTTTTTAAAAAATAGAATAAACTATTCCTGTTATTAGAATTAACTTCTTTGACCATTTGACCTAATTGAATTCACAGTTTTATTCTTTTCAACATGTGGTTGTGTTAAACAGAAATTTAAGCAGTCATCTGTTCTCTGTAACTTATTTTAAATTTTGATCTTGAAGACTTTTTTGTGCATTTTTATATGTACAACTAAATTTATTTTGTTATACAGATATAATGAAATGACATGTGGTATGAAGCTCTGTAACTGACAAAATGTTGAATAAATTCAAGGTATTACTATTAAAATGTTCCCACATATTTCTTCTCATTGCCATCACTGTTTCAGATTTAGGGTAGAAAAATAATGGGAAAAGTGCTTCCAAGTAATCAAGCATGTGTACCACTGAAATCTGTTAAGGGTTACACATGAGTATAAAAAGATAGTATCTGGCCCATAACGTGTTCAAAATCTAATTTACTGTACATTGAAATCATTACATTACTAGTGATAGTCAAAGTGGAATGTCGGAGAGTTGACAATTTTGCTGAAGCATCCAGAATTTTTCGTATCTGAACTGCCCAACTTTTAAAAGCCCTCTCCTTTCTCTTTTCCCCTCTACAATCCAATTAAAAGAAGTTTCACCTGCCGCAGAGAGCAGCGGAGTTTGCGTGGGTTTTATGCTACATTTAACAGCTCGGGGTTTTAAGCCATAAAAACAGAGTTTGATGACAGAAGAATATACAGTATATGTTTGGTGATGACATGTAATGCCTGCTATTATCATTAAAACAAAATAAAATTGTATTTCAAGGTTTGCTGCTTTTAGAAAACATTAGGAAAAAAAATAGTGTTTTGGTTTCAAGTCTGTCACATAGCTAGACCCAATACATACATGGTTTAAAAAATGCTCAACTTCATTCCTTTGTTTTTCTGGTAATTTAAAATTTTCAGGAATTAAAATTTATGTTCTCATTTTGTTGGGTAGGGGAAAAGGGGATGGCTATACATCTTTTTATTTACTGTAGATCTGAATTATTGTTTTCATGTTGCCAGAGCACTGATTTATACTGTGGGTACTCAGCATATGTAATCAATGGGTAATAACTAAAATATATGAACAATAAATAAGTGAGTTCAATTATTTTTGTGCTTTGATACAGATGACCTACAAATTTTATCCTTCTAAAGTTTTTAGATTCAGTGGATATGAAAAGCAAGAGAAAATGTCAATTTTAATTTGAAAATCTCGTTCTAAACTGGAAAAGTGTATGCTAGTTTAGCCAAAATTCTGGCACTAAACCTTCTTAGGGTGTAACTATGACTGCTGCCCTCCATCACTGTGTGACCCTAGGAGAAGAGTCACTTAATTTCCTTGTGACCCTTTCTCAGTTTCCCATCTTAAGGGAACTGCTATCTGCTCACAAAACATCTAGGTTCTGACCTAGTGAGATTTGATTTAATTTCATTTTATTGTGTTCCAGCAAAAGCTCCAAGGCTCTCTAACTAGGAAGTAATATGTTTCCAGTATAGTTAGCACTAAGTGACTTTCCCAAATTAGGCAAGACACAATGCTCCAAGTTAAATTTCACAGTGAGAGTCTTTGTCTGTAAAAACTGCTCTGCAGTACAACTAAGAGAAGTCATGATGCCAGGTTATATGAGTTATATAGAAGTAGCACAGAAAGATTCTGAAACAAAATGGGATGGTAAAAAGTAGAAATAGAGTTTAACTTAAAAATGGACTCCCGCTCATTCTTAATATTTTTATTATGCAACATCTTCCCCTTTCCTAGAAATGCACACTCCGTAAGATTGGCAGTAGATTATACACCAAAACATGGGTCTAAAATCTGACTTGTGTTACAGAGATGGCGGTTTCTCGTTAATTTTGAGATTAAGCTTGAGGAAGTCTGAGAAGCAGGGGGAGGGTTTGGAGGGAAAGAGCAGGGATGGCAGCTACTGTCCATCCTGTACCTTTCTGGGTGGGCCGAGAAGTTTCAGATTATGTTTTTTAATCCAAAAATAATCTCTGAAGTAGACAAACATTAGCATCACCATTAACACATGAGAAAACAGAGACTTGTAAAGGTTAAGAAATTCACAAAGCAGATAGCAGGGTGATAATTAAAACCTGGGTATGTTTGACCACAAAATTAGATCTAATAAACCACAAAAGAATCTGCTTTTCAACATGTTTTCTTTTTAAGAACTGAAAAATTATTATGATAAATTTAAGTTAGAAGTTATGTCAGGCAAAGTGCTTTCTTAACTATATCAGCCCTATAATTTACAATATCTAATATTTCTTATAAAATATAAAGACTTTGAACAATAGAGGTCTTATAATGGTGTTTATCGTGTTACCAGAATACCTGCACTAGTATAAAGTTTTAAATGACCCTGAGATGATTTCTTTTTATTTTTAGAGATCTGGTGAGAGGCAATAAATTAGCAATAGAATTGTCAATGGAAACCCCTTTGTATTCTTTCTGTCAGGCCCTCATTTACAGCAGGAAGCTTCTCTTCCATGTGACCGTACTGTGTCAAGTCTCAAGAATGCAGAGTTGACTACAACTCTTAGAAGAATATGTGGCTATTTAGCCCTTGAATTCATATTTTTGGGAGTTCTTTTAGGCTCTCTCTCTCAGAAATGATAGCATGTTTATTTTGCATTTTTATGACTAACTGTGGTTGGGTTTTTTCTTTTAGCATTTACGGGGATTTACATAAGCCTCACAGTTAAATTATGTTCATACAGGTAGGGTGTCTTTAGTCACCATGGAACTCACATACTAAACTTCTTTAAGTGTATTTTTAGAATTTCCATAAAACCTTAATGTTAACAAACCAAAGATAATTCATTTTTACTACATTGGTTCATTTTTGTTTTTATGTGAATCATTGCTAAAAAGTCGGTAAAATGCAGGATTTTATAATTGCTTTAAATTCATCAAAATCTAGGCACTTTAGAATGCTACTAGAGAGAGAAAGTTGAAAAGCCAGTCAGAATATACTGGGTTTCATCCTCATCATTGTTACTTCCTACCTTTCTTTCCTTGGGTAAGTTATTCATCTTCATTGCTCCCTGGTTTCTTCATTTAGTTATAATGCTGACTTTACAGACAAAATATACGAAGCACCTGATGCACTGTCTGGCTCAGTAATTATTCAATACATTTTAAGGGTTTTCATAATAGCTAGTGGACCCTTCAACCTAATACAATATTCCTTAAAATTCAGACTCAATTTTAGTATTTATTACCACAGGAAACAGTTTATTATTAGATAACTCAAATGATGAAGGTCTTTTCCCTTTCACCGACCACAAATATGTCTACCAGAAACTTCTATCCATGTGTACCCTTTAATATTCTCAATAATGCAAAGCTTTCTAACAAAAGATGATTCATATACAAATAACTTGTTTCCCTCTCTTATAAAGCAAACATCTTCTGGTTTTGTTTTGTGAAAATGGCTTGTTTCCTACATGATGACTCAATTAGCATTATTTGATTCTGGCTTATGGAAAATTTAACTTTTTTTTTCAACCAAAAACTGAGGTAAATTCACTGGTTTCAGGTTAGTTATGATCCAAGGGCTAAAATTATGTTTTTAGGATGTTGTTTTGCCATCTCCAAAACTTGTCTCATCTACTACATATTGGATTCACAGATTTTACCATTTTAATGTTAATATATTTTCGGTTTTGTGTCTTCACAACTCTGAGTCTACTGGAAAAGAGAAAAATGACTCTCATTAATCATGAAATTAATCAATGTGGCAGTATGGGCAGTATGGGATATCTATATCTATCTATATCTATATCTATATCTATATCTATATATCTATATGATAGTTCTGTCTATCTGAATACATTACCATCAGTCAGTCAGAATAGACACTGGCCATAAACAACAATTATATCTGCAGAGTGCATCTGTGCTGACCTGAATTCTATTTCAAGTATTTCCTCTGACCTGCCCCCAGAGCAGACTTTAAAGTCAACTTCACCCTAAAAGTAAGGACTGAGAGTGAAAGGAGTCTCAGTTTTCAGGAGGAAAAAAGAATCATGCTTACCAGAAGAAAAAATGAATGGTTGAAGAATATTCAGTACTAAAAACATGGTCCCCTATACGTGGTTTTGAGAACAACCAAATACCCAAGTAGGTGGCTGAATTAATTTCAGTTAAACAATTGTTCTATCAAACATATTCTCCATAATAAATACTCGGCATGAAGTCTGACCAATAAGTGTAGAGCAGGGATATTACCTGTTTGGTCTAAGATCTATATTTCAGTTATGGATATCTAAGATTTCTCTAACAAGTTTGATATTTTCAGGCTGATATTAATTTTAACTAAAAAGCTTATATTAGCTTCTAGTTATTTATTTTCTCAGTGCTCACACTAAAAATAATTACTCATCAAATTTAGAGCTTTGCTAGGATCAGCATCGACCACATTGGCCGAAAGGCTGGAGGATCCAATTTCTCATTTGGGTTTACAACACCACCCATCTTCGCTTAGGCAAAACAGAGAAACTTAAGATTCCAAAATAACACATTGTCAGCCCTACACCATCTGAAACATATTATCTTCATTTCAACTTATCTTCATAAATCTCATTCTCAAATTCTGACTTCTATAATTAAGCAGAGTAGGTGATGAAGTCTTACAGCGTTACTGCTCTCTTTCTTAATTTCTTTCACCTGTGCCAGCTGTGGCACTGTGGGAAATCTTTTAAACAGTAATAATGAATTATCTCTGTAAACTCAACAAAAGAATAAGACAGAATTTTGTCAAATTTTAAAGATTAAGAGAAAAAATCCACTTGGGCCAGTATACTCTGTCATAACATCAAAGAAGCATAATTTGAGGGATCATTCTATTCCAAAACCTTCATTTTGCAGGTGAAGAAATGTGGGCTCTGGGATGTTCACTGACTTGTATAATGTTTAATAGCTAGAAAAAAATCAAAGCTAGAATAAGAGCCCAGGATTCCTGTTAATTCAGATCTCTTTCTCTCTTGCCACAGCACTTCTTGATTGAAAGGTTATACTCCAATAAACATACCATCAAGAGTTCTGAGGCAGTGAACGAGGGGCAGATGGTTAGCTTTATTTATTCATCTAATCATGATTGTGTTTTCTTTCCAATTGCTGAGAATTCACTTCTGGTAGTCACTGTTTTAAACTCTATAGAGTATAAAGATTAATAAGACCGTACTCAGAAAGGGGTCCACATTCAGACTTTTACTTATATAGAACAGAAAATCTTAAGATTCTAAAATAACACATCATCAAACATACATTATCCCAAACCTGTTATCTGCATTTCAACTTATTTTCATAAATCTCATTCTCAAGTTCAGACTTCTATAATTAAGTAGAGTAGATGAACTCTGGATTTACATTGTAACTTTATTTTATTTTAATAAAAATAGTCCATATTCAAGGAAAAAAACACAACACGGCCATATTCAAGTATCAGATTTCCTTCATTATTTTCCAAGTATATAGATAATTTTAATTATTATGCTTTGTCAGGCAATAAAATGAATGAGTTTTTCTTATATTTTCTCCCTTTGAAATTCATATTTGTTTGCTGTAAATGAAATGCTATAGGTACTGTTTCACATTATGCTAAATAGTTTATATCAGCTAGGAAACTGTTCTCTTTAACAAATGAAATTACTTTTAAAGGGTCAAATCGACAACTTTATAAATCTGTAATAATTAATTGTTTTTACTGTAAAAGAACAGATGACTGAAAGGTACACAACATTACTTATAAAATAAAGAAGTCACAGGGATATAATATACATATACAGAATATAGCCAATATTGTGATAACGTTGTATGTTGACAGATGGTTACTAGACTTATCAAGGTGGTCATTTCATAAAATATATAAATGTCAAATCACTATGTTGTACACCTGAAGTTCATACAATATTGTATGTCAGCCATACCTTCATTAAAATAAGATGCTAAAGGAAATTTGCTAAAATGTGAAATAATACCACTCAACAATATTTTGTTTGAAAAACTATAATTATTTATATTAATATTTATTAGCTTTAATATTATTTTAAAATTAATATATTAATCTTTTAAAAAAGAACAGATCTTTTGGCAAGTCCTTATCTTGTGATATTCAGGGTTAAGAGATATTAGATCTTAAGTATCGTAGCTCTTAAAAATGGCTCTTTATTAATTATTTAAAAAATATTTGTATTTCTTTTTAATTTCACTGGTTTCAGGGTCATGAGCTGACAATTTGCATGTATTAATGGACGTGAGAGCTAATATTTGTTCCCTAACATCTCTAACTCCAGTGCTGTGAATGAAGAATGAGCTGCCACAAGTTTAGAGAAAATACATATAGCTTGCATTATGAATCTCTAATGCAATAAGAAGAAACATTTAAGAACAATTTTTCAACAGAAGAGTCTATCTCAAAACAACATCATTTACCTTTTTGAACAAATTCCTCATGTCTTTTAACACAATAGTTTGTTACCAACATCAAAGATGTTATGATGTTTTCTTATTTAAGTATAATAAAAATGTGTGCATTTGTATATGTTGCAAAATACAATGGAAGAGGTATAATTTGGAAGGCAAAATAATAGGAATGCTCAGATATTTTAACATGCTATTCAAAAAACAGGACAGAACTGCTCTTGAAAATCTGAATTTAAATGGCCATTTTTGCATTATGTATATATCAGAAACTAAAAATCATTATATCTGCAAGAATGACTCAAGAAGTGGGCACTGTACTCTGCACCCTTGATAATTGTGACTTTTACGAGTCTGATGTAGGAATCTCTTCTAAGACAGACACGCTTGTCCCAGATTCGGGCTGTAAACATTCCAGCTTATACTGAGTCTACTTTAGGAAAATTTTATACCCTTTCTTTCTATATGCCTAGCTTATTGAAATAAAAATAAGCTATTTTCACCTACTACAGTTTCCAATGTAAAATTTTTTTGGTTGTTCAGCCCTAGATGAAAACAAGATGCTTATTAAAAAAGATGGCAATTTCTCCCTTTCCTTTCCAAGACACACTACATTTTTCATTCAGGGAATAGATTAATCAGCCTTGTGGTTCACTCAGGATTTATCTCTATACTTTGTTTAGTTTGTTATTTGAGTCTGGAGATCATGTTTAATACCTTATTCATTCTGTATCTTTAGTGTCTAATACAGTACTTGTATCATAACAGGTAATTAATTTTAGATTTAAAAATGAATGTGCAATACTATTAATTGCTTCCGCTTCTTTAAAATGGTGAATAAATTTCCTGAGACTCACATAAATACAAACAGTAAATTTTACTACTTAAATGGTAAAAGTGACTTTCTTTTGAATCATTGTCTATATCTAGAAGTTTACTTCAAGAAGATAAACATAGTATTTTCCCCCAAGGGAATGATGAGAAATCTGTTCAGGCCTTGTATGAACACACTGGGTTGCTTGCATTGCATTAAAATTCAATAAACCAATCTAAGTTTGATTCTGAAGTGGTAACAAATATCCTCCATGATATATATTATCTGCATAAAAGCCGAGATACACATTTTAAGAGTCAATTTCATTGTATTTTGAGCATTTTCAGAACAGTGAAATTGTCTCTTAAAATGTGTATTTCAGCTTTTATGCAGATAATATATACCAAGGAATATGAATTTTCATTCTTTTCTTTCCTGATGACCTGCTAGGTAGGAAATGTTGGTTTATTTGCATTGAAAAGATATATGATCTACCATAGTGCTGGCAGAAGCTAGATAAAAGCTGCAAGAGAAAAATATTATAAAAATTTTTGAAGCATAAGAATTCAAATGAAGACAGTTCATCAAAACATCATCAATAAGAATATTGTATTTTAAAGTTAGTTCTAATATACTAAATATATGAATTCCCTTTTTCTACATAACTTCCATGCAACTGGAAAAATACAAATGATTTAATGGTGTGTAAAATTAAACACTTTTTTTACTGAAGGAGAGGTTTGGTTGTTTTCCTCTCTGGGAATATCACCACATCCCACTGGCTGTATCACAACTCATTCTTGATCATACTTCTAAGCAAATCACTGTTTAGCATGGTGATTGCCAACAGAAATATTTATATAAACCCCGGGCTTAGTTAGCTAACCACACCCAAAAGTGAATGAGTTTCAAAACTAGTCAAATAATTTGGGGAAAAATTATTTTTTCAGTAAATCCACAATTGATAAATAGCCATCTTCCCCCACTCCCCCCCAAAAAAAACTCAATTCTTCATTCCACCCTAAGATGTTCCATCTCTAATAAGTACATTCAATATTTGTTTTTGAGTAAATAACTTGAAAAAATGGCAATTTTAAATTAAAAATGTTACAGAGATTGTTTGAGTACTAGAAAATTGAGTTATATCCAACATTGAAATATCCTCCCAATATTTTTCTAGAGCTGTATTTTTAATTAAAAAAAATTTTATTTCAAACTAAACATCAAGATGTAAATAAAACAATGTATTTTGTGTTTTTAAACCTATTTGTTTCCATGGACTTGCCCATTTCTTATAGGATTAGCAATACTAGGCTTGACATTTATTAATTCACTAGCATTTTGTACAATGGGGGAAGGATTACATAAAAAACTTTTTCTCAGCTACTTTTATATGGTCAAACAACCACCAAATTGATGTGAATTTGTTATAGGATTCCAATTCCAGAATTTACTTATATCTTATAAACAATATCCACATACAGCTCATATAATGCAAGTGATACATTACATAACTTACAGATTATCTTATCAGATCTGTCAAATCAGTAGAGACAGCTTATAAAAATAAAGGTACTTATTATTAATAAAATACACAGTAAAATGCACTCAAAGTTATCATTACAACAATTAAAAAATTATTATCTTTGACAAAGGCCTGATGTTAGTCAAATTTGAAAAGGAAATAACTTAATTCTTTTCATCTAATTCCTTCTTTAAAAAAAGTTGTCCTGGATGGTTTATCATATACTCTATGCATCATATTCCTTGAAACTCAAGGTTCCATACATGCTGTCACATTCATTCATTTACATATTGATTTATTTATTCATTCAGTGAACATGTATAAATGGGTCTCATTCAGTCAACATGTATAAAAGGGTCTATGATGCACTATTCTTTGTGGTAAGCACTGGGAAATACATGGCTAGAAATGGTGCGTGTATCAAGGAGGAAGTATTGATCAATGGGTAAACACAGTATATAGGAGGACAGAAAGGAATAAAGACAATGAGTTAAATTTTCAAAATGTGTAAGTCAGCCAGCCTTTGGGTACAGAGTTAGAGTTTGGGGTGGGGGGGGGAATGGATTGCAGTTAGTATGTATTTAACAGAGATTTAAACACTGGAAAGGTTTATTCCATATTTTCTTTACTTCAATTGTAAGAGTTACTTAAAAAATGCAGGAGAAGCCTATAATTAAAAACCTTAGTCAAAACTGCATGTACTATACCCAACTCACAGTGTTTCTATCCACAAAACCCTACCTGACGATGACCCTGTCATAGGAAAACCATCATGCCATTCAAGGCATACTGCATCGGAATCTAGCAGACACCAAAGAAAGGGGTTCAGAAGAGTTCAAGAATGGTTTGCTCCACAGTCAATACGATGGCATGCTGAAGAGGAAGAACATGACTTCCATATATGTGTTAAAGCCTGAACTCTCAGAACTTCCCTGGCTCGCTGGCTCTATGGTCTTTTATCAAGCCAAAATAAGTAAAAACAGAAGACACAATTTAGGAATAAGTAAAAACATAACAAAAAACACAAACATAGGTGCATCTTGCCTTTTCTATTTACCAGCCATAAGTTAAAGGAAAACCCAGAGATCAGGTAACTTGCATTGGGAAAAGGAGGAAACGTGTTCTGTGGGTGTAAGGATTCAGAGCGATCCAGACATAATGCTATTGGACTTTCTCTTTTTACCACCACTCAGCATTGTTCCACCAAGGGGATTAACACTCCTCCCTCCCCGCCCCTGGTACCAGATTGCCAGATGGTGATAGGGGTAGGCAGGCACATGACAACAGAAATCAAATGGCACAGAGGGAGGTGCTTGACCAAAGATGTCTGTCAGATTAACCTGGGGAAAGAAGGGACTGGTTGGGAGGTAAATCCATCCCAAGTCCACAAAAGTTTGGGAAGATGATTGGCCCCTTTGAGAAAGTACCTGGTCCATTCTAAACCCAAGCTAATATAATTCCAGGGAAAGAATGGGACTCTGTCACTCTCTTGTCCATCTGGTAATGCACTTGCCCTGTTCACTTGTGCACTCCCTCACCCAGGAACATGAGACCATGCGGGTCTGGTAACTACTGGGACCCACAGCAGCAGATGGCGTGGGTCTTAAATTCACTCTCTTTCTCACTCATGGCCTATAATTGCCCCTTACACCTATGTACACTCTCTCCATGGCCAAGTGGCCAGACAAGCCCTACCATCCACGGCTGTGTAGGCTCCACACACAGACTCCAGGAGGCAGCCTGAAGTTGGCTACAGCTGAAAACACCCTAAACAGCCAGATGCTGGACTGGATTATACTTTAATATGGAACAGAAACTCTGGACACTGGCTTTTGCCTTGGTCTATTGAAGACAAAGTAGGACTTCTTCCATGACAAGATGGATGAAGACGGGACATTGGAAAACCACACGCCAGCTTCTATTTCCACATGAATAAACCATGCCGCACCACAGTCTCCTGTGCGCGGGTCCTTGGAATGCTTTCCTCTTATCCCGTGGAAGAGCGTAATTTCCACCGACAACAATACTAACAGTGATAATAATCACAAGGGTTAAAGATACCATCATAAGAGTTCTTTAGAATGATCATATATGCAATTATTTATTTTAAATGTAGCAAAGGACCAGAAATAGGAGATACTTATAAAACAGAAGCAGCAAGCCATGAATTATTGATTCTTAATTACTTTTTTCTAAAAAAAATAGTCAAGGGAGATATTTCAAATTTAAAAATTCTCTGGTCCAATGTAGATTTCCTTCTTGGTGATTCTTCTTGGACACTGGGGTATTAGCATGCTGAGGGATCTTCAAAGCCTCACCGCAAATTTAATGGCTTGTTTTTATTCAACAAAGCATATTTCTAACTTAAAACTCCTATACAACTTGGGCATTTAAAATGAGAAAAATGAGAAAGCCACTTAACTATCTACTATTGCTGCATCTTTAAGATTGTAACTAATGTCTCTTTAATGAAAACAGTGTACAAAAATCATTTATAAATTCTTTAATTCTTTTTTTTTTGTTCTCTAAGACCCACATAATATGTTTTCTGTGCAAAACAAATTATCTTACATTTTGGGTAAAATATATTTCATTTACAGCATGCGTAAACCACACCTGGCTTAATGGCTTTCTTGTCTGTGTTGCTCGATACTTAACGCCATAATCAAACCATATTGCAGCGCTCACAGCTCCTGATGAGCCCTGAATGGGGTGCCCTCCGTCTGGCGGACTGTTTCAAGACTGGAACCAAACATGAAAAATCTCACCTTGCTTCTAAAATAAAACTCTGCCTCACCAAATATGTCCAAAAGAAGTCGTTTAAGTAAAATAATTGAATCCAGGTACTTTTAAAGGATTATTCCTGAGTCATCACCTGCCCCAGCTGGCCCTCATCCTTAGCAAATGATATGTTTTCTAAGAATATTACCAGCACATAATCAAAGCTGAAAATATAATCGATATAAGAACTTTTAAAAGAAGAATATATAAATAATAATACTAATGGTTATTTTCAAGAAATGTCTATAAAACTGATTCTTTGCCTACCATCTAGTCACATTATTTGAGTCACCTTTCCATTTTTATCTGAGACAATATTTTTAAAAGCTCTTTCAAAAGGATGATGACATTACATGTTAGCACATCACATCAAAATTTTATTTTACAAAACATGTAAACAACACATTAATTCTGTCATTTGATCTCATTATTTAAGAAGCAGGGTTATTTCCAGTACTCTTTACCTATTAATAAAAACATCTACAATATAATGTTATTTGCATAATAACTATAACAACAGTTTTAGCAGCCATTTCAGACTATTCATTGCAATCTTCTATATCTGTAATAAGGATCCTGTTCTATTGTCTATTTAGAAGGACGGAAGCAGAAACCAGAAAGGGTTCCTGCTCAAAATGGCAACATAAAAGCCTCCTGCACGCACCTCTCCTCAGGGACACTCTGACTCTACAGCTACATAGGAAATGATTCCCTATGAAAGAAATCCAGCAACTACACATCAGGTAAAAAAAGAAAAAGAAAACACATGGAAAGGAGCAGGAGAATCTGAGACATATAAATGTGTTCCTGGCACCAGGGCATGCGATCTAAAGGGAACTCACAACTCCCAGCTTCTGCCTGAGGAGTAAAGAACTTGAACCCAGTATCTACTGCCCAACTTTTAAATCTTCTTCCTGAAGGATGGCCCTCAAAACACCTAGGTCTCAAAGCCTACCCAGCTTGCTAGACCCACAACACTGTAGCAAAGGAGAAAACAGTTCTTATTGGGCCCTCAGGGATTAGCTGAGGATCCAGGCTATCCTCCTAGGGCTCAGCTCGCAGGCGGCAGAACAAACTGCCCAGCCTTTCCCTGAAAGAGGCCCATTTGCATGTCTTCAAAGCTGCAGCCTGAGGGTCAGGCTTCTAATTTAATACACATCTAGCAGCTTGGCAGACTGCAGTTCTCTCAGGAGATACTGAGGCCAGCAGGTGCCATCGTCTTGCTTTCCCTCTGTCATGCACCAGATTGCGGGTGTCGCCTTGAAAGGAGCTGATGAACACAATCGGATGCACCCCTTGATCACTTGGTTCTGGTGGCCAATGGGGTTTGCATTCACAGGTCCTAGGGGACTGTAGCAAATGCAGAAACAGTTCTTAACCAGCTATCCCCCCAGGGCTCAACACAGAGGCAGAGGACTGGACTGCCCAAACTCTCCTTGAAAGAGGTCTATTTGCATATCTTAAAAGCTTCAGCCTGAGGGTCAGGTTTCTAATTTAAAACACACGTAAGGGCTGACTGCAATCTTCTCCAGAGACTGGGAGGCTGACAGGTGCCATCTTCATGCTCTCCCTCTGGGTATGTTTCTGAAGGAAATAAAATCACTATCTCAAAAAGATGTATACATTCCCATGTACATTGCAGTGTTATTTATAAGAATCAAGTTACAAAACAGCCCTGCTGTTCATCAAAAAAAGAAGAGATAAAATGTGTGTGTGTATATATATATACGTATGTGTATATATATGTGTGTACATATACATATATGTGTGTGTGTGTGTATATATATCCACTATATACGAAGTCTGCCCAGAAAGGGTCTAGCCATGTAATATGAAAAATAGTGACATTTATTGAAGAAGATACAAGAAACATGGTACATGGCACAGTGACACCTCAGTCCCCTTCAAAGTAGGCACCTTGGGACCTCACACAGTTCTCCCAGTTGCCGTCAGCTGTCTTGTTGTATTTTCCTGAATCTCATCAACAGTCTCAAATCTCTCCCCTTTCGAAGGTGATTTTAGTTTTGGGAAACACCAAAAGTCACAGGGCACCAAATCTGGGCTGTAGAGGGCCTGAGTCATCTGGGTGATTTGATATTTTACCAAAAAACTTTGCACGAGACATGATACATGAGCAGGCACATTGTCGTGATGAAGCTGCCAATCACCAGGTGCTCCTAGCTGAGGCCTTCTGAATTATCCGAATAGTTTGCACAGAGGAATGTTCAATGTTAATGCAAATTTTGATGCAGATTAGTTGCTCTACTTGTTCGGTCATTTTGAATGCAGTGGCCACACAGTGCACATGCTCACTCAAGGGCACTTACCGCCCCCGCTGACTAGTACAGTGAAGTGGTCATTGTTCACACATGCACATTCCAGTCCACTCTCCTTGGCTGCCAGGTTACATTGATGCCATGCAAACCATTCTCATTATATTAACAATGGTTGGGCTTTTCCTAAACAGACTATAAATAAATAAATATATATATATATATATATAAAGCAGACTATATATATATATATATATATATATATATATATAGTATATTATTCAGCCATAGAAATAAAGAATTCTTGTCATTTGCAACAACATGGATGGGACTTGATGGTATTATGCTAAGTGAAATAAGTCAGGGAAAGACAAATACTATGATCTCACTTTTATGTAGAATCTAAAACAATGAGACTCATAGAGAGTGTTGATTGATGGTTACCCGAGGCATGGAGAAGCCTGGGCAAAACAGATGAAAGTGATCAAAAGGTGTAAACTTCCTTCCAGTTATAAGATAAGACACAGGGATGTATAACATGGTGACTATAGTTAACAATACTGTAGTATACATTTAAAAGTTGCTAAGAGTAGATCTTAGAAGGTTTCATTGGAAGAAAAGAATGTGTAACAATGTAAGGTGATGGATGCTGACTAAACTCATTGCGGTAATCATTTTGCAATATATAAATATATGAAATTAGTATATTGTACTTCTAAAACAAACACAATGTTAAATGTCAGTTATATCACAGTAAAACAAGGAGAAAATCAGAAATACAGAATTTCCACTTCAATCTCTGTTCCAAAGCAAATCAATTTTGGGGTCAAAAAATAGCAGAGTAAATGTTTGTTCTGTTTTATATATTGCAATGAATCTATCACATGGGTACTTTCAAAGCCCTCCAGTAGTTCAGTACATTATTTGATTCACAAAGTACATGGTTTCTATAGATTTGAAAGTAAGAGGTAAAAGGAATATAAGCAAAATCTAGAGGAGATTATAACATAATGAAAGAAGAAGATGCAGAAAAATGATCACTTGTTTACGGTTAGATAGTACACAGGTGGAGACTTTGGAGTATTATAACATTGTGATGGTGAGTTAGTGCATGAGTGAATGAGATTTTACATTGCAAAAAAAGAAAAGAAAGAAGGAAGGAAGGACGGAAAGAATGAAGGAAGGGAGGGAGGGAGGGAGAAAGGAAATAAAGATCTCTGTGGCTAAAGTGGTCCAAACAGACATATTAACAGCTTAGAATGTATTTGTACTAATAATTATCCTTAATAATGCATTTAAAATATATTAGAATGGAAAAGGCACTTTCTATAAGATGTAGGTAAATGACAAAATTTCAAAATTCAGCTGCCTTAAGCTGCAGCAATAGATAAAATCAGATTATTATAATAATTCATTAACTGTCCTTTTTGATAATGAAGTTTAAAATTAACCTTGTAGTATTTGAATTCTAAACTAGTCAGGAAGTTAGTGAAAGTCACTCCTTTAGAACAATATCAGGATCTGGAATGTTTATAGTTTAAATTGTCTCTTGAAGACACTTAAGATAAAACAGATTAATCTTTTTTTAAAAGATTTTATTAACATATTTTTTAGAGAGGGGAAAGGAGGGAGAAAGAGAGAGAGAAACATCAATGTGTGGTTGCTTCTCAAGCTTCCCCTACTGGGGACCTGGCCTGCAACCCAGGCATGTGCCCTGACTAGGAATCGAACCAGAGACCCGTTGGTTCACAGACCGGCACTCAATCCACTGAGCCACACCAGCCAGGGCAAAAACAGATTAAAGTTTTGCATCAAGTTTATAGGAAAACAAACTTGAACACTTCAAAGAGCAGTTCATAGATGTGCAAGTACAAGAGCTTCTTAATATCATTGCAATTGTTTCATCAGAAACATATTTTCATCCTTGTCTGTCCATATCACCTTGAGTTGCTTTGGGAAAAAGGTAACAGCCTCAGAAATGGGGCTAATCACAGTCTGGGAAGTTGGCCTGACTGGAGATCCTGATTCCCTGCCTACAGCCTGGAACCATGGGCTCTCTAAGGAAATTCTAGACCAACAAATTGAAAGAAAAAAAAAAAATTTAAATGAGTCTGAATTTTCCTACATGCAAAACTGTTTTAATATTTTTAATTGAAAATGATATATTATTTTATTTTATTCTCTTATTTAAGCTAAGTTACCATTTGGGGTCTGACTGGATTCCTTAGTTTGTTGTATTATGACATTCATAGGCAATGACTGAAAGTCAGCTTCATGCTTGACTCTCTGCAAGAAGGGATTTCAATCCCAACCCAGGTAAAACTCATTAACGCTGAGAAATATTTCACATTGTTTACTTAATTCTTCTTTCACATTAATTTCTAAATTAATAATTAACTGGTTGACTCGACAATGATTAAAGGTCTCTTTGTGCCAAATACTGAGTGAGAACCTGGGAATAAAATTATGTGTAAGACTAACATTGTTCCTTGCCCTTACAAGCTAACATACCACCAGCAGCAGATTAACACTGCCTGCACAAAGAAGCTTGGAAAGTCTCTAAGGTCAACTGCACGGGTGTACACAACTACTAGTCTGCCAGCCTATACACTGAAAATGTCGCTTAGCACCTTGAAGACCAAATGGGTATTAATTTGTGTGCATTCAGGCAGAGAAACCCTATCAAATTAAAATGTATGTGTAAGGACACAGTTTTAATAACATGATCCAACTGAGTTTCAAGAGTCATTTGGATAGAGCAACTATTCCAGGATCTCCAGAGAGGGTGTGTCATATTATAGGCCAGTGAACTCTTTGGATTTATCTGTGTGTGCAGTAGAAAGGATTGGGCTAGGCTTTCCATTACAATCAAGACTCAGAGTATCTCTACTGAATACAATGATGTAGTTGCTTTTAATATACAGATGTAACTGAGAGATTTGAGATTTGCCCCATTATTTTTCATGGCAGAAAACAAAAGGGACGACAAACAACTTTACTCTTTCACTTGGTCCATAGGATGTTGTGGACCAAGTAAAGAGAAAAGGGCATTATGGATGACATAAAAATCAGTAAAAATTATTAAGGCTAACATTTAATGTAAGCTAATCGTGTGCTGTGTTGTGCTTTTTACTTCACTGAACTTACTTGTTTAATCCTCAGCACTATGGAAAAGTACTATTACAGATGTCATTTTATTAGCATCAAGTAATCACAAAATGGATCACATCATGGATCATTGTGTCTTTCCTTCCTGCTTGAGAAAGTCAGGATGTCACTGCCCTTACATTTTCTATTAAAAATGTATCTATAAAGATAATGTCATTAACAATTTTCAAAATAAAATCACCTTAACA
Source organism: Mormoops blainvillei (assembly GCA_004026545.1). Taxonomy (NCBI): domain Eukaryota; kingdom Metazoa; phylum Chordata; class Mammalia; order Chiroptera; family Mormoopidae; genus Mormoops; species Mormoops blainvillei. The sequence goes on along the minus strand of PVJD01000641.1, from coordinate 149,155 downwards.
CATATTATATCCTTTCTTCCAGGCTGTATCTATTATGAAATGTATATTAGTTTATATTAAACACAATTGCAAATAGAATGTATAGAAAGACAACTCTGCACCCTTTTAATAATTTGATGCCAAAACATGATAAAACTCTGGAAAGCTGGAGAATCATTATACTAATTAAGGGTAATTAATTTAATATAATGCCATTTCCACAGGACTTGGTGAACAGCAAAGGACCAGATAACATTTAGAACACCAACAGAATTTGAATAAAACCATGTCTAATGACATTTAGCCTGAAGTGAGCTCATCCTTATTTGAACTCTCACTAAAATTTTTTCCTGTCCCTCTGCAACATTTAATATGTGCTATCTTCCTCTTTTATTAGTTGTATGCACATAATCTCTCTAACTAGATTATAAACCTTGAGCTTAATGAGTGTTTCTTATATCACTGTATCTTATACAAGTTAAGCATTCAAAAAAGGTTTTCTAAAAAATGACATATGAATATTTAAAGTAGAAAAACAAGTACAATTCAGTATGAGATTTATCAATGTACAGAAAAATAAATGTCTTCTTTGCTTTTAAAAAACAAACCCAGAAAATATTAAATAAAAAACACGCCCTACAAAACTAAAAAAAAAAAAAAATCTATGAACTTCTTATAATAGAGAATGTTAAATTTCAAACCGATATTCAGGTATTTTCTCTTTTCCCCTATCTCTTAGCTAGAGTGTCAACAAATAATGGCCACTAATATTACTCTAAACAAACAATAAAACTAAATCAACTGAAGTAAAATTAACGTACTATCGGGTTATATTTAAAATACTTAAAAATATTTGTATTTTTTAGAATGTTAAAACCTACCAACACCATCCATTTGGAGAGATATGTGAGGCAGATATTTGAAAGATAACTTAGTAAAACAACCTCTTAATACTGAATTAATAAACATTTTTAATGGAAAATTAATGTCTTACAGACAAGGTAAGAAGGAACTATTCTTTGTTCAAGTGACATCCCAGTTAAAATCAACTTGTGCAAGTGGGTTTGTAACTGCTTCATGAAAAACTCCTTTACAGAAGAACCTAACCCAGTTACATCAATCAAGACTGCCATGTTTTCTACATCTTTCTCCTCCAATTTCTGAATTTTAAGTCTTTTTTAAAAAGATTTTATTTATTTATTTTTAGACAGAGGGGAAGGGAAGGAGAAAGAGAGGGAGAGAAACATCAATGTGTGGTTGCCTCTCACACGCCCCCTACTGGGGACCTGGCCCGCAACCCAGGCATGTTCCCTGACTAGGAATCAAACCTGTGACCCTTTGGTTTGCAGGCCGGCACTCAATCTACTGAGCTACACCAGCCAGGGCTAAGTCTTTACTTTGAAAAGTAAAAATAATTTGTACCCAAACTACTGCACTATTTAGAAATACCTGGGGAGTACAAAGCACCAGATGGTTTTGTTCCCTGGTCTTCAAGTCTATGAAGCTCATCCTAAAAGGAGTGAATACACTGAGCAAAAGACTAAAAACTTAAGGAGAACAACACATAAAAAGTCTTTTCAGTCCTGAAATCTTAAATCATCCTCCAAAATATGAGGAAAAAAAGGATGTGTGATCCCTTCACAGAAGGTGTGGCATAAATCTAGCAACATGGACTTAGAGCTACTTTGCAGAACTAAATGATTTTCAGTGAGAGAGGAAACACTAATGGGCATCTCGGTGAAATTCTGATAAGGATGGGAAAGAGCCTAGTTGTGCTGAAGATAATAAAACAATAAACTGTGTATATTTGTGCTGATGCTGAACTGGAGAACTTAATCCTCTTTACTTTGCTCTGCATGGTGGGGGTGTAAAGTAAAACAGGATTTTGAAGATGTTGTTTTGATAAATGAGGCTTTGCTCACTTTTGTTTTTCGCCTGTTGTACATCCTTCACTGACTCAACACAGATGCAAAGCTACTTTAATGCTGCATATTGTTCCCCACTTATAATAAAGGAGGCAGACAATACTGAGAGTTTTCTGTTTTTACAGTATATATAATGGTGCAATTTTTTGCTTTTGGCAAAATTTATTTCCTTAAAATAGAAAAGCATCACCTGTGAGCAGAATGAACCTTTGAAAACTGCATATGCAATTTCCTAACTTAGATACAGTATAGTAAACTTGGACTGTATAATTCCATTCAGTAGGAATAGAAGACAAATTGTTTCTCATTTCTTTGTTATTTAAGTATCCTGTTAAGACCCTTTAAATAGACTGAGTTGCTGGAGTTAGCATGGAGGTCTTTTCTTTTTTTAAAGATTTTATTTATTTTTAGAGAGAGGGGAAGGGACAGGGAAAGGGAGGGAGAGAAACATTGATGTGAAAGCTAAACACTGATCTCATCGTTTCTTGAACACGCCCTGACTGGAGACTGAACTCTCAACCCAGGCACATACCCTAACCAGAATTCAACCAGAGACATTTCACTTTGCGGGACAGTGCTCAACCAACTGAGCCACACCAGTTAGGGAAGCATGGAGGTCTGTAATGGATAATTTATTTTAACTTGTTTTGCTTTTTTTCTTATAAATGTGCATACCCTAGATATTTCAAATACAAGAAATAATTCACTCTTGATGGATGTCGAAATAATATTTATAGAGCAGGCGAGCTGTAACCAAAGATGTGTGTTGACAACCAGAACATAATTAATTTCATATTTTTCCTTCCTGTAACCTTTGTTTCCTTTTATCTGACTTTTTGTTTAATTTTAATTGATTATAAATAGTGAACAAACTTTATGTTCTTTTACTTCAATAACCTAATTCAAAGCTTTCATATGTTAGACAGCATCTCTAAACATCATCTGAGGAATTTAAGTTTATGACAGGGTTTCTTTCACACCAGAGAAAGAAGTGACTTCATAAATACCATCACAACAAAGCCAGAAGTTTTTGAAAGTGTCTCATTAGAGCCCTAGGGCGCTGTGGAAATAATTTCAGGGATGGGAAGGACCCATCCAATCTGTCAGAGAATCGCACATCTTACTCCTGATATAGTCAATCAGATATTTAATATATTTCGATCCTCTGGATTCTATACTGATTTAATACAAAGAAAATTTTGTTAATTTAGTAAAGTGCTTGAAAATCACTGAATAAGAAATTTATTAATAAAGAGATCACAAAAGAAAATCAATTGAGGGATATTAAAATCAGCTTGGGGTTTCCAGGACAGAAGGTGCACTAGTTATAAGATACAATAAAACAATGCTGTTGAGAATGGAATTAAATCAAGATATTGTGATGAGCTGCTGCATTCATGTTTGGTGATATAGGTTGAGATAGCATTTCTTAGTTTTTGGAGGTATTATCATTATCTGCTTTGTAGTTGTTTGTGTCCTAGTCATTGGTAGATTTTCCCTTTTTCCATGACAAATAAAAATGTAACATCTTCATACTTGATGGAAAGCAGAGTACCTATTTCTAAAAACTAGTGGATACTCTACCCTTCCTAATATCTTATCTATCTTATCTTATCGTCTTATCTATCATGTATCTATTTAAAAAGGTGATAGAAGAGTGTGGATTTTGTAGTTCTTATCTATAATTATATTTTGTTGCTATAAATGTACTTCTGCTTGTGACTGCAAAGTCCAGTGGAGAAATGTTTGAAAAAATCAAGCCCTTGACACATGATCTGCATAAGTTATCTGCCCATAAAGGAAAGAGGAAATTTGTTTTGAGGAAATTTTGTTATTATTCCAGATGGCAGTACTGTCATCTTGGCCACACCACATGTAGCACATTCAGGAATTATTCACTGTGTCTGGTGGCCTGGAAATGATTCTGCTATTGAAAAGATTATAACAAAGTGTCAGCATATGCCAAGCCATTCAAAACTGTCCTCCAAAAGAACTCCTTTTCCCATGGGAAGTTACCAAGAAGTTTTGGTTAACAATCCAAATTTCTTTAAAAATTTTTTCATTAAAAAGAAGCTTCATGTTTTTCAAATGACTTTAAAAAAATCTTCATTTGCTGACCTTTTGCTTGGCTCAGAGTCAGCCTAAGTTTATGTTCAATGGCAGCTATTGTAAAACACCAGTAGTCACATGCTTGAGTTTTGAATTTATGTAATTTGTGAATAGAAATGTTATGCAGCTAGTCAATATAATTGGTCTCAACAGTAAACATCTTGAGGCTAATCTCAGAACTATCTCCATTTAAAAAAAAAAGTATTTAGTAGTCTTACTACTAACCATCTTTGATCATTTTAAGAGAAAGACACACTTTAGTAAGCTTACGGAGTTGAAATAAAATGAGCCCTTTTTACTATAATTGGAGTCACAGATCTTGTTATATAACATCCAGAACACAGTGCTCTCAGGGTTCCATAGCTACATTGACTGATTTCAAAGGTCTTGCTTCTACCATGACCTAACAATAGCAAAGCCATTAGAATCATCCACTCTAAGCAGTTTGATGTTGGATTTTCACCTACACTTCTCAGCGCATCCTCACAGTCTTAAAATGAAGACATTTTTTCCTAGAACAGTTACAACTGGGGAAAATGAAGATAGCCAGTTTATGTTATATAGAGAAAGTATCTCCAATAAGTGTCTACTCCATTGGTTAAAAGCTAATGTGCAATCCAGAATAAGGGAGGACCAGTACTTGAGAACAGAAGAGAAGGCTGCTGTGATTTAGTCTGGTTGGCACATTTTCCCTTATCACTAAGGTCGAGACTGGCCATTCTAGGAGCCTCAATTTATAACCTAGAGGAAGATAATAGTGATTTTCACAGCATGTTGGGTTAGACAGATGTATTGAGGAAGTGATCATTTTACAACTTCATAGAGATAATAATAGAAGGTAGTACAGTAGAGAAGAGGCATAAAGAGGACACTGCCCAATCGAACACAAGAAAGTAAAGCTGAAAAGACAATTATTTCACCTTGGGCAAGTGATAAAGGTGGAGGAAAAATGTAGAAGCATACATGTTGGTAGAAAAGAAAGGTCTAAGTCAAAAGATAAAGGAAAATTCAGCCACTTTTCATGAGAGGAAAACTCTAAAATTCTGCATAACACATATTTCCAAAATAGTGTCTAAGATTTACTATTTTAAGCAAAAGACTTAAAAAGTTGTTTAGCATTAATCAGTTAATTCGATAGACTAAATGAGTAAGTGTTGGCAGAAGAGCCAGTTGAAGATGATTATTGGTAAATAAGGAACAGAGATTTTTAGTAGTTGTGCATTTGGCAATCTGTCTCAAGTGGCAGTAGTCTGCAGCTGTCAATGATTCTTCTACCAAAGCCGCGTTTAGAGCACTGAGCTTTCAGGATGTAAAAGAAAATGATTCAAGGATTTATGTACTTGCAGTTCGAATCTAAATAATTAGTTTGGAAAAAAAAAAAAAACACCTCACAGCAACCTAAATTTATGCTGAGGAAGGTGTTTTCTAGGAGACAGTTTATCAAGCTGCAAAGTACCAGAAACTATCACCAACTACTTGACAAAGAAAATAGGAGAACATGCTTGGAGTTATAATTGGTGATGGCACGTGAGGCTCTGAGAAACTCAAAATGCTTTATAAATAGTGATACATGTCATATTGCTTTACTCGGGATTTCCAGTATAACATAATAGGAAACATCAAAAGATGCTGACTAATCTAAGTTTATAAATCAAAACCCAAACAACGATTAGAAACCAAACACAAGGACCAACTCGGTTTGTGAGAAATGATTATGTCAAACAACTGCTACAGAAATTAATGTACATCATAATTTTGCATTGTGATTACATGGAATTCTTGATGTAACTGTTATTGGGCCAATCATTTTTAAATCCCTGCTTAATTGTACCTAGAGCTACCTTAAGTTTGTTAGTTAATTTGCACAGAATATTCCTGATTTGGGGGTAGCAAAGCATGAGGTAAACGTACTGTGAAATGAGAGTGAAGATTACAGATTATAGTTTTGCTAAGATTGAAAAACTGTCAAAAATGTTGGAAAACTTCTGCAATGCATTTTGAGAGTTTTAAATATTCAGGTTACCATTTGAGCCATAAAAATTTATATTCAAGCCCTCAGGACAATTCATTCCTTTGGCACATTTTGAGCAGTTTTTATGGACCAGGAATTAGTTCAGAGTTTACAGAATGGAGATGCACTGATGAACAAAACAGCTTGCATCTTCTGGGGCCTTATATTCTAATGGGAGCCAGATGAGAAACTTCTTATGTAGTATGATTTTTCTAGTGTTTATTTTCATTTCCTTCATCAACACATATTTGTTGGGCATCTATTTTGTGTAGTCAGAGAAGGATTAGGTGCCATGAGTACTGTCAGCATGCAGTAATGACAAAGGCAGACAAGGCCTTGCCATTACCATACTTACAGTGTAAAAAGGAAGATGGGCAATTTAAATAAAGTAATGACAATAAAGATGGTGATTATTAAGATGAAGGCCACATTAGGTATTATGTGAACTATGACCGACCTTGACTACTGGTGCATGGCACCATATAGCCATATGAGAGAGAAACAGGAAAAATGGGAGTTTGTTTTGGCAGGCATAATCCTAAAATGGCCTCAAGTTTCCCTCTCCACTGGTGTACGTGTTCTGAATAATCCACAGGGCTGTGCACCTAATGGATGTTACTCATATGCTTAGGTTATGTGGCAGAGCTGACTTTAAGATAGGCAAATTATCTGAATGGGTCCGATGTAATGACATGACCCTTTGAAAAGCAGTTTCTTTTTTGTTCGTTTGCTTTTCCAGCAGGTACCCAGAAATGTCTGAAATTCTATGGATGAGAAGAATTTGACACTCTATTTCTTGCTTTAAAATGGAGGGGCCAGGAATCAAAGAATTCGTATGGGGACTGCAGCTGAGTGGCTCCCAGCAGAAAGCCAGCCAGCAGGCAGTCCCCTCAGTTCTATAACCGCAAAGAACGGGACCCTGCCAACAACGACAATGAGCTTGGAAGCAGACTTCTCCCCCAGAGACCATAGACGAAAACTGATGTTGGCCCTGTGATACCGTGAACAGAGAACCCAGTAACTCTCTGTCGGAGTTCTGACTTAACAGAATTGTAAGCTAATAAATGGTCTTGTTTTAAGCTGACAAATTTGTGAAAATTTGTTACCAGCAATAGGAAACTCATGTGGCTGTAGATAATAAGAATGAACTCTGATCAATTTAAGTTGGGTAGGGCTACATTTTAATAACGTAGGCTTTTTGCGGGGGGTGGGTCTTGAGTGCTAAGACAATTTGATTACTTAGATTTAAAATGTTTGATATTCTCATAGATTCATAACTCTATGGCAAACCACATATTATTTCTCAAAATGGCTGCGGTCACCTACTCCTTGCCCCACACACCTTCCTAGACTATTAACTATTTAAAAGAGTCATTGTACTTAACACATTGTACTTAGCACAAAAATTCATATTCATTGCTATTATTTATCATTTGATAAATATGTAACAGTGTCAACTACCTTCCAGGTACCATATAAGGTTCAGAGGAAATAAGAGTTAAAATAGGAAGAAAGAGGGACAAAAGTGTAATCCCTACCCTCACAGGGATTACAAAATCATTGACGGGATGAATGAATAAATGAATGGGTAAATTGAACTAATTGCTTTTCTACTTACTTTCAAGCCCTAATCTGAATTTTTTTAAAGTTAGCACTTCGCATAGGTAAATTTCAGGAGAAAAGGTGAAAAAATGCTGACAGATTATAGTTTGTCTCTCCGGTTTTGCATACTTTTACCCTCTTTATAGGCAATGTTTACTTTGAAATGCCGTCAGATCTATCATTGCAACAGTAAAACTCTTTTTCCTGGCTCCAAGCACTTTCACAAATCACAATGTAACAAGTATTGTATAATCCAAACTCTGCATACACCATAGGAAATAATGTCAAATCTTTAAAAATTCTATCCATGTATCTGGAGTAAGCAAAATTTTGTAAAAATTGATATTAACATGGAGAAAACTGACCAGTGCTGGCCTTCAACAAAGTCATTTTTTGCCACCGCCTCTCCTTCCATTCAACTCTATGTGGTTGTTGAGTATAAATTTTAAGGTTGACTCTTGAGTCCTGACACTTACATAAATTGTATAAACTTACATAAAAAATAAAACTTAACTTCTTTAGATCTTAGTTCATTAAATCATATCACCTCTTCAGTTTGTTTTAAGAACTAAATGAAATGGTATTTGCAAAGTATTCAATATGATCATTGTTCCATCCTTCGTCTTGCCAGTGGTCTTCAACAGGGGTCAATTTTGATATCAGAGGACTTACCTCAGTATAAGACACACGTTTTATATTTATGAATGATGAGGTGCTACTGGCATCAAATGGACAAAAGCCAGGGATGCTCCTAAAGATATTATAATACACAGAGTGGATCCCCACAATGAGTTTCTACCCAAAAATGCCAGTGGAGTCGAGACTGAGAAACCTTGCTCCAGGCAGTTAGGTTGGCACTTTGCAGAAATGTCTGCTCTTGCTCTCTCGGTCTTTTCTCTTTTACTGCTCCTCATGAAATTCCTTGATCCTTTTATAAAGGTATCTAATACTAATTAATGTGTCATTCAATCTTATCTGTGTGTGGTTGTGTGCTAGAACTGTTTGGATATTTACCAGGTGAATCTGGAAATACAACCCTTAGAAATCCTCAATTCTAGGGGATGACTAGAAAAAAACAACAGGGATGCATTTTGGAATTTTGGGTAAATACTTTAAAATAACAGAATACAGGTGATAAGTTATTAGTCTCTACGCATAAACCTAACTTTATGAAATGCTGAAAAAAATAAAGCTGATCCTTTTTAATAACTTCTCCAACTTATCTGGTAAGATGCTCATGGGAAGAAAACTTTTGCTTCTTAAAAATGATGTTCTTTAAACTCCAGTAGGAAAACCTTCATTGCATTCCAGTGGTACAGCATTACTTAAGTAAATTAGTAGTCTGGTTGTTACTGATGGGCTTTATCGATTATGATTGCAGAACTAAACTTTTTAGAAAAAAATAGAACCCAAAGGTACAAGAGCAACACACATAGCTTTTTTTGAATTTTTGCCCCTATATGTCTTCCATGAGGTATATTTATCACTGACGGCTAGTGCTTTAATCAGATATTTGTACTTCAGACTCTCAGAAAAGTATTTCACTTTGGACATATTTATTATTAAAAACTGGCAGGTCAAATATAATGATAAGATGAGGATCTGGGGGAAAAAGTGGGGATTGTGGGAAATAATGGCCTGAGACAAAATAGAATGTATGAGGGCAAAAAGGACAGGAATGAAACTATGATCATAGAAAAGTAAGGCATAAACTATGATGATGGAAAAGAATGGCATGTAAACATTTGATGAAAAAAGGAAAGAAGAAGTAAGGGTCAAATTTGTTGCTCATTTCTTGGAACCTGGATGTCCCTGAGGATCCAACTACTATTAACAGAAATCAGCAATGACAACAACAACAACAAATGGAAGGGTAGATTTACTCACTAAAGGTCAGTGGAGGAAAATGTAACTTGAAGAAGGACTTTAATTCTTCCCAGTAACGATTTAAAATTATCATTTTATTTGAGGCTTTTCCTAGTAACATTTAAATGTATTTCAAATGGAATACATTTAAAACAACATGAGACAAGATGTGATCTGAGGAAAATGTAGGCTATCAACAATTTATAATGTGTAAAAATAATCATTTTACCTTTTCTGTGCTTAAAATAGAAAAATTAATTGTTAACATTATGTACTTTCTTATACTCTATTCTTCTATATCATGATAAATATCCCAATCAAGAAATTCCCTAGGGATCAAAAAAATCATATTAGGCTTATGAAAGTATCAGTTTTTAAGGAAAAAGTATGTGTTAAGCTATATATACTAAGAATCCTAAACCAATAAGAATAGTTATTTTTAAGTTTCCATTAATGGCTACTCTTCTTTGATCTATAGTCCCAAAGCTGTTATATAATATAAAAGTTAATGACAGATTTTTGAAAGGACAGAATTAAGAAAAACATGTGGCATGTTGATTCATAAAGTAACAAACCAAACATAGAAAACCATGTTCATGGTAAGTGACTGAATCCATTGGAATATAACATACACCCCCAGAGCAATATACTTATAATTTTAATAATAAGAATAGCACTATTGAGTACATATATTTTTTATCTGATGTGCAGGGCTATTCTCAAAGGCAAAGATAGGGATCATATACTTCTTTCTCTTCCATATATGTACTGTGGTTTCAAAGAATTGCTTTATTTGTAGAGACATATATAAGAAAGAAGTTAATTGACAACTAGGACACAACCGATTAAGTCAGTCATCTTATACTACAGTGAATAAGACATTCATCTGTCATTTGTCACTAAATAGCTGTAAAAAGCAGTTTCACAATGCTGGACTTTGGACAGCCAAAATCTTATAGTTAATTCTGTCTGGTTATAGCTTCAAAATGCCTTTTGAAAAAAAAAATAGCTTAAAAGGTAAATAATAGACCTGCCAAAACTTTTATTGAATGAATTCAGTTTGATGAGAATAATTTGTATTTGAATTTTTATCTTTCAAACCAGGTATAGCATCCACACAAAAAATGTGCTTCTCCAAAATGGGTATTCCAAGCAAGGGATAAGCAGCAAACTGCTTCACTGTGACAATGAGAGTGACAAAAAATAGGACATTGCCTATAAAATATAAACTTTCAATCTTTAGTTTTAGTTCTTTTTTTTCCATTTAGATTATCATCAGCATTAATTTTTAAAACTCATATACTTTACTTAAATGCTTTAGAAGCATATTTTCATTTTCCTCACTTATAAAATTTGCAATGGTGCAAGTGGTTTTTAAACATCTATTTCAATTATATTTTCTCTGAATTTCATATATATATCTATTTAGATACTAACTTGAAAAGAAATATTTATCTTAAAACACACACACAACTTCTCTCCAGAAACCAAAATATTCTAAACATGTATCATTAGATTAGCTGTTTCTCTTGGAGTATAAGGATATCACTCCATGTTTCTCAGGCACATATAAGCAAAAATTGAGGGCTCTTTCAGTAAATACCTCTGCCCTTGGAGTAATCTTTTCATAGCCATAACATGGAATTTAGAGGAGAGAAATAAGAGAAAATTATAGAGTTTGTTCTTAACATAATGAGTTAGTAACAAGTCTTCCATTGGGCTAAATGTCCTCTTGGAAATCTGGAAATGCAGCATATTAGTACAATCACTTTGTGTTAAGTGGTGGCAAATAATTCTAGTTTCCTACCCTCAAATCTGTTTCCCTGTATGTTTCAATATATGGCCACTCAAAATAAAGTCTACATCCTCCTCCTCCCCTTATAGTTAGGTAAGACCATGAGAACTACGTTCCTCCCACTGAGAAATAAGCGTTAAGTATTGTGTGCAGCTTCTAAGCAAGTGTTGTGTGCAACATTAAAGAGAGAGCTGACCTTCTTCCCCTCCATTCTTTTAACTGGTTTGAATGAAGATGTAATGCCTAAAGCTCCAGCAGATCTTAAATCATTAGGTAAAACCACATGCTGAGAAAAGAGAAGAATTTTGTTCCTCTAATACCAGTGAGCCATCAGGCCACCTCAGATCTGCCCACACCTGGTCTTACATTTTGTTTAATTCACTGTTAATATTGTATGTGTGGAAAAGGTGAGAGTCGCATGTATTCAACTACATTTAACTGATTCATGACAACATGCAACAACTCAAATATAGACAATTTTAATAAATAGCTGTTATGTGTCAGGGTCGGTTAAAAAAATAAGAAGTCACATTATGTCATTTATTTCATAGAATTAACATTTTGGTGAAAAGAAATGACATCAAACAAGTATGCTAAAAAGTAATAAGAATGAATAAATGGTAAATAAATACTATTTTAACAGAGTAAAAGGATGGATTTAAAACCTTATGATATTGGAGAAGGCAAGTGTAGAAGACTGAGGGAAATAATATCCAAACAAATAAAAGAGCTGTTATTCATTCATTAATATATCTATTTATTCAATAGGAATTTATCAGTTTTTTATTGTCTTTCTATAGCCTACCCATGTTAGTCAGAGTTTCATTGTCTTATTCATTTATTTGACATTCCTTTGGTAGTTCATGTTGGCACTCCCTGTATACATTACAACATTTAATCCTTATAATACTTTATGAGAGTAATTTTATAGATAAGGACATGAAAGTTAGTGAGGTTAAACAATTTGTCCAAGATCACTCAACTAAATGAGGATAAACAAGGCTTAAGTCGTGGTCTGCGTGAAGCTAAAGTCTGAGCTACATGTCAAAATCTGTCCCTCCTTTTAAGGATTTCACATGCTGATAGAGGAGGCCAAGAACATATGTACTTTATTTCAGATATTTTATTATTTGTAAAACTTTTTATTTGTAACATATTTGCTTCTTGGAGATAGCTGGGTATTTTTCACAAATGCAAACAACTGATTTTAGTTGTGAGCACAGATGAGATTCATTGATATAGAGGAGGCTTTATTTTCAATATATATACATAAACTTGCAAGATTCTAAAAATTAGGATTCAGTATTTTGTAAACCCAGATTGTATCTGTATATCTTGTTCATCTTCTCCCCAAATATTTCAGTATTTTTCTTCTGAATGAACTAGACACTTTAGGGAAATTTCGAGAAAAGTGATTCCGATACAAACAGGTCAGTTATTTTATTGCCATACAGCAAACTGCTACAGAGGTCAGTGACCAGTTGAAAGGGCTAGCATAGTTGAATTGAGACCTACAGTAACTCAGGAGCAAGTCACTTTCTTCAGATAATTGGGATGGATTCAAAATGCAATTTGAGTTTTACTTTTTTGAGTTCCAGTGACTCAAAGAACTGAATTGCTTTCTGAAAATTCTTCATGCAATGATCTTGTTTTTAGGTACCAATGTGATGGCACTGCAAATATTTCATCTAGTAATATCTTCGCTACAGGTGTGTGCATGTATGCACATGAAAATCAAAAGATGAGCTGACTTTTAATGAATGGTGTTGATGTATTTAAAATTTGCAAACACTTCACCAGTTACTTCAATAACAAATATCCTTAATGATGATAGATCAGGTTTTATAATCTTTTAATAAGATGTGATAATAACTACAGTATCTATTTGTGGATTACTGGAAGACATAAAATATTAGCAGACCAGCCCACACGTTTTACGTAAAAACCTAGCAGTTCAAAAACACTTACTCTTGAAAATATATGATTTTTTTCTCTTGATAATCATCAAAAGAGAAATAAATATGACCTGGTAAATTTCCATTACTTTTTCACCAGGAAAACACTTCCATTAAGCAAATTGGAACTATGAGGTAAAATAATTACAGTTCATCCAAAATAGATAGTAAACCAGTGAGAGGATTCAGTTTCTATTTTATCGTAGTTATTTAATTCTTATTTAATATTACAGAATTATTCAGAGTACTCTAGTCTGCAGTTTAGAACACATACAATGGTTTGAAATATATTTCCTTCTATATAATCAGATATTACTTACGTATCTAAAAATGTGATTAAGAGAAAATTACTCATGCAGTGCTTAATAGGCAGCAGGTGCACATCAAACATTGCTATATCTACACTGTAGTCAATGAAAGAAAAGTTTTGTTGCATAGCACTTAAAATATTTGTCCAAACCCTCTTGAATCTATAGACTGAGTAGAACTTGGGCAAGTTTTTAATTTTATGCTTTTCATCATAGGTCACAGTAATACATGCAATGGCCAGACAAGTAGCTATTAAGGTGGGGCCAATGTGAGACCTGAAGTTTCTGCCTATGGAGAAAAGTCTGTGGAAAACTGCATAGACTTTGCAACAGTTGAGTGTGTCTTTGTGTAGTTGTATAAGAGATTTGTCTATAAAGATATCACGTTGAACAAAAATTTCTTTGTATCAGTAAAAATTTGAATTTGGTTCATAACACTTAGGGACAGGAAATAATATATTTTATTATTTATCAGCAGATGAGTCTGGCTCTACTTCTCCTTGCCACAGGTAGTGGAAATTATATCTCACTGATATTTATGAGTTCTCACCCTGTGACAGACAAAATTCTGGGAAGTGTTTATATGGTGCCTGAAAAATGGGGGAGATTTTAGTCCATTATTATTGTTGAGATGTGCCTTCTGCAAAGTCCTTTGGCATTTTTAAGGTAGGAAACTCCTTCATTTAGTGCCAAATATGACCGTAGGAATTATCCCCAAAGTCATGCCTTTAGTATCATCCTACCCCTTCTGCATAAACACACGTTGCAACCAGCCATCAACCAAGAGGTCCCTTCCCTCCACTATTCTGCTTTCACTGGCTCTGGTACAAATCTCCAGCTGAAATGTCCACTGCTTTTTATATCCACATATCCCTCCTCAGTATTGGGTTGGCACTTTTCTGTCTCCTTGTGTGGGTCCAGTTCCATCTAACCCACTTACAGCATCAGCCTTCCACTGCAACCTACGCTGCCCGCAAAAGCCCACATGGCAGCACTTTGTAGTGCCTTTCCATGCCACAGATCACACACAGTAGGACTGTCTTTACCAAGGAAGAGGAGGCCACCTTCCATGCTGTCTGCCCACCCCAAGTCTGAAAGATTCCACCTCTTTGTGCTCCTACACACCACTCAAAGCACACACCCAGCATCAGGCTTTCTTCTGCATTGCAGCTGCTGTCTCAGAACATAAAACTTTCTTGGGTTTAAGTCAGGGGGGAAATCCTTTTTGCTCATGATCAACAGTGAAAATGAAGTCCACATTTTTCTTTCAGTGAATTAACATTCCACATTAATAATATTTGCCCAACAAAGTTTTTGTATAGTTTTTACTTACAACAACAACTGGACACAATATTGCTTGAAATTTTTTTTACTTTTTCCTTAAAATCTTTAAATTTCTTAGTAGCTATAACAAAACCTGTCATTTTTTTCAAGTCACTCGTATAATTTATACTAATCTCAGCATGCTCTTACTATTTCTAATATTTTCTATTTTACCAGAGATTCCTCATCTTTACTTCTTTTTCTCAGCTACATACAGGCTGTAGGCCAGTTCAAGTCTTTCCTTTTCATCTGTGCTGCCTCCTGTATCCCTTCCTGCCTCCTCTAGATGCCTGGATTAATAATCTTCCTGCATCTCTCTCCACATTAGCTCCTTCCCCCAGATATGCTGAACTTTCTTCCACCCTTAAAATAGAACAACCAAACCCTGGCGTTTTTTCCGACTCCCTACCCTAGTATAGGCAGGCACTTTTCCTTCAGATCTTATGTCTCAGTCTGTTCAATCTGATTGTCTTAAAATATCAGTGTCTCTACTTCCACTCGTTTTTTCCTTCCACCTCCCACTTCTGAAAGTCTTTGGTAAAATTTCTTTGTAATCGAATGCAAAGACCTTTTCTCAGTCCTCATTTTAACAAAACTGTCTGGTCACAGATGTCATCAGTTGCTCCCTTCTGGGCAGCACTCTTCCCTGGGTTTCTGCACAATTTCTCCCATAGTTCCTCACAGTAAACTCCCTCCTGCAACCATGATGCAATATTCTGAACGTCATGCTCTCTTGCACCTCTTTACTGATGCACTTGCTCTTCCTTCTCCGTAGGGATTTTATGCTCTCATTTTAGCTCTGGTGAATTCATACACTTCCTTAAAGTTTCAGCTTCATTGTTAAATCTTTTATGAATCTCCCTTATACCTTTCTGTCATGAACTCATCAAGAAGAATCAATCATTCTATCTGCTCTACTATAAATCTTTGAACTTTTTATGCCAGTGTTTGCAACTTATTAAAATATACAAATACTAGTATGAGAATATTGTTGAGGTATATAATCATTTCAGAATACCATATAGGTTATAAAAAGTTTTTCCTTTTAATGTATATATAAACATATAAATATATATCTCACCAATGTGTATTATATAGATTTACTCAAATAATTGCATATTGTATCTAATAAATGTGCTGAGTAAATATAGATTGCTGGAAACATAAATGGTTCCTTAATGCTCATTAACTTTATAGATCTTTCAATATATTAATAGTTGAACTGTTTATAGCGAGCTTGTAGTTTAAATATTTGTTTGAAGTATAAAAATGCATTTTTGAAAAGCAGAAAATGTTCTGACAACCATAAGTATAATTGTCTCATATGATTTAAGATTTTTGGCATATCATGTGGTTAGTTTTGTTTATCAAATAGAAATATATAAAGCATACTATAAATTTTGTTTTATTTGCTTTGTTCTGTTACTTTTTGCAATTATATTTACACATAGTAACTCACTATGAAACAGATTTCTGGAAAATTCAGTCATTAAAAAACAACCATGAATACAGAAAAGAAAGCACAAATTATTGTAAAGGATGAATATTTAAGTAAATAGCTATCTCAATGTCTTGGTTCTGTACTCCATTGAAGCGATCATGTGGCCTAATGTTAGAAGCTAAAAAATGTGTAGTGTAATAGAAGATGAAGTAATATCAAGGTAATAGAAGTTCTGTGTATAATGAGCCGCAGATCACTAGTTAAACTTCAGGAAAAGGAGGAGTGTTATAAGGTGGAGAATGATGTAGCTCAAGGGACAGACCAGTGAATGGTGGAAGTAGCTAGAAAATGAAAATATGAAAAGAGAAAAGAGATCACCAGACACAAGAAAAGCCAAAATTATTCAAATTATTGATATTACTAATTCTTCTGAAAGAGTTTTTTTTCATATTTTAGCCAACCTACACCATTCCCTTCTATTGACAATTGCTTCTCTCTCACTGCCTCACCATATAGTTTTAAGTTTGTCTTTTTCCCCTCTTTGCAAATACAGTGCCATCCAGACAGAATGCTGCTCCTGATGTTACAACCCACCGCGTCCAAGTAGGCTCCACATCTCCCAGAGGAGAAACTGGCCCATGTATGGTACATGGAGGCAAGCATCAAGGGAAGATGCACCCACTGATGTCTCATATTTCACAAGCACATTATGGTACTAAGACTACTTTTAAGTTTGATATCACATCCTTACACGAAGTCAGAAACACCTCCTTTCCCACTTCATCAAATTCCAATACCCAGTTTCAACCCAATGCCTAGGGCAAGTGGTATGGTGATGGTAGGGAAGATTCTTACACATCTGTCTACCTTGGGAAGCTGGAGCTAGTGCATTCGTTCCCTAGGGCTGCCATAAGGGCACCATGCAGGGTGGCTTACACAAGAGAAATTTATTTTTCAGATTCCTAGAGGCTTAGAAGTCTAAGATCAATGTGTCAGCATGTTTGGTGTCTTCTGAAACCT
The DNA here is from genome assembly GCA_004026545.1 of Mormoops blainvillei. NCBI lineage: Eukaryota > Metazoa > Chordata > Mammalia > Chiroptera > Mormoopidae > Mormoops > Mormoops blainvillei. The sequence goes on along the minus strand of PVJD01000641.1, from coordinate 131,821 downwards.
CCCTTGCGAGCTTGCAAATGGCCATCTACTCAATGTGTTTCCACATGGTCTTTCCTCTGTGTGTGCACATTCCTGAAATACCTCTGAGTGTCTAAATGTTCTCTCCAGTCAGATTGGTTTAAGGCCCACCCTAAAGCTTCATTTAAACATTTAAACTTTATCTCCTCTTTAAAGACACTATTTCCAAATATTATCATGCATTGCATCATGACATTTCTATCAAAGGTAGGAGGCATGTACAAAAATGTAAGGCCACATAGTCTAGGTGTGTTAGCCTGCCATCTAGGTTCATGTAAGTGCACTGTATGATGTTCCCATGATGGTGAAATAGGCTCATTCCTCAGAATATGTTCCCATTGTTAAGTGATGAGTGACTGCCTATTCTGAAGTACTGAGCTTCTGAAGTACATATATATATAAATAGATATGTGTGTGTGTGTATATATATATATATATATATATATATATATATATATGACATAATTTAGCTCATAACAGCTAATGCCTTGATACCAGATGGCATTTAGTTGACCTCTTTTTTTCCCTCATGCTTTTGGCTCTATTTTTGTTACAGCCCAGCCTTTTAGTCTCACGTATTTCTATATAAAGCACCATCAGACCTATGTTTACATTTTAATTTAGTCCTCTCATCTGCTCTGTCCATGCCCACTTTTTAAACTATATACTAGCAGTCACTGTTTTAAAAACATGCCCTGCCCGAAAGGTCTGCATCTAAACATGCTAATCCACCTCCTGATCACAGACTTAGGCAGTATGGTTAAATAGTTTCTACCTTTTTTACTGAAATCTAATTAACATTGGTTTATTATCTTGGAAAACTAAATCTATTTGAAAGTGGAAGATATAGGGAAAGACTAATTAAATAGACCAAAAAAACAAAAAACCCACAATCTGATTTGAAGTGTTTGTTCAATTCTGTGGTGTGAATACTTGCAACAAGCCTGATTTCAAGCTGTTTATGTTCCATCTATGAATGTGGAATTAGGAAGAGATGCACATCCTTATACCCACCATTCAGAAACAATGTAGATGCAAATTATTTCAAGAGGACAGATAATAGTGAAATCTAGTAAGATAAATAGACAATGATTAAGATTTGATTTATTTACCTTGTCCTTTGACCACTGATATGGATAAGAAGTACCTCTCTAAAGACGAGTATTTGTCACGCATAGACAGAACACACTAATGCACACGAAGCTAACAGTGCTCAACAGGTAGAAATCACTAGGTAGTTTTTGTAAATGATATTAATTTAAAAAGAGAAATAATTAGAACACTGTTCTTTCATCTACCGTTTGACCTCTATTTTAAAACATAGAGCATTTTATCTCATTCCATTCCATAAAACAAACATTCCTTGGGGAATCACTTTGTTTTTGACAATGGGCTAAATACGGGGTATAATATATCTTATCATAAAGTTCACATAAATAAACTTAACAGTATAGCTGTGTTCAGAAGAATATAATTATAATCAAATCACAGATATCTAAATGGGAGATATCACTTTATAGAATTGAAAACAGGCATTTTAATATTTTAAACTATGCAGTTTTATTATTCAAAGGTACAAATGCAGCATAGGAGGATTAGAAAGGAAAGAAAAGGGAAGAGAAAGGCCATAATAAAGAGACAAGGATATGACCTACATCATGCAGCATCTACTGAAGTGTGGCATGGAGGACTGGGGGCGAGAGATGCCTGCCATTCTATGAGTACATGTGAATGACGGAGTCACGGGGAATGCCAGGAGCAGAAGTGCTGGAGGTTAAAATTTTGCAGAGTTTGACCTGGTTATGTCTACCTGATGCTTCAGCAAAGATTTAGGCATGGCTCTATGGGAAGCGGCAGCAGCATTAGAAAGGAAAGAGGTTGTTTATTGGAGACCCTGCCAATAGCTGAAATCTCAGCTCTAAGACAAGTAGTAAGAGTTTATACATACTTAGCAAAATATTTCATTCCCTAAATAGCTATGGATTGGCAGATGCCAGAAAAGGTAGGATAAAAATGAGAGAAAATGGAAAAGTGACATCTTGGTATTTGAAATGTTGAAAAAGAGACCATGAGAGTCTTTCAGGTGTCTGGTGAGAAGTGGCATTGTGTACTAAAGAGCGTTGGCACTGAAGACCTGCTTGGGATTCAGGCCTCATCACTTGGGACACAGGAAACATCCTATGAATGGTTTTCATCTGTAAATAGGACCAGTAACAGTGCCTACACCATGGGTTATTGTAATGATTAAATACAATAAGGCACACAATACATTTAGTTATCTTTACTTCAAGTATTGTGTGTGGCTAGCTGAGTGAAATAATTTAAATTGGAGGGTCACCTAAGCCAGAAGTATGAAGAGGTGGGTTAGGAAAAAACAGGGGTTTAGGAGTCTCAGATGTTACTAATATAATCCAGAAAAGGAGGTCTCTCTGGTATGCAACCAAAAGCAAAATCTGAAAAACTCAAACAGTAAGAAAAGAAGAAAACTAGAGTCAACCTCTCAGGAAATGAAGGCTACATTGGTGAAAAAGCTGGCTATGCAATCAGTACTTTTAACTAAATATTAAAAGGAGATGAATTTAAAACTCTAAGAAGGAATGGATTTCTCTAGTGACTTAAGGAGGTAAAAGAACATAATAGCTCTGGAGTTTGGAAGTAGAAATGGAGTGTTAGGTGGAGAATGGATCAAGGTTCAGAAGGTTCCACAAAATGAAAAAAACTATCAAAAATTGTAACTATGTAGCAAAGTAACAGAGTAAAAAATCATTTAAAAAAAAATTCATACATGCTAAAGCAAGGCTCATATAATTGAAAGCCAAAAGATAAAACAACTTTGTTGAAAGAATATAAGCAAAGCTAGGGTAACTACAAAAAGGATTAGCTTTAAAGAAATACAAACATCTGCAACAACAAAATCGCCTTTCACTTGAATGGTTACCGCTAAGTGTGAATATGACAGTCAATGCACTGGTGGGGATTATCAAAGGGAGGCAGGGGAAGAGGTAGGGAGGAAAAAGGAAGGTAGAGAACAGGGCAATGGATCTACAGGTTTTCGTCAGGCACACTTTCTACATAGCCAAGAGAGTTCTTACCCTCCTGTTATTTGTACAAAGAGAAGTTGTCTAGTTTCTTTAAAAATTGCCTGGCCCGTAGTAAACCCTTAATAAATATTTGTTGAATGATTGAACAACTTAAAACCTGATTTATGTTATATCTTAGAAAAGTAGAGAAGTAAAGACAGGAAATAGTAACGCTGTTTTATTCCACATGAAAATCAGAAAGAAAAACCAGCAAATTCAAGAGAATAATAGGAGGTTAAGACATGGCCTTTTTTAGGCAATCAAAATGCCTCTAAACCGATGGTTTTCCAAGCGTGGTTTGAGGGTTTTGGGAGACTCCAGAGCCTCTTCAGGGTATCTGTGAGGTCAAAACTATTTTCATAACATTACTGGAGATTGTATTTTCCTTTTTCGTTGCATTAACGTTTGCAGTGGTGGTGGTAGAACACTGGCAGCTAAGCCAGCTCTTGCCTTAGTCCTGATAAGGCGACCGTACTGGATCTGACTAGTTAATGATCACTAGCCACAAACACATTATTCGTAAGTAAGCAAATAAGTGAATATATAAATAACTAAATATATAAATCTAGTTTCAGGTAAGAATGTCCTTAATAAAACAGTAATAAAAAATCCCAATCTTGTTGAATCTTAACATTTGAGGGCACCTATTTAATATCCTACATGACAATGAGAATTTCACATAAAGGACCGACGTGTTTGAGATACTAGCTGAACTTGCCATGTGTTTTCATCAAACATTATCTTTATTTGGAAGAATTCCTGACAGAAAAACTAGTAACTCAGACTTGAGTATGTGACAGACATTTTCTCAAAAATTAATCAAGTGGGTTTGTCACTTCAAAAAAAACATATTACTTGTTAACTTAAAAAGTCAAAGCAAAATTAGAATTTTGGAAAACCTGTATCTGCTATGGTGAACTGATGTGCTGCCAGCACAAAATATGTCACCATTTGGGAAATCCAACTCAGTGTTCTGACTCACTGAACCAATAGTCCCCAAAGTAACCAATGCATTTCACAAAATAATTTCTGGGTAAATATGCATTCAAAAAGCACATTAGGCCAATCAAGTTTAAAGTATCAGGGTTCAAAATTCCACATTGCAACTAGCACTTGGGAAACTCCAATTTATTGATTTGTTGATTTGGTGTAGTAGCCTATATATGTAGTAGCATGTATGTGTGTGTGTGTGTGTGTCTACATATACACACACTGACACACACATTCCTTTTTCCAATATATGTCTGTATGAGGCTGGATTTTTCTCATATACTTGAACAAAAACAACAAAAAATCTACAAAAATAAACTGAGTGCAGAACCTTCCAATAAGACTTAATAGACCTGCAAATGTAAAGCAATATCCTCTCATGGAATTGCTTTTGTTTGGAAAAGTATATTCTCATTAAAATGTAATTTATGCTAGTATAAATTTATGGATTTATTATTTAATATGATTTTTAAATAAATAAATATTTTAACATATCTAAGTTTAAGTCTCTGATATAGCAAACACAAGCTGATATAACTTATGCAGACAGAAGTTCTGTGGCGCCTTTACGAGTTTTTATAAGTGAACAGGGTCCCTGACTCCAGCAAGCTTTAGAGCCACTTCTCTAGCACATACCATTGCCAACCAAGAAGAATCAGTACTTGGGCCTTGTGCTGCTCGCGGGTGGCTTTACGAGCCTTTGCTTTATCTGATTTCTTAATTCGCTTCTGGACTTGTGCTTGTTTTTTTGAGGTTTCGCGTTGTTATCTATGGCCCTACCTTCCCTAACACATATGCTCTAAATGCTTCTTGCAAGATCTCTTACTGCACCAGACGCTTGATGTTGGCTCCCTCGTGTAGTTTGTTGGCTGCTACAGGCCTTGCCTTCAGTTTGTCCTTTTCCTGTGGGTCACACCTGCTTCTGGATGGCTCCTTTAGCCCAGCACAGAAGATACCACCTCTCAGCACCTCCCTGAGTGTCTGTTATCTGTAAGATGATTTATAATTGGACCTAGACTACCCAACCTCCCCATTCATCAACCCATGCCCCCCATAAATTGAGGAAGATTTTGAAAAAAATCCTACAAAACCAATGAAAAAATAGTACTTAAAATAAACACATGTCAAGTGATTTAATGGGACTCGTTCAAGGACAACTGGCATAAAGCTATGATTGGACCCACAGACTTAGGAGCAACCTAATGATGTTTTATTACATCGTCTTCTGAAATTTCAGTAACATTTCCATATTATAGACTAACACGAGCATGTAACTTTTCCTTATCATTAAGCTTATGGGATTTCCTCCCATATTAGCATCCATCAAATATTATTAATATGAATGATGATGTAAATAACTACTATATGGTATAAAAAACTACTCCCTGGGCTTTTGGACACATATTTGACCACGAGCATCACAGGCATGATATCTTTTCATTGTGGTCACCACACTTCAAATCCGTCATGGTAACAAGCATCACAAGGCTTTTTAAGTAAAACAAATAATTTGTGGGCAAGCAGGGTTAGAACTTTTGTACAGTAAGGCCAAATCCCTAAAGCATGTTATTAATAGTCGCTGGAGAGAGCCTGTGCTACATCACTATAATGAGTTTACAAGCATAGAATGATGGAGGCTTCTTAAAAATGCAACCACAGTATTTAGCAAGATGACCCCTAGGTTTTTCCTAAGAGTTTTGTAAAGTCGCAAACATTGCAGTTTGGTGGCAACTTCTCCGAAAGCATCTCATTAATGCCAGCTAAGAAAATGTATTCATTTTCCTGCAGCCCTGCCTACTTGCACTTTGACATTTTCTTCACAGTCTTTAGCTTGTATAAAGGAAAGAAGATAAAAGGAAAATAAAATTAAAGATGACACTCCTATGAATTCCCTCAAGGGAAAAAAAATCACAGCTGTCAGCATTGCTAAAGGGATATTTAAAGATATATGTATATATATGCGTGTATATATATATATATATATATATATATTTGAGTAACATATTACATAAGTGATAAAGTAGGAAAATGAAGGGAAAAATACAAATGTTTCCCCTTGAGCAATAACCTTTCTGGTCTACACTGGCATTGAGAAAATATTTGGGAAATCAGGCATCAAAATGCAGCTTACTTGTAATACTGTACATGTTTATATGGAAAAAGAATGCATCTGAGACTTTTTTTTTTGCAGATAAAGCAATATTAATTAATACTTAAATACTTATAAACTAGCCCTCATCTAAATGTAGAGTATAGAGCAATGTGTCCTTTGATCTGGAAATAAAAACCATCTATTAATTTCAGCTGCACACTGGAAAAAATAAATAGCTCCTCAAATGTGCTCCTAACCCCTACTTCTGCAAATGTGAAATTATAGCTGTGGAAAGATGACATAGGTCATCAGCTGTGTCATTATTTTTGAAAAATATATGATGCCTATTGAATAAAAGCTACATATTTGGTAATATTTTAAAATGCGCTAGTTTATATATTTTGAGAAACAGGTAAGTACATTTCTGATGGGAAAACTGCAGCTGGCTTTAATTCTGCAACCTTTAACTGACAGTTCCAGTGAAAGCTAAATTTAACAATTAACTTGTTCCTTTATGTGGGAAGACCAATTATTAAGTACAACCTAAATTAATGTGAGGGGAGATGCTAGGAAGAAGACAAGCTGCCCATGGGTCAACCCATATAAAACCACCACACCCTAATTCTGCTTGATTAGACAAGGGCAGATCTTGCCATGACAAACAGTCAGGAAACCAGTCCCTTTGGGATTTCAGTGTTCATTTCCCATTTGGCTTGGTTATGAAGAACTGAATCTGAGGCACTTCGGCAAGTAGATATTATCCTTTTATGTTACTCATTTAGAGAAGCAGGGTGCCAAAAGCAAAAACATTGCTTTTATTGTTTTACAAATATAGGAATGTTACAGTAAGAGCTAGAGTGGAGAGCAAGACCAATAAAATGGCACTGGTCCGATCAAGTAGCAAAAAGTATATAAAACAAAGTGGAGTCACTCATGTCAACTAAAATGGCTGTCAGTCGGCCATAACACTTTGGTTCAAGAAGGAAACTACCTAAGTCGGAGCAGACACATCAAGCAAGGAGACACACTTCAGATATTAAGTGCGCCCTGATTTTAAATCATTTTTCCTTCATCATACCGTACTGACCCTATGTAGTGTTTCTGTAGCATCCTTCCAGAGAGAGCGCCTCTGGATCTAATGCCAAGAATAACAGTATCTAATAATAAATGAATATGTATAATCTATTTCTACAATTCCTCTGTTTCAGGTATGCAGCCACCTAGAAAAGGGAGACAAACCATTAATTTCGAATACTTTAAACTCCCCACTACTGCAGTCTTGCAAAGATACTAAGTTACTTGATTATGACACTGCTGTTTGTAACATTTTCATTAATGTATTCCTATTGGTAACATTTTCATTTTATTTCCTCAAAAAGTGGCATAAATAAATTTCAGTGCATTAAGATTAATATAAAACTGTAACAACTAATAGAAAAATGTAAATCACAGGTAGCTAAGGATTTTTATAAACTACAAATCTAATTCCCATTTATAAAGTAAATGCCAGCAATTTATGTATGAAATAATATATCCTTTTAAATTTTGTGCCTTTAATTTAGCTGCTCTTGCATGTGTTTATGGCATTTTAATTCTATCACATTGCTCAAAGATATGTTTCCCTGGACATTTTAAGACTGTAAAATCTCATGTAGGTCTTCAAATGAATTCAAATGTTTGGAGATTACATTTTTGAATCTCAGATTTAACCATAATCCTGTTAGCAAGAGCTGAATAAACAATGTTATTGTTTCAGAGTAATGTATTTGTGGTAGTTATATGCCTTGCTATGATCAATATTCTATCCTAAGAGACTTAAAACCTTTTAATCTTGTTTGATACCCCAAAAGTCATTTCTAATTCTACTTTATCTCCTTTCCTATTTTGTCTGCCAATACAGTAGGAGGAGAAAGATGAAGTTTCTTTATTCTTCTACAGCATCAAGGACTCTCAAAACACACATTACGAAATAAAAACTGAACTCTAAACACCTACTTGCGTTTACCAAATTTGTGAATCAAAAGAAGATACCTCATTAAAATGATTGAAAGCATCAAAGAGCTTCAGGCAAACATCAGGAAATGATAAAATTACATATGCTTGATAGGCTTGCAATTTGACTGCCACAGCATCCCTAGACACGCCGACGGATGTGCAGGGCGCCAGTCAATATAGCCCATCCAGTCAGTCAGCAGAAAAGGAAAGATCGACAGTATTTCTGTTGTTGGTGTTGGTAAATAGAGACTGCACACCAGGCCTACACTAGGCAGCTTTTAAAAATCCATATTATTTTAGAAAGGTGGTGAGGGAGGTGACAGAATGATGGAAGTCTGGGGTTAGAGTATAAGGAGTCTTATACAGAGAAAAAAAGAGGCAGTTAGCTTTTTCTGCAACAGAAACTGAAGTCTAGTTAAGTATTTACTCTGGATTATGTATTGCAGAAAAAGAATAATGATATTAATTTACCACCTGAAAATAGGCAACACCATTTTAATGTCTGAGGATAAATGTCTCATACAACATGGGCTTTACTGTCATTTCCTCTACATTGGAGTATCATCTTCAGAGTTATTTTTTTAAGGTTACATGTGACTAGCAAAAATGCACATGAGAAGTTTGTTCAGAATTTTTATTTCAAATTATATCACTTGTGGAGATAAAACATTTAAATTTAATGTTAACTAAATAATTGTTAACATTCATCTTGATGTGTACTATGTTTAAGATTGATTTGTCAAAAGCCTGGAATGCTATGTAAAGTGCAGAGAACTTGCATGCATACTATAAAGATGGAAAAAGTTACAAGTATAGACTATTATCACAAAAAATATTTCAGACTTGCAAAACCACACATTATTACTTACATCTGGTAAATGATAACTACTAAAATATTTCTAAATGTCACATCACAATTCACATGTCACACATCGTAGTGACATTCAATTTTCATGTCTCCCAATTAAAAGTTTATATTGTGTATTGTATAATACACAGTCACACATTTGTGTATCTAACAGAAAGTTAAATCTTTTCCTTAATATCTCCACAGGGATTACTTTCTCATCCTGCTGTGCAAATAATGTAAATACAATATTGAAGGAGGTAAAACACCATGGTTTTCTGGTTTGTGTTTGTTTTCAATGACAAAATAGAGCAAATTTTATCCAGATAGGTTTAGGCTCATAATAGCTGATCTCCATTTTTCTTTTAAATATTCTTGCAGTTGAATGGTTGAACATCATGCAGCATTGAGATATCTTCCTTAGAAACAAACTGTATAGTTAAGCAATACACATAAAAGAAGACATTCGCTAAAAACACTTTAAATAAAAACTCTAATTAATTTAAGTGACTCAAACATAAATCACACATTGTTTAACCACAACAACTAGACTGTACTTAATTTATAGTAGAGAATTCATTTGAGTACAATTATATGAATAATTAGATCCCAGTTCAAATCCAACTACTTTTTACAGAATAAAGAATAAAAAAGGCAGAGTGATGATATATTACTGTACCAGAGTACTTAAATTATCTTCACATTACAAAAGTTGGTGTTGAAATATTATTTGGCACATTCTAACTTCCTCCCAAAATAAATTTAAATTTCTTCTTAATATTTTCTATGTTTAGTTTTTCTTACACAAAAGTTTAGATAATAAATTTAAAATGTTGAATTTTTTTTTTTCCAAAATGGTGCAGGTACCGGGTAAGACAGTACAGAATCAAACAGTAAGAATGGTTTTTCCTAACATTTTCAAAGCAATATGTCTTCCATTATAAAATTTCCTCAAGCAACCATCCTTTGAAGATTTTCTTTTCAAGATTCATGCTTCATTATTCCCAAGAATCCTCTTCCATTCTATCACTTATTACATCATTACATCATATTTCCTTGAATATACTGTACTACTCTCAGGTTTATAGCAAAAATTCAACTAAGTATTTAAGTGACTTTATATGGTCCACTTTAATTTCTCTTTTTTATATGTCCTTAATCATGTTTACTATCACAAACATAGAAACATCTTACTCTCATCACAAACATACTCTAATACCTCCTATATCAAAACCCTGGACTTCTAGTCAAGATGGAGGCATAGGTAAATGTGGCTCACCTCCTCATACACCACAGCAAAATTACAGCTAAACAACTGAACAAATATCAGGCAGAAGTGTCACAAACTTGGCCTGTACGGAAGTCTGACAACTAAGGCATTAAAGAAAACGTACTCATCCAGATGAGTAGGAGGGACGATGCAGGGATGTGGAACCGGCTGGTCACAAACCCACATGTGGTGGATGTAAAATGGAGGAATATCTCTGCAGTGAGGGATCTCACCCCCACACCAGACCACCCAGACCACCCAGACCACCCGCCCCAGGGTTCCAGTGCCAGGAAGCTACGTCCCCATAATTTCTGGCTGTAAAAACCAGTGGGGGATGGGTTGGCAGAAGAAACAGGGATTCTCAGGCTTCTCCTCTTAAAGGGCCTTGCATCACACACAGACTTACTCAGACTCACTCCCTCTGGGCTCCAGCACCAGGACAGCACCTTGAAGGGCACCAGCAGCATATAGAGAGGAACTGAAGTGTCCGGCATCAGGGTGAGAGCTGGGGGATGGTTTCCTCCCAGACAAAACTGTGAATAGCAGCCACTAAATCTTGTCTGAGCCCTCCCCGACACAGAATCACAGATGGTTGCACCGTATCTGAATCTCATCAACCTAACTCACACAGTAAGCCCCACTTTGATGATTACCTAAAGGTCCGCCACAACCAAACCATGGGCCCATCCAAGCTGATAACAGTGACTTTTCCATATGAAGGGCTGGGCTGGGCACAGGCTTCAGACCTTTCTAAATCCTCTCAAACAAGCAACAGCTGAGCTTATCCCCCATGCCTCTCGCTGGGTTGTTCCAGGCCTGGCACTAGCAGCAGCCACCTGTGTATAGCTTATGCCAAAGGGCCGCAAACAGAACACAGGTGGAGGCTGACCTTGGCCTTCACCGCTCAGGAAAGCTCAAAGCCTGTATACCCAACAGATAGTTACAGACCATGTCAGAGCACCACCCAAGCACCTCCACAAGTCACAGAAGGAGGTGGTTGCTAGCTAGGGGTCACAGCCAGTCCTACCAGCTGTCTACCATTGACTTGCTGACAGCATTCAAGGATCATCTACAAGCGGAGGGAGTACTCAGCCCACAAGGAAGGCACACCTCGAGTATATAGCTTGGGAGACAGGGGAGGTGTGCTACTGGATCCTAAAGGATACTTACTACATTAGGCCACACTACCAAGATATGGAGTCAAAGCAGTTCTACCTAATACATAGAAACAAAGGCTGCCAAAATGAAGAGACAAAGAAGAGACAGAGATGCCCAATTGAAAGAACAGAACTCCACAAAAAGAACTACATAAAATGGAGATAAGCAATCTATCAGATGGAGAGTTCAAAACACTGGTTTTAAAGAGGCTCAAGGAACTCGGTGGGTACTTTAACAGCATAAAAATGATCCAATAAGAAATGAAGGATATACTGTTGAAATAAAGAACAATTTACAGGGAATCAACAGTGGAGAGTATGAACTGAGGATCGAATCAATGTTTTGGAACATAAGGAAGAAAAAGACATTCGATCAGTATAGCAAGAAGAAAAAAGAATAAAAAAAATAGGATAGTGTAAAGAGCCTCTGGGACAACTTCGAACATTCCAACATTCATGTCATAGGGGTGCCACAGGAGAAGAGAAAAAGGAAAAAATTAGAAATCTACTTGAAAAAATAATGACAGAAAACGTCCCTAATTTGGTGAAGGAAATAGACATAAGACCAGGAAGCACAGAGAGTCCCAAACAAGATGGATGTAAAGAGGACCACACCAAGACACACTATAATTAAAATGCCAGAGGTTAAAGATAAACAGAGAAGCTTAAAAGCAGCAAGAGAAAAGCAGAGAGTTACCTACAAAACAGTTCCCATAAGACTATCAGGTGATTGCTCAAAAGAAACTTTGCAGGCTAGAAGGGACTGGCAAGAAGTATTCAAAGTGATGAAAAGCAGGGATCTACAACTTAGATTGCTCTATCCAGCAACACTATCATTTAGAATGGAAGGACAGATAAAGTGCTTCCCAGACAAGAAAAAACTGAAAGAGTTCATCATCACCGAACCAATATTATATGAAATGTTAAAAGGGCTTAAGAAAAAGAAAATCAAAACTATGAACAAAAAATGTCAATAAATACACATCGATCAGCAACTGCATATAAAAAACAAGCTAAGCAAACAAGAAGAACAGAGACAGAATCATGGATATGGAGAGAGTTTTGATGGTTGCCAGATGGGAGGAGGCTGTGGGGGAATGGGTGAAGAGGTGAGGGGATTAAGAAGTGCAAATAGGTAGTTACAGAGTAGCCATGGGGATGTGAAGTACAGTATAGGAAATGGAGTTGTCAAAAAAGTTATACGCATGACCCATGGATATGAACAATGGAGGGGGATTGCCAGAGGGAGTAGGGGAGGCTAGGTGGAGGGTGACAAAGAGGGAAAAATTGGAACAACTGCAATAGCATAATCAATAAATAAAAGAACAAAACTTTTTTTCTTTGATACTCCTGCCTCTTCAAACTTCCTTAAAATAGTAATGGACACAAAAGTCCTTTGTAGACTATAAAGCACTATGAAAATTTTGAGCCCCTTTGTTATTTCTTATTCATTCAAATATGTATTGAGCAGCTACTATTCCAGCAGTTTTCACAGTATGGTCTGTGGACGGCTGGTGTTCCCGATCCACATTCAGGGTCTCCCAGGAGGCTAAACTATCTACATAATAATACAATGTTGTTGTCTGCTCTTTTTCACTCATGTTCTCATGAATATACAGTGGTTTCCCAAGACTGCATGACCATTAGCTGTGATGGCTAATGGAAGTATGCCTGTACATTTCTTTAAGCTTTAGTTTACACTATGGTAAAAATCAATAGCTAAACTCCACATAAATTAAGGCTAACAACGTTTTCTTTAAAGGACAAAATAGTAAATAGTTTGGACTTGGATGGCCAGATGGCTTCTGTCATACCCCTGAACTCTACCATTACAGTGAGAAAACTGCCCTAGACGAAAACAAAAATAAACGGGTGTGGCTCTATTCCTATAATACTTCATTTACAAAAACAGGAAATGGCTGGGTTTGGCCTGCAGGCCATTTATCAGCCTCTTTGGTCTGTAGGTTCTCACTATTGTTTGATCCTGTAAAGAGGTTCTGACACTAAGAACTTGGAAAACCTCTGGAAGGAAGGCTCCTTTACTTGAATTAAGCCTTGTGATGCTACTATCAATGAGATGTCTAGAGGGAAAGAGCTACACATAATATATTTGGATCCCTGTAATATTGGCAATAAGTGGAAGAAGATATATAGTAGGAAGGTGAACTACTCCATTCCATACAGGAGTAGGCTCTGAGCGTTCCCAAGACTCACAACAGGAAGAAATAGTATCTATATTTTTCAGTACATGATCAAGATGAAGAAAGCCATTTTGGACTACAGGATTGTCTTGTCTTTGCTTACATGTAAATCAAGGCACAAGGTAATATCTAAAAAGTTGTTTGCATTTATGTGGTTTATAGTAAAATAAGGCTACTTATTAGTCAAAACTGATTTTTTAGCTGAATTATTTATTATTTTTAATTATTTTAAATCATGAGTTTTGAGTAAAGTGCCTCAACTGTTTTCATTTATCAAAATTATTTCTAAAGGAAGTAATCTAATTCCATGTAAATTCTGTTATAGTCTCCAATTTTACTACTTATCTCATACTCTGAGATTCTAAAGGTGGAATATATTTTCACTTAAACTTTAAACTACTTTGAACACGTGAACTTGGCCTGAGTAATCTCTGGGCAGCAAAAACTAGGACCTCTGATGTTACATTCCAGATGCTAAATCTCTAAGAAGGTTTAGACTCTAACCAGACTGAGTCACAATCATTTTTTACCTGTATAGAATCTTGTAGTTAGTAGAAACACAGACATTTTTTTTATGGGTATAAGTCCTGTTGAACAAGAAGTCTTTTACCTATTTCAATATTTTTATTAACTCTCAGTAGAATTTGATAGTAATGTTATCTTTGAGAATGCTAAGCTCTGAAATGCTTAGTTACCTTTATGCTCTTAATATTTATTTGTACTCGGTACATTCTATTTGAATTTGAAGCTATCACCAACATATATTAATGCTAATTGTTGAGCTTATAATTTCACTATCAGTTTTCAGTTTATTCTGTGGTGCTCAAGACTCAAACATATTATTACCCATTTTTCATTTTGAAAAATAATTTTTGCAAATATTTATATTTTGTAACTGGGCCATGTGCCCTCAGTAGCCATTGACACAGTTTTATAACTGATGCAATTGTGCCTACAATGCGTCAGTTATAAAAAATAATGATCATTTTGGTAATATAATGAAATATAACCACCACAATTTAATAAACCTTCAATTAAACAAAAAATTCAACTTCCATCCATCTATCTTCAGAAATATGTGCACATTTCCAAAGATTTATGCTTAAGCAATTCATTGCAACATTTTTTGTAATAATACAAATTAGCCAAATAAAAGTTAATGCTCAACAAAGCAGGAATGATTAAATTAATGACAGAACAGCTATTCTACAAAAAACTGTTTAGTCATTTCGATGAATGAGGATGATCAACAAGTCCATATGGAAAGCTCTCCAAGACCACCGACCAAATCATGTTAGAATATGTACAGTCGATACCATTTCCTTTTTTTACACTGTACATGTATGTATGCATCTATGCATGGCAATCGTACAAAGCGGACTGGAAGGAATTGCCACAGCATTTCATCCAATTCTCAAATTTTAGTGAGGTTCAGAATCATTCGAGGTGGCGGAGGGGAAAACAGCCCCACTTTAAAACTTCATTCTACCTCCGATGGTAGCCTAGGAAATCTGCTTTGTCAATAGGATCACATGCAGCTCTGATGCGGGAGGCAGTGAGTAAAACTAGTGCACGGTCACGTATGAGAAATGGAAGTCTAAGCATTACCTGCAGAGTTTCTTAAAGAAGCATGTCCTCTGTGTGAAATACATAAGTAACCTCCGGGGCTATTTCGATAGGCATCTTCAGCCATCCCTGTTCAGAATGCTCCCTACAGGCTTATTTACCTTCTGCTATCTACTCTTCAGGTGTATAATGGCACACTTTTTTGTCCAAATATTTGAGGGAAAATGAAGGGTGCACATTATACATGGGTAGTGCTAATTCCATATCTATGGAAATGGTTTTAATTATTTTATTTATGCTCATGCGTTAAGAGTGTAAGTGTAGAAAGCAATAATGATATCCATATGCAGAATAATACCCTGGAATACTATAATCAGTTTTGTTTCTGAATGTAAATTTTAAAAAATTGAGTTAAAAATTAAAATGAAAGGTTTCCCTTCCTGAAAGTTTGGGCCAAAAACATGGATGTGCATTATACACGGTAAAATATGGTAACCCTTCTTTACAGTCCCTCTCTCTTTCTTTTCTTATGTAGCCTCTAAAAATTATCAGTGTATCATTAGAAAGTTTAGATTATCTCTCATCTTCCCACTTTTGCTTTCATACTTTATGATACTCTCTTTACTCTCAGCCCCATCTTCACTTGTTAAATTTTGAGCCAGCTCTTCTTGAAATATTTCCTTTATTATTCTTAACCACTGTTCTTTCTCCTGACAGTAATTTGTACTTGTCACTGAGCATTACCTTTTATAACACTATATTATAATCATGTGATTCCTTGACTTATCTCTCCAAAGCTAGGTATAAGAGGCGGGGAGGTCTTCAAGCCTGTGTTGAATTAGAGTTTGGGGCACTCTGTAGATTCTCACCTCATGCTAACAGAATTAGGAGAAACGTTCTCATCACACATTTCCAATGCAAAGTAATGGGGTGGTTGCCTTCGATGCATTCCCAAGTGCTATGTTTAATTATATCTCATTTCAAGAACATCTGCGCCGGTCCTTCCACGGCATGCCCTCTAACCCTTTCCCCTCCAGGCTGATCACTGAGGTCTGCAGACCTAAGTAGGAATCGCAGACCAAATAAAATAAAATGCAGTGTCCAGAAAGCACACAGATCAGCATCTGTACCTTCTAAGTTGTCCCTAACCATGCATTTCTCTAGAGGCCTTTATATATTTGAAATAATATATTTGGTTGTTGGAAATCATTTGCTTAATGTCCCTCTCCTCTGATGCAGTCTTCTTCTGGAGGCAGAAACCGTATCTGCTTTATTCATTACCGTATCCTTAGTAACACAGTGGTTAGCTCTTAAAAGATGTTTATATACCGCCTTGATTAAATGACTAACATTAGCCATTACCTCATCCTTCCATCTCATAAAAGTACTAATCTTTATGTCAGAATGTGGAGATTACCTATAGGCAATGCTCCAGTTTTTATAATGCCAAATGATATCAATGTTTAAGGCATAAATGAACACAATACCAAATTAAAATAAAAACATTTGAAAGGATTATGGTGCAAAAAAATTGGCTTTTCTCTGTTTCTGCCTGAGCTATTAAATAAAATTTCTCCCACAAAGCAAAACAAAATCATTTGAAACCAAAACAAAGGAAAAACCCAAAAACCTTATATAACCTCTTATATTCCCGAAGGAAATGATGATATTAATTGAGATGGCAATAGCTTTGCCCTCAGGACTGATATCTATTCCTTACATGGCAATATTAATATAAGTTATAAGAGAATTTCTTTGGGTTTACACTGACAAGGCAAAAATATTTTCTTAGACAACTTTAACAAGTTATTATTCTATTTTGAAAGCAATGCTGCAAAAAATTAATTTTGGGTCCTCATTACTTTGATATGAGTCCAATTTCAACAGATATCTGTACAAACACACTTTAAAAAGCAGTCAGTCTCCTATTTCATGACAGTTGCTCATGCAGAAGTTCAAATGCACTAGGCTTTGCCCAACGTTGCTCATCCCCAACCAGGAACTGACTAGGGTAAGATTCTAGGGGGCATGGTGCCCTGCAAGACCACATCACCACAGCTGCTGACAGGGTAAGCGACAAGCTGGTGCCTAAAACTACTCCTTTTCAACAGCCAAGATTTTGAAAATAGACCATAATAATGATAGTCTCTTAAAATTTTATTCTTCATATATAACAGTTTATACGTTGGTTAAAACATATATTAAGTCGTGAATGTATAATTATTTCTTTTACTTAAATAAGAAAATGTTAGGTAAATTGCCACATGGAACAAGAAAGATCACCAAGTAGTCAAAAGCAAAAATCTTCCTGGGTTTCTTGGCAACAAATGGCACAGTTGCTTGTTAATGATTTTAACACTATTATGATTAGATGAAAGAACAAATAGTCATTCTTGATATACGTTCAAAGGGATTTAATGTTTAATCGCATGTATCAATACATCCCAGAATGTTGTACAACCTTAATTCTGATGTTCTGGATCAAAATACTACTTATATTAAGCAATACTTATGCTTAACAAATACCTGAATCTGACCTGAAGTCCTTCCACACCTTTCTATGGCTATTTGATAGTGCACTGGCCACACAAGTTTCATGGGTGTTTTTAGGTATTATGAAAGAAAAAGAGTTCTAGAATCAAGTATGTTTGGAGAAGTCTAAGTTAATAATAAAAAATCATTTGACTTCTTTTTCTGAGATCTGTAAATATATTGATTTTTTTTTTAAATAGGAAGAACATACTTCAAATGCTTTCATTACAAACATTTTTACTCCTAGAATTATTTTAATACTCCACATTTTGCTCTTGATTTAAACTGAATCCTTAAACATTTGTGTAAAACCACGAAAGACCCTGAATAGTCAAAGCAACCTTGAGCAACAAAAGGAAAGCTGGAGACTTCACACTGCTCTTAACCTACATCACAAAGTGATAGATGTGGAGAAGTTATCGAACAGGCACAAACTTTCAGTTATAAGATGAATATATTCAGAATTGAGAGCCAAGAAATAAAACCACACATACAAGGAAAACTAAGTTTTGGCAAAGGACCAAGAACACACAAGGGGGAAAACATAGTCTTTTCAATAAAGGGTATTGGAAAAAACAGATAGCCATGTGCAAAAAAATGAAACGGGACCCTTTCCTTCACCATACATAAAATCAACTCAAATAGATTAAAATTTCAAATGACATGAAACATAAAACTCAAAAAAGAAATCATAAAGGGTAAGCACCTTACAATTGGTCTTGCGATGATTTTTTTTTTTTTTTTGATTTGGTCAAGGGCAAAGGCAACAAAAGGAAAAATAAAAAAGTAGTACTGCATCAAATTAAAAAGTTTCTGCATAACAAAGGAAGCCATCAATAAAATGAAAAGGAAACTTATGGAATGGGATAGAATAGTTGTAAAGCACATACCAGTTAGGAGGTTAATATTGAAAACATACAATTCTAGCCCAGGTTAATGTGGCTCAATGCATTGAGCGTCAGACTGCGAAACCAAGAGTTACCAGTTCGATTCCCAGTCAGGGCACATGCCTGGGTTGCGGGCCAGGTCCCCAGTAGGGGGCGAGTGAGAGGCAACCACGCATTGATGTTTCTCCCTCTCTCTTTCTCCCTCCATTATTCCCCTCTCTCTAAAAATAAATAAATAAAATCTTAAAAAAAAGAAGATATACAATTCTACAACTTAATAGAAAAATAGTTAACCCAATTAAAAATGGACACGTGATCTGAATAGATATTTTTCCCAAGAGAGCATGCTAATGGCAAACAGGTACCTAAAAAGGTGTTCGACATCACTAATCACCAGGAAAATACAAATCAAAACCACAGTGAGGTACCACTTTATGCCTGTTAGAAAGTCTGGTGAGGTTGTGTAGAAGAGGGGACCCTTGATGCAAGTGTAAACTGGTGCAGCCGCTATGGAAAACAGTATAAAGGTCCCCGGAGAAATTAAAAATGGAACTACTATGTGATCCAGCAATTCCACTTCTGGATTTTAATCCAAAGGAAACAAAATCATTATCTCAACAAGGTATCTCTATACGTTTGTTCATTACAGCGTTATTCCCAAGAGCCAAGATATGGAAACAATCTAAATGTCTATTAATGTTATTTATTCATGGATAAATAAATATACATAAATATATGTTTATTAATAGAATATTATAAGAGGGAATCTCACCCTTTGCTACAGCATGGATGAACCTGGAGGCTATTATGTTAACTGAAATAAGCTAGACAGAGAAAGACAATACTGCAGGATATCATTTCAATGAGGAATCTAAAATAAATATATACATACACAAATACATAAATACATACATGAATAAAGAGTAAACTCATAGATTAAGATGATGGTTGCCAGGGGCTCGAGGTTGGGGGTGGATGGGATGTGGAGAAGTTATCAAATAGGCACAAACTTTCAGCTATAAGATGAGTATATTCTGAAGATCTAATACATAGCATTATGAATATAGTTGATAATACTGTAGTGTATAATTGAAATTTGCTAAAGGAGTAGATCTTAAGCATTCTTATTAGAAAGGAGAAGAGTAATTAATGAGGAAATGGATGTGTTAATTGTGGAAATCCCTTCACAATGTGTGAGTGTGTATATATATACATGCATATGTATATAAATATATACACATATATGTGTATAAATATACATATATATATGTATATGTGTATCAAATCATGTACATTTTAAATATATAACAATTTTATTTGTGAACTATGTCTCAGTAAAGTTGGAATGAGAACAACAAAATTATGAATAGTTAGCCTGTGTGACTGTGGCCCATCTTAGGATTGTTCTTCCTGTTTTGATTTTCCTTGATGCCTCTGGCTTGCATGGACATATACCTTAAGAAGCAACTGTTGGACGCGCCTTATTAAATTTATTGTAGGGATTTTGCAGAAAATAATACCCACTGCATCTTTCATTGTCCATCTTAAAATCAGTTGGGATAACTCTATGATCTAACTAATCTGGCTTGTTTTCTTCTAATGGACACTATGAATATGGCAGTTGCATAAGATCATTGCTTTGTCCACTTGGATTATAGAGAAAAAGGGGCAGGCAGACAATGTCTATGACTAAATGGAACTCATCTTTACAAATGAATCTTTTCCTTATTTTTTTATTCTCCTAATTCTATATTTGTTTTTTTTAATATTTTAACTAATTTATTGAGGTATAAGTGACATGCAAATATCTCTGCACATTTAATGTATACAACTTGATGAGTTTGGACATAAGCAAACACTTAGGAAAACATTACCACAATATATGCCATAAACAATTAAGTCTATATTTTTATTTTTTAAGTACTTAGCTGGTTTTAAATCATTTTTAATATAGACTATATATACAGTAATGGCCATAATTAATATTTACTGCATTCTTATTATACATTAATCATCATCAAACACTGTTTTTATACAACATGTCATTAATTATGAAAACAATGTTAACATGTAGAGTGACAACTGTTATGTTCATTTTACAGATAAGGATGAGGTTTTTGCCAGTTAACTAGTAAACAGTAATGCAAGCATTTAACCCAGGTTTTTCTGGCTTGAGAATAAAAGGGCTTAACTTCAGACTGGAGCTGGATCTCTTAGCGCTCAGCTCAGCATTATTTTATTTATTTTATTATTTTATTTTATTTTATTTTATTTTATTTTATATTTTATTTTATTTTATTTTATTTGAGTTGTACATTACCTTTGCAATCCCAATGTCATATTTTACATCTCTGACCTGCCATTACTAATTAGGAGAACTTCACTTTGGTTTTCTGTGAAGAATGCTCACTTGTTTTCTGAAAAATCATTCACAATCCTTGGGTTCTTTGGGTACATTTTTATTGTTTTCTCTTATAGTGACATAAAGGGATGGACACAAAGGAGTGATGTTCATTCTACAGGCTCTGTTTTTTCTGTTACATAAATTTTAGTGTAGGCAAAAGTCCTAATTATCCCTATACAGTAGCAGAATTTTAAAACTGGCTTTCTCCTTCCCCTATCTGTTCTCCTTCTCAATAACCTAGGTTATGAGTCTAAATGTCAGGCAATATGTTATTGGAACTCCAAGTCCTTTCAGTGGCTCGAGAAGATAATGACAGTATAATCATTCTACCCTCTTCTTCAGAAAGAGGCTGCCTTGAATGGTTCTTAGAAAGAAGGGTCCGGTAATTGCTATCTGATATGTTCTATAACTACACAATGAATTGTTGTAATCTACAGTTACTTTACATTGAATAACCTTGTTATCTTTTTAAAGTGAAGGAGATTGTAGACCTGGGAAAAAGAAAGGTTTCTCTTGTATTTTAAATGATGTAATAAAATCATAAAATTATAGAGAATACACCTCAATACAAGGTACTCTTTTAATCCTCACCCAAGGATATATTTATTGATTTGAGAGAGAGAGAGAGAGACATAGATGTGTGTGTCTGTGTGTGTGTGTGTGTGTGTGAGAGAGAGAGAGAGAGAGAGAGAGAGAGAGGGAGAAAGAGACAGAGAGAGAAAGAGAGAGAGAGAGAGAGACATAGATGTGAGAGAGAAACATCGGTCTGTAGCCTCCCATACATTTCCAGACCAAGGATGGAACACACAGCCTAGGTATATTTTAGGTAGATATAAAAGAGATATAAAATATGACCCTGCATTGACAGGGAATTGAGCCCTTCCAACCTTTTGGTGTCTATGGGATGATGCTCCAGCCAGCTGAGCCATCTGGCCAGGGCAACACAAGGTATTTTTTAAGTGAAAAAGAACAATAGGTTGTAATAAAGT
This sequence comes from Mormoops blainvillei, assembly GCA_004026545.1. Lineage (NCBI taxonomy): Eukaryota > Metazoa > Chordata > Mammalia > Chiroptera > Mormoopidae > Mormoops > Mormoops blainvillei. The sequence continues at coordinate 109,793 of PVJD01000641.1, read as the reverse complement.
TTGATTATTAATACTAAAGTTATCCAAAGAGTATGTAAAATAAGAGGAATTATTAACAATAATATATAAAATGTCTAGAAGACAGCGAGTGCATTGGAACCTAAAGCAAAGCGGTATCAGCTAATCAATAAAAGTCATAACTACATTGTATAGATTACTACAAAATGTGGACATAGATTGGTCCAGTTTGTTGAGAACATCAAATATATTAAAGTAGGACAAAGGAAGAAACTAGGCAAGCAATCTAAATCCCAGTCATTCTATCTTTTTACTAAATGATCTTGGACGAATAGTTTATCTTTCTTAGCCTTAGTTTCCTGTTTTTAGAAGGAACTATGTGCTGTTATGAGAATTGCCCTAGAAAATATGAAAGTGTCGATCAGAATTCCAGGTTTGCTATAGATGCTCACTCAGTTTTGCTATTATTCATTTGATATTTTTTTTTTATTCCAGTGTGTATTGAATGCAGAGTATACTAATGGGCTAGTGAAACTTGGAAAGCAATGTTTGTTGATGCCGTTTACTTACTGACCAAAAACACACAAGAGAAAAAAGAACAAATAATGTAAACCTTTATTAATTAAGAGTTAATTGGAATGAGAAGGTTATCATCCTTAATTAGTTAAAAGTCTGAAATGTAAGGCATTCCCAAACAAATGCGAATTTATTTCCTTCAGGGCCACAAAGTAACACCAGCTCATTATTAAACAAATGTTGTTAAATAATAGTTCTGACAGACCTACGTTAATGAGTCTCATAATCACCACACTATTCTGTGCAAATGGGCTGGTAGAATGCTTAAAATCAAGTGTGCTTTCTTAAAGTCAACATTTCCTCCATATGGCCTCATCCAACGCTACTGATGCTATAAACTTCTGCTTTTGTTAGCTAATTATATGAAGAATAATTTTATCTATCTATCTGCCTATCTATCTACCATCTATCTACCATCTAACTTCTATCTATCAAGTGCAAATATAGTCTAAATATGCTACAGCAAAAATTCTTTTTTGTATATATTTTATTGAGTATGCTATTACAGTTGTCCCATCCCCCACCATATCCCCTCTGCCCGGCACCTCATCCCATCATCCCCACACCTTTTAGTCCATGTCCATGGGCTGCACACACCAGTTCTTTGGCTTCTTAATTTCCCACACTACTCCCAGCCTCCCCCAGATCACTTTGTTTTCTGTTTGTTTTTATCAATATTTACCTACCACCACTTTCCCCAGCCCCACCCACCCCCACCTCCCACCCTCAATCTTTCCCCCATTTGGCTTTGTGGATAGGTCCTTTATGCATGTTCCTTGATGACCCTACCCCTCCCTTTCCTCTGTCATCTCCCTCCCTCTTCCCCTCTGGTTAAAGTCAAAAGGAAGAAGGAGCTTCTACCCTTTGCAACAGCACGGATAGAACTGGAGAGCTTTATGCTAAGTGAAATGAGCCAGGTGGTGAATGACAAATACTATACGATCTCACCTACAAGTGGAACCTAATCAACAAAATAAACAAGTGAGAAATTCTTAACAAATTTAATTAAAAATTAGTAAAATCTGGTTATCAGTGACTTTTGGTGGCAGAATTAAATGGATGTGGAAACTGAAAACTCAGAACAATCTTGTTCAGCTCTTAGCAGCTCAAACATAATAAGTTTGAGCTTATTTAAAATATAGTTATTCACCAACATTTCCAATTACCTGGGGGGCAGGGGATGCAGTTTCCCCCGGCCTCTGAGTTGCAAAATCAAATTAAGTAAGTCTGTCATGAAGTTTAGGGATCTGAATATTTAATAGGAACAATTAGATATTTTTTATTCAGGTAATTTGGGGAAATATTTCTAGACATTATCACCACCTAGACACTGACATTGACATTGTTCACTTTGTCAAATTTGACTGCTTGGTTAGCAAGTTTGGCTACTTAGTTAGCAATATTCATACTGCGTAAGTGACTGGACAGCATACTTCTAAACGTTTTATAAAGAAGAAAACTGTCAGTAATAAACAAAACCCTATGTTAAATGTTATAAAACATAAAATGAAGAATAACATTTATTTTTACTAAAAATAAAAATGTTTATAGCCATCCATTCATACACCAATTCATTCATTCACTTTTTCACTCATTGGGCACCTACACTGTTTTGCATATTTTAAGGACATCAGATACAAAGAGTGAGGGTCACAGCCATTAAAGAACTTCTCAGAAATGTAGATTTCTTAGTTAGTGAACTCATATATATATATATATATATATATAAACTCATATATAAGACAAATATGATAGAGCTTCTCCCACCATTTAAACAAAATCTGGTAGTTTGACATTACTACAGGTGGAGCAGAAGTTTGTGTTTTGACCGGGCTGGGAGGTGGGGGCAGTGAAGGGTTCCTTGGTGGAAGTGATGTTTAAAGGGTTTGGGAGAGCCTTTAGCAGATAGAGACACAAGAGAAATGCATTCTGTAAACTGTTGCTTATGACTTGCATCGAGAGTTTAACACTGCACATCAGGATATTAATCTCTGAGAAGTCCTGCAACATAAAACCTGTTTAATTTTTTGTCTCATAATATTTTTATCTAAAACTGTATATGTAACTCCTACTTGGAATAACGTATGGAAATTAGTCATGGAAATCGACTTACTCAGAACTCAGAAATCTGAAAAATTCTGTCTTAGTTCAAATAACTACTTTGAATGTGTAATGTGTGGATTCAATTCATTATTAACTAAATATTATGTGATAACCCAATCATTAATAAAATATTTATTGAAGAATAAAAAAAGATAAACATAAGTAAAGGAGGACAAACAATAGTGTCTACCCCCTTCCCTTACACCTCCTTAAGATCTTTTCTAAGTTGTATGGTCCTTCTTGAAAAATCTGCTTGCCAAGATTATACTTTCTACTAGAGTAACTCAGGAATATTAATTTCAATTCAGTCAATTTATGATTACTCCTCCGAGATTTATCCAAATCTATTTATTTGCAATAATTATTTTGACCTGAGTTTGCAACGAACTGTAGTGTTATACTGGTGTCATGAAGTTTTCATGTTACTAGATTTTATTTTTTGCCATTAGATTTATTGTGCCTATTAGACTGATAATTTTAGGCTAAGGAAAATAATTCATGCATTGTATTTATATTCATGAGATTAAGTAGAAAAATTTCTCTTATAATTGGTTTTAATATAAACAATATTGTATTACTTTTGAAACTTTTTAGAAGCAAATATATTCTTTATTGAACTTTATACTCACTTTGGTCTTGATACTACTTCTGCTTATAAATTACAAAAATAATTTATAACCTCCAAGTTGCCTATATAAAATTCCCAATTAATTATTCTATATTTTATCACTTTTTCTACTGGGATTCTTACATTTTTTGAGATTTTCCACTTCATTTTATTGGTATGCTATTTTAAGGACAGTTTCCTAATTTATACCTAGCTCATGTCAAATTAAGTGGCAATAAATCAGGAAGTGTTACCCAGCAAGGGAGCTCTTAATCTAGCCTTTTCTCTGTTTCTAACTCATATCACCCTTGACTGCCCCAGCAGTGAGACTTGAGGGAGAGGGAGGAAGTATTTAAGTGGCCGCTCCTATTATGAACCACCAGACAGCTTCATTTGCAAAACTGCTTGAGCTTGAGGACCAGTTACATGATAATGGACAAGGAAAGCACTGTCTTTTTGTTTTGTGATGTTTGGGGGAGTTTTATTCAAAATATCTTTAAGATGTCTTTGGTGGGGCTTTGTGTGTGGGAAGGAGACCCGACACTTTTGAAAGTTCATCCCAGTAGAAAGATGTTTGTTTTGTTTTTGTTTGTTTGTTTTGGTATCAATGAATGCAGGAGTGAATGCTTCTGAAATGAAAAAAAATTATTTTCAAGTTCAGTCCAATGTCCTTAGGGTATTAAAGAAGTTAAATCAAGCTAAATTTCTTAGTAAAAAGGTCTCATTTAAATCTTTAAACATTTTTGAAAGATTGGTCAATCTTATCAGAAATTAGTTTTACATACAACCATACATGCACACACATGCTTATACACATACTAAACAAAAGGAATGTACATTTATATAAATGTAGTTACTTTTATGGTGATGACATATTTTATATGTAAATTTCAGAGATATAATTTACATATTTATAAGAATATGATAATTAATGTTGGCAACATTTAGTAAGTTGCATACAAACTTATGTACATCAAAAGGGAGATATGAACTGTAAGTATAGATATACTATATCCTACCAATCTGTAAAAGTAATAGTTTTTATTCATCATAAAGTTATTGCTATCCTTTTTAAACAGGTATATCACTGTAAGCTGCTATGAAATTATATAGTTTATATGTAGTATCTCACTAAGTCCACAGAAATTCTATTTCAATTAATATTATTAGAATTGCTACTTTACAGAAGAGGTATCTAAGCTTATAAAATAAGTTGTTTCTCCAGATAACAATCAAATACAAGCAAGATTTAAATCTAGACTATCTGAAATGCCTGAGCTCTTTTAGTATTATGCATTTACCCATCTTTCCTTAGAAAGTATTTAAATTCTTTGTAACCTTGGCATTTTTAACCTTCATATGCAAAACCTCCTTCCTTCTCCCTACTGCAGTTTTTTTTCTAAATTCTATCATTTATTTTACTGGGCTATATTTCAGGTAATCACCATATACACCTACAAACTCACGAGGAAACATGCTTTAATGCATTGGTAGTAGTAAAATTTTTTTAATACAACTAGGTTAGAGACAATTCAATCTTCAGTAAAATGATTTTTTTAAAAAAGTTACTGTTTAGGTATAATAAGATTGAAACATTTCAGGCATCCATACACTCATAAAATACCAGTTATTAAAATATTTTATAGTGTTCAAATGTAAAAATTTAAAGAAAAATACCTACCTTTATCTAAATTAACAGAAAATCAACGGATAGCCTTTTTCTTTGAAGGGTGGAAATTTGTATCTTTAACAAGCTAATGTCAATACTTGCCATTTATCTTTCTGAGTTTTTTTTTTAATATTCATTTTTATCATTATTCTGTTGGAATTTAAAAAAAGATTTCATTTATTTTATTTTTAGAGGAGAAGAAACAGGGAAATATCAATGCGTGGGTGCCTCTCGTGTGCCCCCTATTGGGGACCTGGTCTGCAACCCAGGCATGTGTCTTGATTGGGGAATCGAACCTGCAGCTCTTTGGTTCACACAGGCTGACGCTCGGTCCTCTGAACCACACCAGCCAGGGTTATCTTTCTGAGGTTTAATATAGCTTTCTTCCAACTTTTAGACAGCTCATTTACTAATTTAGAGATTGTTCAATTTTATCGGATATCAACTTTATATACGCTCATACATGCACACACATGCTTATATATATACAATGCAAAATGAATGTACACTTATATAAATAGAGTTAGTTATCTTTGATGTGAATGACATATTTTTATATATAAATGTGAGAGAATTTACATCATATTTATAAGCATATAATGATTAAAGGTGGCAACATTTAGTTAAGATATTTTTGATTACCATTTGTATGCAAAAATGCTTTATCCTGGGCATAAAAGTAATGATAATAAGCAATTTCTATATTGTGGGAAATATTGATTTTTTTTCACAGTTAGTAAAAAATGATATATTGTGCAAGTTTCAAATATGCTAATTGTCATATCCAAATTCATCCTCCATTGCCTGTTATGAAGTAATGCAGATGGGCTCTAAAACATTTGTCCTTCACCAACTTGCTCTTTTTCAAGCATGTCAGTAGATTGCTCCAGGGGGACACTAGAGGAAGAAGGGTCCTATTTTTGGTCCCAGTGTTCTCCTCTCACCAGGCTTCTGCAGTGCACAGTTCTCTAGCACCTGGCTCCCTTTTCCACTGTGGGCCAGTAGCACCCAGCAACCAGCAGCTTCCTCTGGCACACATTCTAGTGCCTTTAAAATGGGTGCCAAGTTCCGGCACATCCATGTAGATGAATTTTTCCAAAACCTACCAAGGTGACTTTCTGATCTAGCGTAGCCAGTTAAGTTATCTTCTTGTGAGTAGCTGACTCCAGCATCTCTTTGCATCACTTTGCCATGACTCCCAACGTACAACATCTTGTAGATGGCTTTTTCCATTACTCCCTCAGATAACACAGTAATGGAATACTGGCAGCTCCTCGGATGGCTTTGCAGAAGAGTGCTGCTACTTAGGATCTACCCTATGGGTGACTTCTTTATGCCCCAGAAAGTAGAGCTCCAGAAAATTCTGTTAGCACAGCACCTCAGTGACTTCTCCACCACCAGTGAGCCATGGATGTGTCATCTCAAATGAAGTTTAGCTGTTAACCTTGGTTAGGATTGAGGGGGTGGTGTCGTTCCTTGGGTGCAACACTTCAGCTCTTTTCATATCAGTGGCTTGCTCTTCATATCAAACTATGCCTATATTCCAGAGAGTGCTCTTTATTTATTATTGTACTAAGCAGTCTTTTGTCAGTCACTCCAATACTGTGTTTTATCTATTTATTCTGTTTATTAAACTTCCCTGTTCAAATTACTGTGTGGTTTCTGCCTCCCGATGGACCTTTGACTATTATACACACCAAAAGTAACATAAGACTGAATCTAAAGGTCAAGTAGCTATAATACAAGATGATAATACAAAATGGGTCTCAAGGCATAGAAGGAATAACTAGTGTTGCACCAAGGGTGAAAGAATCGATAAAATGTTTTGTGGACTCTGAGTTAGCTCTCAAAGAACAGAAGGGATTTTTTTTTTTTCCAGAGAGAGAAAAGGGAGTAAATTTCTGGAAATGGCTATATCAAAGGAATTGTCCTTCTATTGTTAAAGAATAAATGAGTTGGAACAGAGGATTGGCAGGGTAAATATAGAAGATTAATTAGACTAGAAATATATGGTGGGATCAGTTACAAAGAATCATCAATGTGATATAAAGGATTTTGCACATATCACATAGATATTGGTGAGCTAAATATATTTTTGCTAAACAAAGTCTGTTTCCTTTAAAAATCCAGTTTGATATCAGTTTCTTTATAAAAAGAGGCCTGGCATATGATATCTTTTTTCCTGATCCTTACACAAAATCGTACGTCCTCATCTTTAAAAGGGTACACACATGCACACATGCACACACGCACACACACACACACACACATCTCCATCACAGTGAATGACTGTGAGCAGAAATCTGGGAAGCCTGCATGGATATAAACATGTATTCAAGACAAGAACAACATCCAAAAGGACTTGTCAAATGCCAGACACCAAGAGCATTATTTGTGAATATAAAAATTTTTATAAGATTTTATTTATTTATTTTTAGAGAGGGGAAAGGGAGGAAGAAAGAGAGGGAGAGAAACATCAGTGTGAGAGAGAGACATCAATTGGTTTCTTTTGGTATGTGCCCTGACCAGGGATCAAACCCACAACTTAGGCATATGCTCTGACCAGGAATTGAACCAGGGACCTTTCGCTTTTCAGGTTGATGCTCCAATCAACTGAGCCACACCGGTCAGGGCATGAATATTAAAATTTTTGTATCTTACTAAAATATAGAAATGGTGGGAAATCAGGAGATGTAGTTTTTATTTAATTTCCTTCATATGTCAATATTTTAGTTATCAGTTATGGTTTGAGAACTCCAGGGCACAGGGTTTACCTTTAAAGAAAAAAAAAGCCCAATGGAAAACTCATGGTATGTACACATATCCAAAAAGCCAAAAAAAAAAAAAAGTGAATCTTAGTCAATATTTAAAGGAACTGAGATTAGTCCTGGACATTATCAAACTCATAAAATGACACAAAATGGATATTCCACCAGGGTTTAGATAATGCATTCTTTCCCCATTTTGTTAAACTCTGAGTGAGGCTGAACTGTCAGGCACCTGTCAAGTAGAAGGGAACTTCAAGCAACACCTTCGAGAAGTAGCAAATTAAGTGTATGTCAACGAGTTGTTGGACTGAATGGGAATGTCAAACATGCCAGAATTATAGACACTTTCTGTATCAGGTGCAAGATTATTTATAAAGGCTTGTGTACTTGCACAACGTAAATCAAGTTTTCATTCATCTTATGCTAGTGATCTTATCATCATGTAGAATTATATACAGTGGTGCAATCACTAGCATAAGGTGAATGAAAAACCACCTCCTGAAGCTGTCCCAGTAAAATAAAGGTGTTATGATAAATTAATAATTCCTACTGCAATAGTTTATATATTTAATATCACAGTATAATGCTATAATTAAAGTTAACTTAACTTTACATTTCTATATTTATGGTTACATATTTTTGTTTCCTCTAAGTTTTGAATCCAGATACCTTTTTGTTTCCTCAGGGAAAAGAGCTTCTATCACCAAAATCACAGTCCTCCCATGGAAATATTCTTTTTTACTAAGGCTGTTTCACTTTTTATGATTTATAATATTTGACATATCATTTTCACTTTGTGAATATTTTTTGCAACCTACATTACAATGGTAAATCAAACTGACTTATTTTTAAATGCCTAAACTAACATGTATTTCATTCACTGATAATGAATGACTGCTTGCCTTTCTTGGGAAGGAGTTGATAGTAATAAGATAAAGGTATATCCATTTGAATGAGCTAGGCTAAAAATAAATTTCACTTGCATTCACATGAGGACTGTACAGATGTTCCAAGGTGAAGGCTTACTGCGATATATCATTTTTAACATGCAGAACATTTTAGGCAACAAACAATTAGAGTTTACTTATTTGGGATACCATTTTTCAGGACATGAAAGTTTGGCTAATGAGCACTCCTTTAAAATGATTGCATCTGACAGATAAAGGCATCTTTAAAAAATATATGCACTCATAAAAAAGTGCATCACTATTTCAACTCAATTGTTTAAATTTTCATAGCTTTTTAAAGCCTATTGAACATTTTTCAATCATATTAGCATTTTGGATAACTCTTGTATTTTAATGTGATTGTTCTTTATTGTCAACAGTTTATGTCTCACCCAAAATACAATTATATTCTAAAATTTAGTGACTCTAATTGGTATAAGTTCATGGAAAAATCATACAGCTCAAGCTTCCTGACATTCTTTTGCTATGTCAATATAATCCTGGGTCTCTGGAAAATATGTGCAACCAAGTCAATTGGCTTTCTACAAGTATTTGGCTAGCTGACATTATACAGGTAAATTTGGGGGTTAATATGCCACACCTATATTAGTTTATCTCATGATTGTTATATTAAGTGGACATTTAAGTAATCTCTCTTCCATTGTGTGATGCTTGAATCCATGCAAAACATATGAAATACAAATAAACAATAATAGTGAAAGTAATAATTTTATTAATAATAATGGAAACTTTTTAAAAATAAAAAATGGGGTATGAAATGTACCAAACCACAGAGTAATTTTTCCAATATGTGTATGCTAGAGTCAGGAGAAAGAAAGAAGTATGGGAAAATATTTTTAAAAATTATTTAAATACATATAAAATCTATTATTTAAGTTAGAAAAAATACTTTTAAAAGATTTATCAAGTATTCAGGAGAAGTGGAATATTGTAAAAATATAATTTTGATTAAGTAACTAACCACAATTTAATACAGTCTTGATATTCTACTGGGTACACTGAAAAGACAATTCTTTACCTACAAAAGTTTATAAAATGAAGTTATTTAAATACAAGCTTTCATCTAATAATATAAACTGTAATTACTGTACTTTCAACTATCCATTTCTTTTACTGTGGTAAGAATTCATGACTGTCTGAATCACATTTATAGATAATCTTGCATTTTTACAATTGTCTCATGACTCTTTTTATCTATGGGTTACCAATAATAACACCAATGTGAAAAAAATGATAAAAGTCGTTTGTAGATTTACAACCTTTTTAATTCTTAAAGTGCACTGTAATTCATGAAGATAAAAACATCTAACTATAGTTAAAAATAGGACTCATAAATCTAAATGATAACTTCTAATAAATTTGCAGCAGACTTCAAAGCTCAAATTCCATCAAATTAGATAATCATAACATGAATTAACACTTTTTCAAAAAATTATAAGCTCTTTTAGAGACACATGTGGTATTCAAATTTCTATTGTCAAGCAAATATTAAGCTTATATTTGACATGAGATGAAATATTTCATATCAAATTACTGATATTGAAACACTGATATGAAATATTTTAAGCAAACTTGCACAATTAAGGAAACAGTCACATTAAAATTGATTAAAATTATGTTTAATGTTGAGAAATTATCAATACGATTATCAGTTCATATCAGATGAAATATTGTTTTTGTATAACTGAATGGCAACGAGAACATAATCTTTGTTTCTTGAATACCTACTATGTGTCAAGTGAGGAATGTACTGAGTTTACTCTTCAGCATACCTGCTTCTGTGTGTTGTTGCACATTGACAATATGAACTGAACAACAGATTTGTATATTCATGAAAGAATAAAATACAGAAAAAAATGAGATTAGGTAGGAAATACCTCCAACTGCAGGTTGATGTGACATTTGATAACAATGCAGTAAAGAAAAAAAAGGCAGAGAGTGAGGTAAGGGAAGACAGAGTATGAAAATATAAATATTTCTTAATAAATGTTTCTTCTCATATTTGATTTCAAATATAAATCAAAAAGGCAATGTAGAAACATGAAGCAAAACCTACCTACACATATTGTTTTTATTACTTGGTTTAATTATTCTTGGGTTTAGTTGAAGATTATTCTGTTAAGTACAATGAAACCACCCCATTAGTCCTTCACTAATAACAAAGAATTTTCTGCAGAAGAGCCATCAGCATTGCTTAATCCCATCACTTCAAAATGGATCTGCTTCATAATTAATATCCTCCTAAACAAAACTAAAAATTTATACATGCTTAACGAAGAAAACCTGAAAAAAATAGCAAAATGTGAATAAGAAAATTAAAACTACCCATAATTAAATCACTCAAACAACCATAATCATGTCTGCTGTTACCAGCTTAATTTCCTCCACGATGCTTTTATTGTATTTACAACTGTGTAAAATTGTTTCTATGCACATGAACACGCACAGTGAAATATGATATTAATTTTAATGTTATTACCATGAAGCCTTTAACATTTTAAATCTATTTTATCATAAACTTGCTCCTCTCTTACTACATACATATCCTCTGAAGAAGTAAAATAGTATTCCCAGCCACAGATATGCCCTATTTTTATCATTCTCTATTTTGAATATTTATGTTTTTCTGATTTTTAACTGCTAGAAAGTCTGTATTGGGAATCTTTATAAATTAATATTGATGCACATCTCTAATTATTTCATTAATGATATCTATTTCCAGGACTTGAGTAAAATTAATATGTATTATATAATACAAATATTATAAAGAATAACTAAAATGATTTCCAGTGACTTATTCTAGTTCCCATTTGGCCTAAATGTACTCTTGCCCTTGGCCCCTGACCCTTTTTTTTTTTGAAGTTCAAAAGAATACTCAGTTTTATCCTATTTCTCTACTGTTGCCCAAAATGGGATCAAGGGAGAGATTATTCATGAGATTGCTCAAATTGAGGTTGGACTGAGCATTTATCAGCAACATTGCCAAAAGGAATTCTGCAAATTAGACTCTAAAATTATTTTTGAGTTTCCTTTCAATCTAAGAATATAGGATTTCCTAAAATAATTAAGAGTACTCATCAAAAAAATTTTAAAGTAGGCCAAAAATGTTATATGCATTTTCAATACTATATTACACAAATTTATCGTATAAATAAATACATGCATTGTACAAGTAAGCACTAAACTGACACTTGGATTAGAGAGGATTTTAACAAATTTGTGGGATTGTTAATGAAGAATGGATTGTGTGTGTGTGTGTGTGTTACATGATGTTGAGTGGTCTCTAACTCCTTGCTGGAATTATTTATGCAGCTCCAATTTATTGCTGCACACTTCTAAGGTCCAATTAATATGTATTTTAATTTGTATATTGGCTTAAAGTTTTAGTCATGGAAACTAAGACTTGTTAATTCTAAATACTAATGAATGATCTCTCTCAAAATATTCACCCTCAATGGCATGAATGAGAAGTATTAATAACATGTTATGTTTTTTAGGAGGCAGTTTAACAAACTTCTGTAGTAATAATTTGTCAGAGAGTGTTTTCTTGCTGAAATGATGGAGGCATTTCTGCAACTATTCTATGTGGGATACATTTGTAAATTATTGCTGAAATTAAGGAAAATTCACTTTGACATTCTGTTTGATTTATACATTTGACCAAATGCTCTCAACTAAAATATCCTTTGAGTGAATCGTTTCTTTTCTATTATCTATGCTACAATTTAATACTGTCTCAAAATATTTTACTGTATGTAACCAAGAATATCAGTTTCTAAATAATGGACAATGTGGCTGTAAAACAGTGAAAGAAATCTTACAATCATTCACAACATTTTATCTTTATTAGTATGTCTGCTTTTCTCTGGGTTAGAGTACTTGCAAATTTCATGCTCTGTAACTTCAAAAGAATAGTGTGTATAACGCAGACATGAGATAGAACGTTGGTCATTTAGTTCATTTGTATAGGTTTGGCCCTGTTTATAAAGCTAGGTTTTACAAAAATAAAGCAGTAAATAAAGTACTTCCCTTGCTTTTAGAGTCAAATTCATAAAAACTTCTCTAAGACCCATGTCCATGAGTTTAGTATCTGTGTTTATTTTTATGTGATTTATTGCTTCAGATTTTATATTTAGGTCTTTGATCTATATTGAATTATTTTTTTATACAAATTTTAGTGTAGTTTTATTCTTTTGCATGTGTCTTTGCAATTTTCCCAGAACCACTTATTGAAGAGATTTCTTTTCTCCATTGTGTATTTGGACTCGTTTGTCAAAAATTATTTTCCCATATACATATGGGTTTATTTCTGGGCTCTCAATTCTGTTCCTTCAGTCTGTGTGTCTGTTTTTCTGTGAATACCATGCTGTTTAATCAACATTTTGTAGTATAATTTGAACTCAGGGAGTGTGATATCTCCAGGATTGCTCTTTTTTCTCAGGGCTGATTTGGCTAATCGAGGTCATTTGTGCTTCCATGCATATCTGATAATTTCTAAAATTTATTTAAAAAATGCCATTTGGATGTGATGGGCATTGCATTAAATCTGTCTATTGTTATGGGTAATATGGATATTTTAACTATGTTGATTCTTCTGATCCATGAACATGGAATATCTTTCCATTTGTTTGAGTCCTTTTCAATCTCTTTCAATAAAGTTTTGTAGTTTTCAATATATAAGTCCTTCACACCTTTTGTTAAGTTTTTCCCCCCCTAGGTATTTTATTCTTTTTGTTGGAATTACAAAAGGAATTGATTTTTTTCATTTCTTTTTCTGAAAATTCATTTTTAGTATATAGGAATGCAGTGGGGTTTTTTATTGTTTTATTACAGTTGTCCCAATTTTCCCCCATTGCTCTCCCCTACCGTTACCATCCCCTATTCCCATAGTCAATCCCACCTTGTTGTCCATGTGCATGGGTTATTTATATTTGTTCTTCAACTAGGTCCCGCCCCTTCTTTATACATTGATTTTGTACCCTGCAATTTTACTGTTTTTCATTGTTTCTAAATAGCTTTTTTTTGGTGGAGTCTTTAGGGTTTTATATATTTAAAAAATCATGCAACTGAACACCAAATAAAGAAACAATCCAATTAAAACGTAGGCAGAGGATCTGAACAGACACTTTCCTTAAAGACATCCAAATGGTTAGCAGGTATATGAAAAGATGCTCCACTTCACTAGCTATTAGGGAAATGCAAATCAAAACTAGAATTAGACATCACTTAACACCTGTTAGCATGGCCATTATCAATAAGACAAGTAATAACAAGTATTGGAGAGGTTGGAGAGAAAAATAGACCCTCGTTCACTGCTGGTCAGAATGTAAACTGGTACAGCCACTACAGAAAAACAGTATGGTGGTTTTTCAAAAAAAATTTAAGTCTAGAGTTACTGTATGATCCAGCAACCCTCTTATGGGTATCTACTTGAAAATTTTGAAAACGCTCATTTGCAAAGACATATGCAGCATTATTCTCAGTAGCCAAGACTGGAAACAACCAAAGGGTCCTTCAACAGATGATTGGATAAAGGCAATGTGCTACGTATTTACAATGGAATACTACTCAACCATGAGGAAAGATGAAATACTGCCATTGGCAACAACAGGGGCGGAACTTCAGAATATCACACTAAGCAAAGTGTGTCAGACAGAAAGTTAAGAACCATAATATTTCACTCATATATGGGATATAAAACTAAAAGAAGCAATAAATAAACAAGAAGAAAAAACAAAAACAGACACAGACAACTGTATGGTAGTTACCAGAGGGAGGGCGGGTAGTGGGGTTAGTAAATGGTAAATGTGCTCAAATATACTGTGATGGGAGGTACTTTGACTCTGGGTCATAAGCACACAATGCAGCATACTGCCTTCTCTGTACCAGATAATTATGAACTTGACTTGAAACCTATATAATTTTATTAACTAATGTCACCCCAATAAATTTAATAAAAAACAGGAGAAAAAAATTGACTTTATAGCTTATTGGAACAAATATAACATTTGATATTTATATTAGTTTCCTATTGATGCTATAAAAAATTACCACAAAATTAGTGATTTAAACAGTATATTATCTTACAGTTCTAAAGACCAGTAATTCAAAATGGGTCTTATGAAGCTAAAACAACGTTTCAGCAGAGCTGCACTCCTCATGGCAGCACAAGAGGAGATTATGTTTCCTTGTTTTTTCCAGCATCTAGAGTCCGCCTACATCCCTTGGCTCTTGGTCTTTTTCTCCGTCTTCAAAGCCAGCACTGCAGTGTCTTCAAATTTCTCTACTGTTCTGACACTTTTGTCTCCATCTTATAAGGCCTCTTGTGATTGTATGCATTCTGCCTCCCCAGATACTTTGGACATGATTTTTAATTGCATTCTATCTGAAAAATCCCTTTTCATGTAGGTAACCTGTTAACAGGTTTTAAGGATTAAGACATGAACATACTGGGAGCCATTTTTCTGCCTACCACACTATTTAAGAAAGTTTATTTTAAGCTGCTGTCCATATAATAATATATAATACACACACATGCACACATACAATTTTTAAACACTTAAATAAAAGTACAAGACAGGAAAATTTTATTTAAAAGAAAACTTGAAATGATATAGTCCCCATGTAGAGTTCTTTTCTTATTATTTCTGTCTATATACTCATATACCAGATGTTTTATCAATGTTTCCTTTCATTACACACACACACACACACACACACATATAGTAATTAATTGTCTTATGTCTCATAACCATCTGTTTTGCAAGTATTTTCTTTTTCTTTCATGTCAGGGCATTTTTATTTGTATATATTGTCACATGTTACTAATTTTAGAAATATTCTATTAAAACTGCCTGTCCTCTCTGTTTTCTGTTTTGCTTATGAAGATAGTGATTGTGGATTTTTTGCATATCGATTTTAAAATATTTATCAATTTCACTTAGCATAATAGTCTCCAGTTCCATCGATGCTATTGTAATAGGTAAGAATTCTTTCTTTTTTACTGCCGTACAGTATTCCATTATGTAAATGGACCACAGCTTTTTTTATCCACTCATCTACTAATGGGCATTTAAGCTGTTTCCAAACCTCGGCTATTGTAAATAATGCTGCTATGAACACTGGGGTGCATAGGTTCTTTTGAATTGGTGTTTCAGGATTCTTAGGATACATTCCCAGAAGTGGAATTACTGAGGCAGGGGGGAAGGTGGAGGCTGGTTGAAAGAAGGTGAGGGGATTAGTCTAATAACATATATGCATGACCCATGGACATGGACAACGGTATGGGGACTGACTGTGTGAATGGAGGACGGGCTGGGTGCAGGGGGGCCAAGGGGGAAATTGGGACAACTATAATAGCATAAAACAATAAACTATTTAAATGAAAAAATAAAAGTCACCATTGAAAGAAAATATACTAAAAGTTTAAAAATGTGTAGCAACTTTAATGAACATATGCATTGCCTAAACAGTCTTTCCCATGTAAATCCTCAGAAAATAAGTAAAGAGTACACTTCATCTCTATGTACAATATATAGATAATCCAGAAAAAAAATTAGATAAATTCCCATTGCAGGTGAAACCTATAATAATCAATTTGGGCTCCTCAGGAACAAATGCAAAGAAAGTAAATCTGATTTTAAATTCTTATGGCAATTACATATATTAGGACATGATTTTATAACCTGAAATTTAGAATCATATTGAATACATATGCAGAAAAATAACGTCTTATATCTGCAAAAGGAAAATAATGTGTTCTACAGATAATAAATAAATAATTGATGCATTTCTTTCAAATTCCATATTCTATCCAAAATGAATGCCTGAGTGTCTCACACATATCATCATTATTTTTATCTCTGACCATTTGCTCAAGCTTATTGTCTTTCCTGAAATGCCTTTGCCTTTGCTCTTTGACTGCCTAAGTATTATACATCAGTCCATTTCAATTACAGCAATGAGTCCCTCCATTTGGAGTTAGTCATTTAATGTCCCTTCAGTCTTTCTTTGTTTTTTTAATCTGGAAAGTGCAGAATTTCTGAAAGATCAAATGAAATATACCAAGTAAAATTATTTTTAAATTATAAAATGCTGTACAAAGGACAATCACTATTACTATATTGGACTATACTTGGGTGTACGTAAGAAGCTCTTAAATATTTGAGGTCTTAGCAATTATAATGCTTAATTTTCAGTATGAATTAAAAATAGGGTACATTACTTGGTGTAATGGAAAATAGATAGCCTAATAGTGGAGAAAGATAATTATAAACAGTGATTACTAAACAAACTATGTGCTAAGAAAGGAGTCAGCAGAAGGTATTGTGAAGCTTGAAGGAACAACACCTAAGTCAGGTTTGGAGCGATAGGTGAAAAATATTTTATTATTGAATTGCTTCAGTTAATATAATCCCTTTATACAAATAAGAGCAACATAATCAGCAAATCTCAAGTGTTTATATATTAGAAGAAATTCTTTGTGTAGGAGAAGAGTTTCTAGTCCTTTTAAAAAAGACTTTTTATACACAGATGAATCTTAAATCATCTTTCACTATAACAGAGAGTGAATGGAATCTCTTAAAAATGATGACAATATATTTTGCTTTTATGTGTGTGCATAAGAAGGAGAGAAAGAGCATCCCAAATATGATTTACAGAACTAAAATAAAAACAAAAGTGTGAATCTGAAAACTTGGCAACCTCTCCAAAAAAAATTACACATGGATAAACTCTAGAGGTTGTCCAAAAGAGGAAATTACCTATAAAATACCAGACAACTGGAAGTATAGAGATTAACAAAAATTTAGAGGGTTTAAATTAAGAATTTCCTAAACTGTGCCCACAAATACATTTTATCAGTAGGTACCCTCTCTCTCCAATTGGGAATATAAGGTTTATCTGATTTTTAAACGGCTATTTTTAGAGCAGTTTTAGGTTAACAGCAAAATTGAACAGACTGTACAGAAATTTCCCATATACACCCCACCCACACACAGGTATAGCCTCCCCCATTATCAACATCCCAGGCTACAACGGGACATTTTTTACAACTTATGTGAAGACAGAGGCAGAGATTGGAGGATGCTGCATAAACCAAGGCATGCTTGGGGCTGTTAGGAGCTGGAAGAGGCAAACGAGAATCCATACCTAGAGGCTCTGAAAGGAGTGTGGCCCTATAGGCACCTTATTTTGCATTTCTTGCCTCCAGAACTGTGAGAGAATAAATGTCTTTTGGGCTTTAGCCACCTATTTTGTGGTTCTTTGTTACAGCAGCCCTAAGAAACTAAGATACCAAGATTGCATTCCTGTATATTGGTTAGCATTAAATGGAATAAAAATAATTGTTTTCATATGAACAGACTCCCTTAAAAATGAGAAAAATACATGTGAATAAGCGCCATATAGACGTAAAAAAAATGCACTGAAAATCCTTTAACTGACTTTAACATGGCACAGACACAGAGGAAAGACCGTTCTAAAAGGAAGGGCAAGAACTGGTGGGTGAAGTTTCATAAATACTGGGGATATAAACTTTTCTAATATCGAATGATTATTTAAAAGAATATCCACTGTTAACAAAAAGATAAAACAAAAATGACATCAAAATAATATACTTTCTTCCCATCTTTGTTATATTTACCATTATATCTCTATCATTGGGGCTTTCTATGTGTGTTAAAACTTCATTATATCATTACAAAACATGCATGGTATCAGACAGGGGCTCCAGTAAAACTCTTGAATTACATGTGGTCAAAAAGGGATATCAAGTTCTCCAATACTGTAATTCTCACTATAAAAACAAAGGTGAAATGCCAGTGTTAGTTGACACCTACCAATTTTTTATTTTGTTTTATTCCCCTTAAGTTTTGTTGGGGAAAAATGCCATTATACTAAGAATAAGTCAACACAAATGACTCAGACATCTTTCAGGGCAGAAAAGAAAATATAAAGTTTCTAAAAAACCCCTGCTATTTGACAGCTAACATTACCTTTGAAACAGGTAGCCAACAATAAATAGTTTTATGCTATGTTTCTGATCTGTGAGAGCAGACTTGGTTTTCTTTCTTGAGCAATTCTTCCTACAATCCCTTTTAGACTCACGAAAGTTTTTGCATATCAATGGGATGGAAATATGCAGTAATAATACCATTGCTATTGATTCTGACCTCTTCTGAGGTCCTATCCTTTACCTGCTCCCACAAAATGAATGGGCCTGGTAATGACAGAATCAGCCCCTGGGTGACACACCCACAGTGGTAATGAGCTGAAGACGCCTGTTCTGTTTATTTGTCCGCTTACATCACATGTTAGATCTCTGCCTGCCTTATTAGTTTAAAAAATAAAATCGCTGAAGTTTGTCCTCTGTCATTAAATACATGTATGAAAATTGTTCACTGCAGTGCTCACTGTAGTGTTATGTAGCTATGTCCTGACTCTGTGTCTGTGCTAACCAAGGACTACTGTTGGGACCAGAGAAGATGTTGGATACAACTGAGACATACAGGTTTCGGAAAACCAGTGTAGGGAATAAGTGCTGTGGGAAACTATAGAGGGCTTGCCACTCCAGCAGAGCCCAGGTGAAGACTTTCTATCCCACAGTTGTCAAGGGTAGGGCCAGCGCCGAAATGGACAACTTAGATGAGTGCCCTCAGCACAAGGGTATTCATTCCCTTACTCTGCTTTCGTAATACCAGAGAGGAACTGTGGAGCCAGGCTGAAGCTGCCCCTCCATGTCTTTACCTGGAGAAACCAGAACACTACTTGTCTTCTCCTCCTCCACAGGGCAGTTCACAGGTTCCTGACAGCCTGGGAGCCCACCCACTATGCTCGTCCCAACTCTATTTTCTCTTGCTGGTAATCCACCAATGACTCCAACAGCCAGGTCTATGAGAAGAAGGCTACACACAGCTGTGTCCGTCAAGGCCCAAGCAGGAATCAAATGGACACTCAAATGGTTTAGCTTTTCATGAAGAGACAACTTTTAAAAGGGTGGACAGGATGTAGCAAAACCCACAAAACATAGTTCAGAGCCCCATGGCATGGTTATCCCCTAGGTTTCAAAGACTAAAGAGAAAGAATAGTTCCCAGAATCCAGAAAGAGAAAACTGTGTGGGAGGGCGTCATTACAGACACTATAATCTTCAGTTAAAAGACAGACAGGCCACAGTGGCCCCACAGGGACAGGGTTCGGAGAATGACTATCCTGACTTCTTTCTCCTTCCCTGGTAAAACCCTTCAGGAAGTCACATGGGAAAATCCTACCTCTTTGGTTCACATAGAGAGCAAGGAAGTACAAGGTGTAAGGAGTTTCCATGAGGGAAAGTAAAATGTATTCATCACCAAGTTATATATCACTTTTATGAAGGGTAAAAGATAGAATTTTTTACCTGCAATGAATACAAAAAATGGACCGTCCTTAGCCCTTATTTAAGATAATTAATCCAGTACTATTTCTGCCACCCCCAAATTAGATTAAGGCAAAGAAAGATGATGAACACACTTCCTGACTTCAAACTACACAGTACTAAGATAATCAAACCAGAAGAGTTTTGGCAGAAAAATAAGACACTCAGACCAATGGAACAGAATTGAGAGGCCAATAGTAAACTCAAACATATACGAGCAATGAGTTCTTGACAAAATGAGCCAAACACATATAATGAAGAAAGGGAAGCCTCTTTAATATATGGTGTAGAGAAACCAGACAGATACATGCAAAAAATGAAACTAGAATGCCATCTGACCATACACAAAAATTAACTCACAGTGGATTACAAGTTTGAATATAAGACTTGAAATAATAAAATGCATAGAAGAAAACATAGGAACTAAAATTATGGACCATGGTGTTGAGGGTTTTTTGAACTTGACCCCAAAGGCAAGGGAAACAAAAGCAAAAAACAAAAAGAAAATAAATAAACTGGACTACATCCAACTAAAAATTGTCTGCACAGGAAAAAAAAAAAACATCAACAAAACAAAAAAAAAAGGTGGCCAACAGAAGAAAATATTTGCAAATAATACTTTTGATAAGAAGTTAATATCCAAAATATATAAAGAACTTAAAAAACTCAACAAGAAACAAGCAATCCACTTTTAAAAATGGGCAGAGCCCCTGAACAAACACTTTTCCATGTAAGTTATTCAGATGTCAACAGATATATGAAAAGATGCTCAGCTTCACTAGCTATAAGGGAAATGGAAGTCAAACTTCAATGAGGTACCACCTCACACCTGTTAGAATGGCTATTATCAATGAGACTAGAAATAATGTGCATTGGAGAGGATGTGGAGGAAAGGAAACCCACATTCACCGGTGGTGGGAATGTAAATTTGCACATCTACTGTGGAAAACAGTATGGAGGTTCCTGAAAAAATTAAGAGTAAAGCCACCATATGACCCAACAGCCCACTTCTTGGTATCTACCTAAAATTTTTAAAAACACTTATTTATAAAGATATATGCACCTCTACATTCAATGCAGCATTATTAACAATAGCCAAAACTTGGAAATAACCTAAGTGTCCTTCAGCATATGATTGGATAAAGAAGATGTGAGTACTCCTATAAAAAAGATAAAATATTGCTGCAGCAACATGGATAGATCGTGAGGGTATCATGCTAAGTGAAATAAGTCAAAAAGGGAAGAACAAGAACTATATGATTACACTCATATGTGGGCTATAAAACAAGAAACAACAAATGAGCAAACAAAACAAACTCAAGATAGAGACAACATAATGGTGTTTATCAGAGGGAAAGGGGGCTGGGGGAGGAGGAAGAGGATAAAGGGGCTCAAATACATGGTGATGGAAGGAGATTAGACTTTAGGTGGTGAGAATACACTGGAGTATGTGGATGTTGTGTTATAAAGTTGTGTATCTGAAATGTGTGTAATGTTATATATGTTAGCCCATTAAATTTAACTTTAAAAAAGATGATGAATACAAGAAGAGTAGTAGGCAACCCATCTAATCTTATATAACCTACAGTAAATATTACTTGGTTAAAATATGCTTGAGACCCATAACAAATATTAAGAATTCATAAAACATAGTAAACACACTTTAAAAGTTTCTAGAAAGGCAATACTTTGAAGGTATACTTTAAAACTATTTGCCCTGGCTGGTGTGGCTCAGTGGATTGAGTGCTGGCCTGTGAATCAAAGGGTCACTGATTGGATTTGCTGTTAGGACAATCCAATGCCTGGGTTGCGGGCCAGGTACTCAGCAGGGGGTGTGAGAGGGGCAACCACAGATTGATGTTTCCCTCTCTTTCCCTCTCCCTTCCCGTCTCTAAAAATAAATAAAAAAATTTTTTTTTAAATCCTCTTAAAAAAAATTATTTAACAGGGCTCAGAAGTAGGGAAACAAAGACCATCAGGATTACAGTGTCTAAGGGTCCATTCAATGAAGGAAATGAGCATTTCAAACATCTTGGTGAGAAGCTCAGGGGATTTTTCATTTTGATATATAAATATAAAAATCTAAATTTGAATATGACTAATAGAATGAGAGTAAATAAAAACTTGATGGATCAATAAAATAAGTAAAAGAAAAATGCAAATTTTTATAACTAATGCATTATTAAAGGAATAACAGTAAATCTTACTTTTGAGTGCATAAGAATGCTGTTAGTAATCCTATTAAAATAAAGAATGAAATTGTTTTCAAAGTTGAAATATAGTCATTTGCTATTTATAAAATCACACCTAAAATGCAAATGAGGGAATAGAAATAAAAGGGTGATGATGATATCAGGTTGACATAAAAAAATGTGAAAGAGAGCAGAAATGTACAAAAGGTGTTATTATTGTATTAATGTCAGGTAACTTTGTACATAAGCCAGAGTAAAAATAAATAAATAAAAGGTGTAAAATAAGATGCAGCTTTCAAGTATAAAAAGTATAATTCTAAAAGAAGATAAAGCCATTATTATGTATCAAATATAGCAATGAAACATATAAGATGAAAAGTCTCAGAGACAGAGATATAAGAGATTGTGACAATCACACTCATTGCCTGATTCTATTATTTTACCTTTTTTAATAAGAAGTAAAATTACATACTTTTAAAAATATAATCCTGCACAAAATTCATGTTAAATTCCAAAATACTAAAATCACTGCCCCAGACACCATGACCAAGATATCAAATCCCAAAACTGAAGAATATAAGCTATGCAAGTATAAAAATTGTCATTCAGTTTTCTGATGACATGATATGTACCTCTAATATTCCAATGACTATCAGAAACAAAGATAAATACATACAAAACAGAAACATATTAGTACAAATATAGTATGTGTGTGTATATAAAACTATACATAAAGTGTACCTGTGTTTTATTATATAAATGCATTAAAAATTAAAATCATTTCATTTTTATTTAGTGACAATAACCAAAATAGCAGAGCAGGAAGATTTAACCTCCTAAAATGCCAATATCCCAAAAGTGACATTAATTTTAAATAAATTCCAAACAAAATTTAGTGATTTTGGATGTATACATGTGTGCAACAAGATTAGAATATATTATTTTAAAATTGATTTGGTAACAAAAATCAGGAAGAATGTCAAAGCTATTTTCTTGAAGGGAGAATACTATGCAGACATTTTCTCTACTTGATTCAATAACTATTAAAAAGCTATTATAAACAAAACAGTATAGCATTCTCAGAATAAGAAGAAATAGAGGTAGGAAAGAGATGGAGTTAAGGAGTCCACAAATAGATCCAAGTACGTATGCAAAATTTATATATAAAAATTGTAGTATTTCATTGTAGTGGATATAGGATTAATTATGTAATAAATGGTATTGTTGCAATGGACTGTTCATCGAAAAGAATATCACTGGATTCTCTGGCAACGTCAGCGATTATTAAGTATCTCAGGTAGAGTAAAGATTTGAACATTAAAAACCAACTAGCCAGGAGTTAGGAGAAAAAGACAGGTGAATAGGCAGAGCATAGATTTTAGAACAGTATAACTATTCGGTTTGATACTCTGATGGTGGATACATGTCATTATACCTTTGTCAAAAGCCATAGAATGTACAACACCAACAGTGAACTCAGAGATTATAGCACAACATTTCTTAAAGATACATTGTTGCCTGAAATGAGAACAACCTTACACATCCAGAGGTAGTGTATTGGAAGAAAAATGCTTAGTGTTCTTTTTCTTTTCTGTGTAATAATAATTAATGAACAAGAGGATGGTTCAAAATTTTATATGTAGTATGTATTTTAACCAGTGAAACAACCGTTTAAGGTAAGCACCGTGGGTATCAGATTATCACTGATTCCAGATGAGGGAACTGAAGTTAAGTATTTAAATAATCGCTAAAGGTTGTAGTTAATAAAATTGAGTCCAGTATTCAGATATAAATCATTTTCCTGTTGTAAGACTTTAACCCAGGACTTTCACCATATATGGGGAAGAACTGGGAAACAGTTTATGTCTAAAACCGATCAAGAACGCTCTCAGTACCATGTCTGAGCCCTGGAAGCCCAGCGTACGAGACCAGCTGATCCAGTTTCATTCCTCTCTAGACAATTTTTCTTCCGTTACATAGTAAAGGTGACATTCTTCCATTATACCTTATGCTTTGTTTCTGGATGCCTACAAATGTCAAGTGATAATGACGCTAATTGTAACTGGCTGTGAACAGAAGCAATGACATAAATCATTGTTCTTCTAAAACATATGTATGCAGCTGAGATGAGCCTCTCCCTCAATTGATATGCCTCCTTACTGAAACTTGTGCTATTATTATATTTCTTATTTGCATACACTATTATCTGAGCATATCGTGTAAATCCACAACATTGTTTACTTCATAACTTTAATTCCTGGCTCCAATATTTTTGTTTCTTATCCCACAGGTGCTTCCTCAGCTTGCTTCACTGTTTATGTTGTCTGTGTTTCTTTTTTCTTCTTCTCTTCCTACTCCACTTCCTCCTCCTCCTTCTTCTCTTTCTTAATTTGTTATTTTTTGTCTTTGTTACTGTCATTTCCTTTTCTTGGCCATCTCCCTAGTAAGTACAATTTTAGGATTTCAACCTATTGTAGAAAAATATGGTATTTTGGGTCAGAAATTCAGATTCAAATATCTAATTCACAGATAACCTTAACTGACTTACTTTAGTTATGTTACTATTATTTTTCTTTCTTTATATACCTAGTCCAAGTCTTATTTGAAGATCAAATAATATGGTATATGAGAAGGAATTGTTAAAATACAATGCAAATAAGATCATATTAATTACAATAAGTATACTTTATTCATTCAACTAATATTTACTGAACTGTTACTGTGTGCAAGACACATGTGAGTAGCCAGGCGTAGAGTGAAAATATAGTTGCATAAGCCTAACAGGCATTAACAAGGTATGACTATTTAGATACAATTATGTTAAATGATACAGAGAATTAGGGGTTATTTAAGAAGATATAACACAAGGATCTGCCCTAGTCTGTCAGGAAACATTTTCCATAAGAAAAATGGTACTTATTGTTGTAGGATGACTTGTGTCCCTCTAAAATGCATACGTTGAAGCTTGAACTTGCAGTACCTCAGAAAGTAATTATATTTGAAAATAGGGGCTTAAAAGGTGGTTATGTTAAAATGGCACATTAGGGTATACTCAAATTCAATCTGACTGGCGTCTTCATAAGAAAGGGAAATTGTACATACAGAGAGAGGACATCAGAGGAGAAAGCCATGTGAGGCCACAGCAAGAAGGGGGACACCTGCAGCCAGGGCAAGCATCGGAAGACGCCGGAGGGCCTGATACTGATCTCGGACTTCTATGGCCTCCGCCTCTGCGAAAAACTCAATTTCTGTTGTTTAGCCACCTGATGTGTGATATTTTTAGGGCAGTCGTGGCAAACCAATGCATTTATTTATTATTTTAAAAATAAACATTATAACATCCATTTCAGTTATTCCAAGGTCACGCGAGTTGCAAAGGAAGTGCACGCTCCTTGCTGAGTTGGTAACTCTAGACCCAAGTCGTCCACCAAGGACGAAAGGGCAGAAGGCCTGGTTTGTAATCCAGTACCTATTGAGTGGGAACAGTAATTCAAGATACTTATGAACAAATTAACAACGATACTGAAACAACACAGAAAGTAGCTGATGGGTCCGGATTTATTAAGGAAGAGCTTCCTCAGAGAATCTTCTCATGAATGCAAATTTTAAGAGGGAAGGCTCTATGAAAAATTTTCAAAGTTAGGCTGTCATTCTTGAAAATTATCTCTAAGGGTTTCTTAGGGGGCACATATATTTATAAATCCTATGTTGCTGGAAGTGACCCCTTAAATTCCCGCACACTCATAATATTGGGTTGGGCAAAAAGTCTGTTTAGTTTTTTTCCAAAAATTAAAGACATATTTTTCATTTTCACCAATAACTTAATTAATTTGGATATTTTGAGTACATAAACTATTTCACACATGGTATAATGTTGATTGTTCTCAATTAATGTCTCAGTTTGATCGCTATCAACCTTAACTGGTCTACATGACTGTGGGGCATCGTTGTCCAGCAAGGAATCTCCAGTATGAAACTTCGCAAACCACTGCTGACATGTTGGACCAGTCACAGCACCTTCTCCGTACACTGCACAAATTTGTGTGTGTGTGTGTGTGTGTTTCAGTTGTGCTTTTACCTTCCTTGAAATAATAAAGCATAATATGCCAAAAATGTTGCATATTTTCTTCTATCTTCAATTGAAAATGGCTACAGAAAAATTCACTGATTTTGATGTTTTTTTTAATGTACACTGATATGACAGCCGTCACAACATAATCTAACAAAATTGTTTTGAATTAAGTTAAAGATAACTAAGTGCTCCTAGAGCCATCTTACCAAAACAAAACAAAACAAAACAAACAGTTTTGGCCAACCCAATAATACTGAGAAGACACCACAAGGGGAAACGCTGATTAACTTTAATAGTGACATCATTCAATCCTAGAGGCATATTTAGCAATGTTGACATGTTTTCTCTGCCATTTGTTCGGTATTTCTGGATACAGCTTGTTTGGCTTACACATATTAAATAGATCATGAGGCAAAATTGTCACTGAATTCTGTATAAAATTAAAACACAGAAATTAGGTATTAGGCAAGATCTTTAAAATATGACTCATTGTCACATATATGTGATGATATGTCTGAAATCAAAATGACTGTGGTGAAATATCAAAATTCTAGGTTGAAATTCTAAAATATAGGAAGTAGTTTCTCAGGTGGTTCTGAAGCAAACTCATAAGTATATTTAAATATTTTTAAAGCATTCTAATTGTAACATCTGTTCTTTGACCCAGGATTTAAAAGGCTAAACTCAATGAAGAAGGCTGCCCTGTCCATCAAACAACTGTTTAAGAAAGAAAGCAGCAGGAACTCTGTTGTGTTGCACTGCTGACCTAAATGTCTATATTATCTCCAATTGTTTCACTTTAGGTGCTTTGAAACTTAAATGTAGGTGGTTAGTGTAGATTCTCATTTATACATATGGGTATATCAGAATATCAGGACATAGAAGTCTATTTCTCCCTTTTTCTTTCCCCTTCTGTTAATTTTTCCTCCCTCTACTTACCAGGTTACTTCTGGGCAGCAGCTATTTAACCTTGAGGCTAAAGTGTTTTCTTTGGTAATGTTTGGCAGTTTTTGGCATCGATTAGGCTCACTTTTTGTCAATGAAGACAAATACTTCAATTTACTAAATGATTATAAGTGAGAAACCACTTCATCTACTTAAATCTGCAGGCTATTCACAAAGATTTATTTTTCTATGGTGTTCTGTAAAATGGGTTGCACATGCTGCGTATATGAAGAAAAGTTGTCCACCCATCCCCCTGTTGTGCCTCCTTAACCCTCCTGCTAAACCCCAGTATTTTAAACAACGTTCACTAAACTTCTGCCTGGTCTTGCCGCCACTACATCCTGATCTATAACTAAAAAAGGTAAGCTTCCCTCTGCCTTCTGAAATTTAACAGTAAAACTGAACTTCAATTTACATGCTCCACTTTATCTTATAAACTTGAAATTTCTTGCTCGCTGTAGAACACTCATTGTTTTTTAAAGATGTTATTTATTTATTTTTAGAGAAAGGGGAAAGGAGGGGGAGCGAGGGAAACACCCATGTGAGAGAGAAACATACTCCACTTGCCTCTCACGCACCCCCAATGGGGGTTCTGGCCTGCAGCCCAGGCGTGTGCCCTGGCCAGGAACGGCACCCATCCCACTAACACTAGTCTGGGCAGAACACTCGTCTTAAAGCTGTCCTCGTTTTGCAATGTTTTAACCTAGCTTTGTTTGGTTTTTGTCCATGAACGGACAGAACTGGCCAGGGGTGGAGGAAGTGGAAGAGAGATAATAGAAAGCAAATTTTCAGCTCAAAAAAAAAAATATATATATGTGCTAATAAAGACATTTTTATGGATAATTCTTAAACATTAAATAGTGTCACAAGTTCAAGATAAGTGGCTTTGAGTGACCAAAATATTCACACCTCAACTGTAAATTATTTTGATCAGTTATGAAGATCCACTGGAACACTTGAGGGGAAGAAACTTCATTTGGAATAAATAGCAAGGCATAAAAACAAAAATTTTAGACAAAAATCAAACAAGAGGTGACTGTAGGATGTGAAAGTGACAAGCAGTATAGAACAGGGTCAAAAGGAGTGGAAAGCATCTTAGTTTTGAAATTAGAAAGTAAAACAAAACAAAACAAAACAAAACACAAAACTGCCTTCATGCTCAACTCTGCCACTGACCAGGTCTATGAAATTGTTGCATGAATGAGCACAGAAATAATTTTCTCCTTTCTAAAATAAGAAAGCTTTGTTACTCTAACCACCCCAAATGTTATAATATCTGACATTTTCGACATGTTTGACCAGCCGCAGCCCCTTCTCCACACACCGCACAGATCCTAACAAGGGAGTAGGAGAACAAGGGGAGCAAATCATAAAACGCACAGACATGGTATTTATTTCCAAGAGTATTAAGAAACTACAGTTGAAGTAACAATAAAAACAAATGTTGTGAATTTATAATGGCTTGAATTAAAAATTTAAGAACAATTTTTTTGCCTTTATAGACCACAGATTATAATCATCTATACCCACTTAGCTTAGTATTCCCAAGCAAAACAAATTCAAACATAAGAACCTCTTTCTACCCACATTCCCCCTGACCACTCCCCGTTAGGCAAAGGCAGAAGAAGAAATAGTAAATAGGTGAACAGGTTATATCTCTCTATGCTCTGTGATTTTGTAGTACCACAAACATGCATTAATGTTTCAAACGAGTACATTTTCAGACCATATCTCTAAGAACTATATGGCGTTTAGTACCAAGGACTTTTTCCCCAAACCCCACCCAAATAAAAAAAATATTTTTATTTTTTAGAGTAAGCACTTTTTTTCTTTTCTTATCTTGGCATCCTTTTTTAGTTCCCAGGGATCGGAAAGTGAAGCAGCACTCTTACCTGCACAAGGGCAACAGCTCTTCACACGAGAGGTCAGAGTGAAAGTGATGGGAGGAGGCAGGGAGGCCACAGCGTCCTTTCCTACCAGCTCTGAACTCCGCATGACCTTACGGGTGATTTTAATAGCATTCCTGAGTTCCCCTCGCGTTCTTATATAACCGGTTTACTCTGATATTGGACAGTAAGTAATTAAACAGTAATGTGTTCAGGGATGAGCTTAATGTTACACAGTAAATGAACGAGGCTAAGAAAATGCAGGAGCCCATTCCCAGCTCAGACTCTACGCAGGAAAGGCTCTTGGTCACCAAAGGTCTTAGACAGCCTCCATGTCATGACCACAGATTACAGAGGACAAAACTGATGATAAAAAGGGGCTGCTATTATGAAACAAAGCAGTCTGGAGTTTATTTAACCATATCTATATAAAGATATATTTCTTATTACAGCACCGTTCTCAAATGCTGCATGAAGCCCCGTACTGAAGAACCTTCTCTTCAGTTACTGTTAAGTTAAGATACATGGCCCAAGTCAGCTCCACCTATCTGAGTTAGCACTGTGATGTCTAGAGTGGGCAAAACCAAGGAACTAATGCTGCTTATGGAATTCTGTCTAATCAAAAGGTGATTTTTACTTCAATGTACTACATTAAACCTAGAAATTCTTTACATAATTTTATCACTGTAGTGATAGGCTACCACTTTCAATATGATTGTGAAATAACAGACATTATTGTCAGTAGTTTAATATCACTTCTTCCCATTGTACTTTGTTCGTTTTACTCCTGTATGTTGGTTCAAAATCAGTGACCCCAAGATGTGGTATGTGGATTATTTTGATTTATAGTGAACTAAGTCCTGGATGGTGTGGCTCAGTAGATTAAGTGCCGGTCTGTGAACCAAAGTGTCGTGGGTTTGATTCACACATGCCTAGTCAGTACACATGCCTAGGTTGTGGGCCAAGTCCCCAGTAGGTGGCGCACGAGAGGCAACCACACACTGATGCTTCTCTCCCTCTCTTTCTCTCTCCCCTCCCCTCTGTCTAAAAATAAATAAATGAAATATTTAAAAAAATTAAAAAAATAAAATCAACTGAGACTTGTGTGGGCTCAAGGACTTCTGCTCCTTCCTTTAACTGCCTAAAAAATTTAAATTAGGACCCTTGCCCATAACAACAAATTATCAAAGATAACTTTTTTGATCTATCTATATGGCAGGGCAAACTACTAATTATGGACATCTGTTCTTATCTTCTTTCAGTTACCTTCTGTCCTTCTGACACTCCAAGGCACCTTCCTGAAACCCTGACTCAGATTGCCATACATACTTCATATTAATTTCTGTCCCCAAACCCCTCACGTACAATATGTGGTCTCTGACTTTCTCATTTGTGTGGGGTTCCCATACAGATGTGTGCAATTAACTTTGCTTATTTTCTCTTGTTAATCTCTCTTGTGTAGATTTAATTATTAGATTAGCTGAAAGAACCTTGACGATTGGAGGAAAGTTTCTTTCGCCCCTATACCTGCAACATTTTCCATTTTTACAGGCTAAAAACCATAGGTATATCCTCTTTCCCCCCACACTGAACATCAATTTGTCAGAAAATCCTGATGACTCTCTCTTCAAAAGGTACCCAGAATCCATTTATCATTTACCACCTCTTCTGCTGTCACCAAAGGCAGTGCCACCATCTCTAGTCAGGATGCGGGTAATAGCTCCTAATCATTTTCCCCACTTGAAACTTTGCTACCCTACCCGGCTCTATTCTTGAAGTAGCCAAAAGGACTCTCTAAAATGCAATGATTATGCGCCTCTCTGGTCAACACCCCGTAATGGCTTTCCAGTTCACTCACAGTAAAATCTAAAACTTTTACATGTAACTCTAAAACCTTAAAAGATCCAATCATTTTTCCCTCCACTTCATCTTTCTCTGGCTCACTCTGCTCTAATCTCTTTTGTTGTTTTCCCACAGCAAGCATGTTCCTGTCTTTGGGCTGTTCACTACCTGGTCCTTTCTCCTGAAATTCTTTTCCTTCAGTAGCTACATCGATAACTCCTTACCCCCTCCAAGTTTTCGATAAAATTTTCCTCTATGAGGCCTGTGCTAGCTCCCTGTTTAAAATTCCTCACCTTTCTTTAACTCCTGGCACTCTCAATATCGCTTATCCTGTTCTATTTACTGCTTTTAATTTTCTTTTAAGGTTTTATTTATTTGTTTTTAGAGAGACGGGAAAGGAAGAAGAGAGGAAGAGAAACGTCAATGTGTGGTTGCCTTTCACGCGCCCCCTACTGGAGACCTGGTCCATAACCCAGGGATGCGGCCTGACTGGGAATCCAACCAGTGACCCTTTGGTTTGCACACTGGCACTCAATCCACTGAGCCACACCAGCCAGGACTGCTTTTAAATTTTTTTTTTAATTCCATATGATTATCTAACATATATTTTATGTATTTCTATGTTTTGGATAGTTAGACTGTATTAGCTAAAATATGTGCTTCTAATGTCTGTAGTCTTCATATTTTTTTAATAGATAATTAACTTTTTTGGGGGGCAGCTTTAGGTTTACAGAGAAATTGATTAAGCAGAAGGTACAGAGATTTCCTTTATATGAGAGGGATCTCCCAAAACCTGCAATTTATTAATAAAAAATGTACATTTATTCTTACACATTTAAACTTCAGTCACCTTCAAAGTACTCTCCATTTGATGCAATACATCTTTCAAGACTTTTTTTGTATGGCTCAAAACAGTTTTTGAACTCATTGATTTTGATGCCTTTTAGTCTTCCTGTCATTTTTTGTTTCACCTCTTCCACATCCACAAAACGTTTCCCTTTCAGAACTTTTTCATTCGGAGAAACAAAAAAAAAGTCACTTGGGGAGAGACCGGGTGCATAGGGAGAGTGAGTCATGCTGTTTTTGGTCAAAAACTGCTGAACACTCAGCATAGTGTGGGCAGGTGCGGCTATAAATCATAAACGTAAGACCTCCCCCACTAGGTGAGTGTTCTAGGAACCCATCATAAAATGGGCAAACACACTGAAAGAGTCTTCAAAAAAAATTCACTGAAGCCGAATGTAGACTCTCAGGCACGCTGATACAGATGGGTTCCTAGAACACTCACCTAGTGGGGGGAGGTCTGTGCTATAAGGGGCCTGCCCTCCTGAAGGTAATTCCAGCTTCCTGCCCCTACCCAAGCATAGCCTCCTCCATCATCAATATAACCAACCAGAGGGGTCTATTTGCTACAAATGATGAACCTATACTGACATATTATCCCTCATGAAGATCATTCAACTATGGTCCACTTTAAGCCTAAATATACCTCAGAATTTATAGTCTTCAAGTATGTAATGAGTGCAAATACCAAGTGGCAGCTTTTTTTTTTCTTTTTCAATTCAAACCCTCAAATACTGCCTTGTAACAGTGTCAACAACCTATACTTTACTTCATTTTCACCTTTATCTATTAATGACCCATCTCGTTATGTCTCGCCCTTTTTGCAAGGGAGACAATCCTCAGTGTTTGAATTTAATCTTATTTATGGCATGTTTTTCTCCCCATTCATTCCAGCACCCTTTGAGTGCTTGCAATTGCCACAGAACAAGTCTAGAGGTTTAAAAGAATATAAAGTTAATATTTAAAGTTTCTAAAAATCTTGCAAATTAGGTATGTAAAATAAACATATAAAATTGTTAGAACAAAACTAGTGAAATCCTCTCATTTTGAAAGCTGGTATCATAAATATACTGGTCACTAAATTCCGCTTACCTAAAGAGGTCCGACCTAACAAGAAGAGGGTTTGTAATATTATTTAGTATCTGTATTAAATCTGGGATCCGGGTCAATTCCTCAGTAGCTGGCTGAAGCAGGGAATCCATATGCAGGACACAGGACACACATAGATATTTAGATAAAAGACAAGTTTATGCAAAGAAAAAGCCATGAATTTAAGATAAAAGATTAAGCTTCCGGTCAGTGAATAGATTAATTTGGCTCATATATAGTTGCTTTCTTTCCTTTTTTTTTTTTTTTTTAGTAAGGTGAGAGTGCAAACTCAGTCCCTCACTACCACAAATTATGCAGCTGGGTTTCCCACATTTGGGGAAATCACAGGGGTCAACACAACCGGAGAGCAATGGGTGAGCCTCGCCCTGGGACAACCACCTTCATGATCACGCTATCTCCCCTGCCAGGTTAAGTATAGTTGCTTTCTTTTTAACTCCTTGGATTAAACCCCATTTCTTTAAACACTTTTGCATTTGTTAATTAAATATCTGAAGACTTTTTAGCAATGCACTGCTAACTCTGACATCCTTAATGTTATATCTAAATAATATGTTTCAACCCTGTCATTTTCAAAACAAGAAATGCTTCTATGATCAGGTATTGAAATGTCAATTTACAATGTAGAGTTTTTAGAAACAGTCTGTTTTAAAAAACTAAGTACACAAAAGGTATTCAAAATTCTATGTTAACTACTGTTTCTTGTCTTTTCCTTTACTTTGGATTTGACAGTACTATTTAAAAAAAAATTGTGCCAGAGGATTATATCTAACATGAAATAGAATTTAAAAACCTTAGACACACACACGCACTGAAAATAAGAAAACACCAGGAATATCTCTTTTGTGATATGGTTTCTTTAACTGATCAAAAAAAAATACAAAGAATCAAGATCAAGTCTACCAGGCTGCTTTTAAATATAGTATATTTTTAAAAGGAAATACTCAAAGCAGAACATTTTATTTTTCTGTTTGAGTGCTTACTGACTTAGAACTAAATGGTAATGATTTTCTTCTTTTTTTTTTTCTTCTCTACAATTCTCCCCCAAAATATCTTGGCAAAAAATTTAAAAAATGTAATTTCTATAAGAAATACAAAATTCATATGAGTATTCCTAAAGTTACACATTAGATTATTCCAAACAAGCAATTGCTCTATATGATATTTCTCCTTACAGATCCAAGAGTATCAGGAAATAGTAATATTGTGGCTACATCTTAGCTACGTGATAGTGAGTAACATTACTAATCCTAATTCTGGACAAAGCTCCACCTGTTTGTATTTTAAAGACAATCTCTATGTATACTTTAAAGACAGTTTCTATAATGTTTGACTTTTTGCTGTATGTGCATGGGTAGTATTGGGAGTCTTTTATTTTTGGCGGATTGTGTCAGTTGTAGAAAAAAAAATGAATCCATTGAAAACTGTCTTCAGCATGG
The DNA here is from genome assembly GCA_004026545.1 of Mormoops blainvillei. Lineage (NCBI taxonomy): Eukaryota > Metazoa > Chordata > Mammalia > Chiroptera > Mormoopidae > Mormoops > Mormoops blainvillei. The sequence goes on along the minus strand of PVJD01000641.1, from coordinate 75,407 downwards.
AGTTAAAATAGGAACTAAAAAATGGCCTTTTGGACCCTGACCTTTCCACATCCTAAAAAGATTGATGGCATAATATTTAATGGTGCTATGGCAGTACTTAATACCACGTAATTCACTCCCATAGCAAAGCAAATGACTTTTAAACCATCTCTAAAAAAGATGACATAGCTCACACCACCAGATCAAAATCTTTACTGCTACCCTTGAAGAGAGAAAAATACTTCCTTGTGAATCATATTTGGCATCTGGTTTGCTATTTTCCACTGCATTTGGATCAATGGTAACCTGAAAAGAAGTCTAGACATAAATTCTTGCTGCCCAAATATATCACGACTCATTTTTTAAGCATTATAAGACTTCTAACAAACACTAAGATCATGACTTTCATAAGGTGCTGCAAATATTTCACATTATTTCACCATTTGTTCATTTTTGGATGAAAAATGTAATACATAATTACAAAACTTAAGTGTTAACCTCAGAATTTTATACACATATATTTAATTTTATTGAAATTTTTAAGAATAAAATAATATATTCATGAATGTTACTTGCCTGAGTAAATAACATGCCATTCATGTTAAAATACATTCAATTTTAAAAGCAGAAAAGATAGTCACTACATATTATTAAAATTATATTACATGGACATGCATCAAAATGTTTAAACATTTGCGACTTGGAATTTGAGACTATACATTTACATATAATGATAGAGCTGAAGACAAAAAAATGAACATCTTAGAAACATACTGTATCCCAATCTACAGAATTAGATTCAGTCTGTTTAAATGTGACATCAGTGTACAAATTTGATGTTTATTAATACCAAGAAACATATAAAAAGGAAAACATTTATTCAGTATAAAACATTTTTTTTCACTTATTACTAATACCTCTCTAAATAGGAGGAAGCAAAGTTGAATTTCACATACTTTAACATTGTTGTAAAATTAAGTAAGTAAATATTTAAAATGAGGGCGAAATAAATAAAAATAATGTATTTGCAATTCTTAACCTTCGAAGTAATTCACCTCATTATTCAGAGATTGTTACTAATTGGCTTTAACTCTGTAAGTCATTTTGTTTAGATTTTTAAATGACAATATCTAGTAAAGAAACAAAACAAAATTCCCCTTCTCTCTTATTTGTTAGCATTTTAGGATAGTTTGACAAACCAATACTCACAAAGCTATTAAGAGTGATCTGTAAGATAGAATCTCATAAAATTACCATTTTTGTGGGGTAAAACATTTCTAAGTAGACCCCAATTCTATATAATAAGTACTTAAAATGTCACTATAAAGTTATTCTGAATTGTGTTTTCATGGCATTTTTTGGAACTATTTAAAAGTTCTGCTATATGATCAAAATTCACTATGATGTATTACAATTTTATAATTATAACATCTCAAGCTACTTAAACATTAAACAATGTATTATTAATTCAATTCAAAATTTTACCAATATAATTAAAATATAATAATAATAACAAAAGGAAGAATACAAGAGATATTTATATAAATCTCAGTTTTCAAAATACTTTGAAAAAATTATCCTTTTTAATCTTTTCGACAGTCTTGGAAAACAGTTATCATTTTCTGTTCTGCTGTTAAGTTCCTCTAAGAACTTACTTTAAGTAGCCTTACTCTCTCTCATTCCTTTTAGCACTGGTTTACATTCTGTCTGAAGATGAAGACGTGACTCTCTCTGTCAAACCACTTCACTATCCTCGAGAGATCCTACTGGGGACCCTCCAAGTCACCAACTTTCTCTCTCATTTTCCTTTTTCCTACTCATCATATACATGCATATCGCTCTCTCTAGATTGTAACTATATTGTTCCATATATGTTTGCAGATCTACGTCAAGATTACGCTACTTAACCACAGATGCTTGAAAACCAGGTAATTAAACTTTTCCAAATTATGATTGAAAGTTAAAAACCTCTGAGTTAAATTGTTATGGGTTCTATAGCCCAGTAACATGTATAAACTTTAAAAAGGGAATTTGTGAAGCATATTTGAAATCTTAGCTGGCAATTTTATAGGCCAAAGGAAACAGATAATGAATACTCATTTATAAAAATAAATGTATAAGATACAAATATAGATAAAGAAACACATGAACAGGTATTTTCCATAGTCTTGATTTGGTAAAATTATCATTCAAAGCAAAGCTTTTTCAGGTTTAAAAATAGAGGGAGAGAATAAAGACCCTAAGAGAATAAGTATTAGTAAAACTATTATTTGAAAAATAATATTCAAACAAAAATTAGGAGAGTTATTGAGATATCAATAAACCCCAAATTCCTGAAGAAAATATGTACTAAAGAGAAAATAAGTTTTACAGAAATAATAGTATCACAGTAAGCCCTTTGAAGACAACCACCATATCTGAACACAATGCATCATCATATACATATCTGTAAACTCAGGATATGAAAAATACTGTTTCAAAGGATTCTTCATTCATTCAATCAGTAAACACTTATGAAGCTTCCTTTTTAACCCAGATACTGTACTAGGCATTAAAGATACCAGAATTAAAAACAGAAAAGGCCCTATCCTTAAAAATAAAATATTCAGACAATTACAATAAGTCGTTTCTTTTACAATAGAGAAAAATCACACCACACAGGAATAAACAGCTAATATATATTTTAAGATTTTATTGATATAGAACATATAACTATAAAATGCACATAACTGTACAGCTCAAATAATTTTACACATGCCCTTGTAGTGTACATAAAACTGTAATAGAAAAATATATAAAAAGCAATCAATATACTTAACACCTCAAAATCTCCTTCCTCATATAATATTGATTAATGTAGAAATTATGTTTAAAGAACAAGAGCCCAATACTAAATAGTATAACATACATGAAATACTAGTTTACAATGTTCTAAGAAATAAGTGTAGAAAGATAACTGTGCTTCTAAAAAATCAGGATACAGAAAAAAACAACTTTCTCAATTATTTCATAATGATGAAAATTTTAATGCAAATTTCATTTACTTTGAAGATTTTAATCTCTATGAAACTTAATACAATTAAATTTAACTAGCACAGGAAATAACTGTACGAAGTTATATTAGTATTGATCCCAAATTTGTAATGTTTGATAACTTTAATTAATGACTTCTGTCCATTTATTTGCTTAATTGTCATAGTAAAAGACTTTTGAACCTGTTGCTTAAGCAAAAGTAAAAAGCAAAAAACAAACAGACAAATAAAATACTTCTTACAAATAAGTTAGTTGCCAATGCCCTAGGGAAATAATAATGTTTAATGGAATATTTGAGTGGACACACAATAATATAAGATTAGAAGACATAAAAATAAGTTTTTAATCCCATTAGCTTTCTATTATCACACATGAATAGCCTAATTGTAGCGTGAGAGGTACCTACCCATAGAATACTCAGCACTTTGAACAGATGGCTTAACAGGCCTTGGGTGGGCACAAGCCTTGCAGGTGTCCCTTATCTGAAAGAAGTCCACATTCACGCTTTTGCCATGAAGGACTGAAACCCTAAGGGCTAAGTCCTAGTGAAAGTGTCTTCAGCATGAATATCTGCCTATTCAAAACAGTGCCTCTTTTATCCCCTCCTCCTTTTGTTTTCATAATTTAAAAGGCTTAAGATTGCTTTCTTTATATAACTAAACATCATGCAATTAAAATGGATATTTTGTTATAACTCTAAACATTATACACGATACCTGCAAGAAAACAAAATCATTTGATAAGGAACCTGAAATTAATTTTAGTTGGTTTTAAATTGTCACAGGTTAAAAAAAATACAAATAAAATGCATTTAAAATAAATTGTCACGTTATAAATTCATACACAGTCCATTTGAAAATAGTATTTAATGATACTGAATTTATTACTAAAACAGCATTCTTACTGGAAACAGTCCAACCGAGTTTCTAAAAATAAAACAAACCGAAACCATAATGCTTAATATTAACTGCAGAAAAAAAAAGTTGACCATACTTCAAATCATAAACTGATGAATTTTACCACTATTTCCTCTAATAATGATTAGTTTCTAAGTTGTTGTGTGTTGGATTTTACATACATGAAAACAAGAATTTTTGCATGATATGGTGTGATTTATGTGCAAAGATATGGACATGTATCACCCTCAGTATTTTTCATGATTTTACTATAATAATATTGGGTTTTGTTTTTTTTTTTCATTCCTTTTCTTGAAATGAACTTCATGCCTGGTCAGGATCACCTGCTGGAGTTTAGAGGACAGCGTGTAACCAAAGAACGAAACAGCTTAATTATATCAAGTTTGACCTTATAAACATGTTACCTTAACCAAAGGAGAACAGCTAGAGAGAAGTGAAAATAGTAATAAAGCAAATATTGCTGGCTGCATACTCATGATATATTTTCTTCTTCATAGTAACAAAGCCCCAGTTTTATGACAGATGACAAAGTCTTCATTGAAAAGACTACTTTTCAGGCCTCCCCCGACAATGGGAGTGGCCAATGAGATGTAAGTAGATGCTATCAGTAGTGCTATTGGTGAGTTCATGAAGGGAGGGCAATACCTGGCAGGTGCCCTTGTTGTTCTCCCATTAGTTACTTTCTGTAGGAAAAGAGGGGGCTCCAGTGGGAGCCCCCGGCCAGCTCTGAGCTTGAGGATAGAAGTCATGTACTAAGGATGGCAGAGCAGGAAATAAGGTGCCACCTTTCATAACCCTTTATGCATTTAGAATGGCTTATTTCTAACTTTTTTTATATATTAGAAGATAAACTCTGATGTGTTTAAGCTCTTGTAGCTGAATTTGTTATTTAACATTTGAATGTTTCCTAATTGAAATAGAGAGTAATGAGGAAATCTAGGATTTATCAACTGTCATTCAAAGCATTATTCAAACATAAAGATCATTTAAAAATGAAAGATAATAAAGGTAACATATTTTGACTACAAAATTTGGTTTGTGTCACTTGATAAAGGCATCAAAATGTAACCTAATTCCCAACATTGACTCCATTTCAGAAAGGACATTGATCAAAATACACACATGCACACACATGCCCACACATGCACACTCTTGTATTTATTATTTTAAGAGTCTAATGAAAAGTAGAATGCTATTTTTTAATCCAATAGAAATATTACTATAAATTTTCTCCAGCATATCTAACAACTGCATATTAAAATAAAATGTTTTAATTTTTCATATTAATAATATACACTTTACACATATGATATGATAAAAATGTTTAGTGAGTGAGTTGGTTTTTAGAGAAATCAGTAGGAGTGAATGGTATGATGTCAGTGTGGGTATCACAGTAATGAGCTGGGTTAATTTACTGCAACTCTCTGAGGATTATAATTTTCTGTAAAATGAAGAATAGAATAGATTACCTTTAAGGAATGGACTAGTATTAAATTTCTATGATATTCTGATGATGTTTTAACATAAAGGCTATTAATAAGCACCACATAGTTTTAAAAATTGTGTGACTATAATTAAGTCTTAAACTCTCTGTGCTACAATATTCATATTTTTCAACTGGTATTATACAGCTCTTTCTATAATTCCATAAAATTATAATTGTCAAAATTTTCAGATGTCACATTTACTTATATATGTACTATTTTATATTAGGTGTATGTGCTATTTATTATATTAGTATTAAATAACACACTTATTTCTTAAATTTGCCAGTTTGTTGAAATCACCTGAGATCCTTGTTAAAAATACATACTATTATGACCCCTGAACCTACAAAGTTTGTGACAGAGATCTAGGTGTCTCTCAGTTTTTAACAATGGAGCAAAATAATAATCATGTTCAAGAGAGTTAGGAAAATACTAGGTTAAATTATATAAATGTCTTTTAAAGACATAAGGGATGTAAGGTTCAGCAGCTCATAGAAAATAATACCAAATAGTTCACATATCAATAGAAGAAACTGAAAGGCAAATAATTAATATTAAAAATGCATTGTATAAAATGCAATATTAGATGTTCTTTAAATATAAAAGAGCAGTGAAGGCAGAGGCGAGGAGTAAGTATTTGTCTTTCAGGTAATGAAAAAATTTTCACTGAGATACAAACATGAGCTGAATGTTCTAATTTAACACTGGAATGAGCATGTTGATTAGAAGAGGAGGCATTTAGGACAGAATAGGCATATGAGGTTGTCCTCTGCATTGGAGGATTTTTAGCAGCACAGTATCCCTTGCATCTACCCAACAGATGGCCAGTAGTATCCCTACAGTTGCGACAACCAAAAATGTCTCTAGACATCTGCGTGGGTGTAATAAAATAGGTACTTTTATTAGTTTGTTAGGGCTGCCATAACGAAGTTATCATAGACTGGGTGGCTTAAACAACAGAAACGTATTTTCTCACAGTTGTGAATGCTGGAAGTCCAAAACCAAGGCGTCAGCAGGTTTGGTTTCTAATGAGGATTCTCTCCTTGGTTTGCATATGGCTGCCTTATCGCTATGACCTCACATGGCCTTTTCTTTGTGCTTTTGTATCTCTGGTGTCTCTACTTCTTCTTATAAAAATATCAGTCTAATTGGATAAAAACCCCATCATTATGATCTCATTTTAATGTAATTACCCATTTAAAGGTCCTGTCTCCAAGTATGGTCACATCTGGGTTAGGGCCTCAAAATATAAATTCAGGAGAGAAAAATCAAGTCCATAACATCCCACTTAGTAAGCCATGCATTAGGAGGGGAGGCTAAAAAGGAAAGCATGATCAGGCCTTTGGGTATTATGCTAATGACTGAATGTTTCCCTCTGCAATTTAAAAAGAGACAGACAAATTTTAAGCAGATTTGGACTTAGATGAGAAAAATCTACAGACAAGGTGACTGGTTTGAGTCTCACATACTAATACAAAACAAAACATAATGAGGATCTGAACTTGGAATATAAGGATAGAAAAGAAGAGAAAAATCAGGTACTTATTTTAATTTCTAGATTAAAAGGGTACCTTAAAGAAATAAAATCAATATGGTAGTGGCAAATCTGATAATTCTTAGAACTACAGAATCTTACAACTGAAAAAGATTTTAAAGCAATTTACAAGTATCTCACATAATATGTAGGAATCTCTTTTCCCTCTCTAATGAAGACTTATCTAGTTTTGCATCAACATATCAGTGGATAGTGAACTTACTTCGACACTGAGTAATGAATTTAATTTTTTAACACTTATCATTTGAGCCGAACTATCACTTATGGCAATCATTTTCTTAAATATATGATGAAATTGTTTCACTTATTATAATTCCCCACTCTGCATTTGAAATCGCCTCACATATTTTTTCCTTGCTGTTTTCCAGAATTCAATTTTATGAGGCCTAGGAAAAAAATATTCTTTAGTTCTTTTCAGGGACACATTTGCATGCCGCCTTCATTCACATGCTGTGAGTTCAGTTCATTGTTCGTTTTAACATCTTAAGGTTTTTTTCCCCCCACATGAAGGTAGCAGAGTCTCTTTCTTTTTATTGCCTTTCTATAAGTGTAGAAAGGACAATTCTTACAGAAGGATGAGGCACCATTTCAACATGAATCTCTAATATTTCCTGCTAGCATTATTACTCTCTGGGCAGCTTTTGAAGATCTTTCATTACAAAAATTAAACACTAACTGAAAAAATTCTAGTCGACACCAACAATTGTAATAGGCAATTTATCAACTCAATGCTTTCTAGAACACACACCCCTATCCACATATTCCCTTCACACGTACATATGTGTTGAACAGACCCACACACTCAACCATGTTGGTATGTGGAGGAGGCAATGTGTGTGTGGGGAAGCGTGTATTCCATACCAATTCTTCAATTCTTTAATTAAAGAAAAATAATTACTAGATATTCTTTGAGTAAAGGTGAGAAAGTGTCAATATATAATACCATATCTATGGGGCCCATAATTTGACCTAAAACATTCAATATAGTGATTAATTTTCCAGTGTCTTCTGAGAATGAGAGCTCCAGAATTTCATGGACATTATTTTCATTTTATGAAGAGTCTACTTATATCACACATAGTATTGAACACATTTTGAAAGTAAATTTTTATTGTAATAAAAGATTAAACACACACCCACCCCACCCCACCCCAGTTATTTTTCCTTCAGCATCTCTAAAGAAATAAAAACTTTAACCTTGAGGTTATAAAAATGTATCTCCTAATTTTCACAGGATTATATAGCATTCCTAGAGCATGTCAGAGATTAATTTTCTTAAATTCTTTTCAGTGTGACAATTTACCTGAAAAGTTACTCATTCCTTAAATCTAGTTGCACACATTAACACATAGCCTTTATGTGTAATGACACTAGCAGCTTTGAAAAATGAGTTTTGTTTTTGTTGTGAGCAGCTATCATTTTCTGGACCTAGACACAAGAAACAAGCAGTGTGGAGGAGGTTGGACAGCTCTGACAAAAGAGGCCATGTGTGGAGGTCAGTGATTAATTTGATAATTAAACTGAACCCATTTTCTGGCCTAAGATTTTAATATTTAAAAACATTCTAGTTATACAGAAAAGAATATATCATTAGAATCCTATCAGAATCTAGGTATTTTGCTGCTAGCTGTATGCCAGCTAATTGTTTTGCAGAAACCAGAGTCACAGAGTGGTATCCTGAGCCCGGGTCTACTGAAAAGGCTGAAGCCCCTCAAAGAAACTAACAGGCACAATTAAAAAAGAAACAGAAGTTTTTAGTTACAATTAGGATGAACTGAAACAGTTTGCATTTTCAGCTGGCTACATCAGGATGTCCACCCAAGTCCCGGACCTCCTCTAGAAAGTAGATACACGGCATTTACTATCTCATTTATAGATGACTAATTTATTTGTGCAAATTTAGTCATTTTTCTGAGTCCCAGAGACTTTTTTTTTCCTTCTAAGGAAATGGTCAAATTGCAAATCTATGAATCACCTGCAGAATAATTGCCTGAAGGAATTGTTAAAAACAGAGGTTCCTGAACTCTGCCCCAGGCTACTGAATTAGATTTTACACTGAAATTAAGAACTACTGCTACAGGAATTCCTAAACACCCTGGGCAACATTAAGAAGAGTACCGTAATTCAGCTTCTAATGTTAATTCCAGGTTTACCAAAATGTGGGGAAATAGGGCGGGATACTACTGATTTTGGAAGAATTTGGAAGAAAGTCCGAGGTGGCTTTATAGGTAAGACAGGTCTTCCAAACCCAGTCTCCACACAAACTAGAATGAACATAAAATAACCATTGCTCACCACTAAATAACAGACTAGAAAAGTGAGCCCCTTGGTATTTTCAGATTAGAATCTCTGACAAGAACAGACAAGGCTGTTTTGAAAAATTCTGGAAAACATGTGAATACCCTCAGAAACTATTCATTCTTTCATTCCTATGTCGTGCATGGGATGTAAGAATTCCTGTGTAAGAATTTTGTTCTAGTCAACATTACAGATAAGTAAATGGCACCAGAGTATCATCTCCTGTCCAGGATGCCATATTGCCTGAGGATAACATAATGCTGGCCTTACGCGGAGTCTCAGCCCTTCTGCTCCCCGTCGAATGCCCTCTGTGCACAGCCTACTCCAGCGCACACACACGCAAGCTCCCCTTGGCTAACTCCTCCCGATCGTTTGGTCTGAGCTTAAAGAGAAGTCAATCTGATCACTTCCACCTTTGCCTTGACTGAGCAGGGTTCAGGCCACTTGCTTGTTCTTAAAGCCCCTGTATTGCCTTGTCATAGCACTTAAAACAATTAAAATTAATTATTTATATTTATTTTTAATATATCTTTCCACTGCTTGCTTATAAATTCAGAGAGTTTAGGGAACATGACTTTCTTGTTCAGTCTAGTTATTTCAGTACTTAAAAATGCATACATATACCAAACCTTACATAATTTTAAAAAATAAATTCCTGTCTAACTCCTCGTATAACTAAGACAAGATGATTTGTTTAGCAGCATTTAAGTGGCATACAAGTCTTAAAATTACTAAAAAGACCTGAATTATACCTTGATTTTTATCCTGTAAATTTGGGTTTGTTTTATTCTCAAATTAATGCTAAATGGACAATAATGTCATTGTAGCCTCTTTAAAATAGATTCAATAAAAATTAAAATAATTAAGGTCTTGTAATTTTTTCATTTGACTTAATGGGAATGATTAAATATCGCGATTTTAGCTAATCTCTTAATTTGCGCAATATCTTTTGAAAGCATATTAGATATTTTCATTATTAGTGATCCATTTTAGGTGTAAATCTGAGCTTTAAAAGAAGGTAGGAAAGTTTTCATACTATATTTTACATTTAATTACCAAACACAAGTATATTAAGATGTTTAAGTCTTACCAAAAGTTCATGCTGGTTTAAAGACCTATTTATTTTTGTTACTTTGGGGAGATAATATTTTTTTATTCAGCTACTACATTATGAGTACAAGGCCCATAAGTAAAATACAATAAACTGAAAAGATGTAACTGGGTTTGTTAAATAAATATATTCCATATCTTAGTATTGTAGAAAACTGTAATGTAATCTGTGAAAACAAATTTGATATTTTAAAAAGACATTACTGCTGACCCCAGAATGGCATTTCACAGAGAATTACAGTGCAGTTACTATCCACAGTAAAATATCCATACTTACTGGTGTTTAGTATAATTCAGAAACATATGGGAGTAGATTCGTAATATTACAAATTGTACTTGCAGACAGTTCATTTAATTAGATTTTGTCATATAGACTAGATATTTAACAAGTAAAGGTGACACAAGTGAGTAAATCGAGGGAATATTTTGCTTGCAGCTCACAGAAACTTCCTTTGTGCTGAACTAATGAGTACGTGATTTTGCTGGTGTGACTTGACAGAGCATGTAAATTAACCAAGAATATGAAGCCTCAGAGACGGAACAACAGAAGCTGCCGCGGATGCTGCGGCTCAGGGAAGGCAGTGTCACCTTTCAACAAGGTAAGAATTGATGAGTGTGCATCAGAGAAACCATGCTGCTCACCATAAAACAGGTCCCATGGCAGCGACAGTAATATGGGCTTTTGCACATTGTGCTGTAATTTAAACTCTCCTACTTTTATTTTCCAGGTGAAATGTGGGAAAATGGAGTTCGGCTTTAAAGCAGGTAGTCTTTGACAACGTGGTATTATGAATTGACCATGAGTCCCAAACTTACTAAATGACAGAACTTCGATAAATTATTTTTTAATGCCTCAGTTTTGTTCTTAATAAAAGGAGGCTAATATTTACAACATAAAGTTGTGGAAAGAAACAAATTAGAGTGCTATTTATGAACCCATCTAATATTGTAGCTAAGATAGAGCATGTTTTCATGAAATGCTCTTATTTCATCGACCATGTGACAATTAGAAAAAGTATGTTGCTGACTCTCTTTCTTTATGGTATAAAATTCCTTTATACAAATGAAGATGGATGTTTCACTGTTGAGTCAAGCTGTATGGAATGCAGGCAGGAAAAGTGTGGAGGGTTGGAAGTCAAGTACAGAGTAGTAAACAGAAAGGTGAGGCAGTATTAGAACAAGGGGGAATATTACATATGAATAAAACAATGAGATTTATAATTAGTGTTTGTAGATATTGGACCATTTCCAACATCAGTTTTACCTTATTTCTGTAAGTTTTTCTGTATACTTCAGGCTGAAGAAAGTACACATTTGCTAAACTCACTTGCTGTTCTGAGGAACACATGTAGAAAATAAGATGTGACACAAGGTAAAGAGCAGAGATTCACATGAATATAGAAAAATGGCCACTGTGTAAGTAATGCATTAAGAAAGATTAGGCCAGGATAAATGCTCACTACTACAACAAGGTTGCTAAACTGGAAAGTATTTAAACATGTTATGCTAAGAAATTTAAAGAATATTCTGTATTCAAATGGAAGCCATGGAAATTTGTTTTTTATAAAACTGGTGTGAAAGGGAACTACAGTTCATATAATCATGCAACATCAAGCTAACTGATATGACTACCATTCTTTAATGGTAAAGAAGCTCTGGAAACCAAAAGATATTTTTACAAAGGCAGGAAAAGAATGATTATAAGCTTGATGTGCTGAAGGAAAAGGTGAAATGCAACACACACTTATGCACACATGCACATACATCATCACTAGTAATCAAAACTCTGTACATCAACTTATAAAAAAAAAAGCCAATATCTTATCTCAAGAACTTTCTTGAACATGTTAGGGGCTAAATATAAAAGCTTGATTTCATTGTCTTGAAATTTAAGGTGTTTATTCAACTATTGCTTTTTCAGTTTTTCTTATTATGCCCCATTAAGATAACAATATTTAACTTTATAATTTTTTAGGTACACAAATAACTTAAAATAATAATTAATAGAATAAAAATCAATATAGCTAACACACTGAATGCTAATATGTGTCAGGTGCCTTTTAAAATAATTTTTACATAGCCCTGGCTAGTGTGGCTTTGTGGATTGTGTTCCAGCCTGCAAACCTAAGAGTAGCTGGTTTGATTCCCAGTCAGGGTACATGCCTGCATTGCAGGCCAGGTCCTCAGTAGAGGGCATGTGAGAGGCAACCACACATTGATGTTTTGTCCCCTCTCTTTCTCCCCTCCTTCTCTTATCTCTAAAAATAAATAAATAAAATCTTAAAAAATAATTTTTATGCAATACCATTTTCTCTTCAAAATAACCTTATGAGTAGACTTTTACTTCCTCAGTTTTATGAATTATGAAACTAAAGCTTTGGGAAGTCTAGTCACTTCCTTAGAGTCACCCTTGTCTGGCTCTAGACCAATTTGCTATGATAAAGAGGCACAAGCATATAGTGGTTTGAATAAGACAGAAATTTCTTCCTTAGCCCAGAGTTAGTCAGGCAAGGAGGGTAGCTTTGTTCCACAAAACCATCAGGAACCCAGATTCCTCCTATTTAGTGGTTCAGACACCAGGTATTTGTTATCATAGGCATGGCTGAAGCTAGTTCTTCAGCACCCTGTCCATAGTCCAGCCCACTGGAAGGCGGTAAGAGCAGTGGAGGGCAAGGAGATGCCTTAAAAAGTTAAGATCTATAATATTGCCTATACCGTTTCCCCTCATACCGCATTGGTCATAACTCAGTCACATGACATTCTTTATATCCAAGTGTAGTAGATGGATTACTAAAAAGGAGTAAGAGAGAATTAATACTGGAGACAATTAGCAATCAACATAAAGAATCCTGGTAAATAACCTGGAGTCTCATCTATTAAATAAGAGCTTATAGATACAAACACAGTTACATTTTATTCAACTCTTAGCTGACACTCTATATCTAAAACCAAACTGTGAGACCTTTGGCCAAGATGGAGGCATAGGTAGACACGCTTTACCTCCTCAAACAACCATAGGAAGGATCACACCTAATCTCAAGACAAAATACAAGTAGAACTGCCAGAAAATCAAACTGTATGGAAGTCTGACAATCAAGGATTTAAATTAGACATATTCATCCAGATGGGTAGGAGGAGATGTGGAGCCAGGGAGGAGAGGACACAGTGTGGTGGTGGTGAGGCAGTGGTAGCAGGGCAATGGCAGTGGCCAATGGAACAAGCAGTCCAACATTCCCCTGCGGTAGAAAAAACTGGGAGGGACACCTGGGGAGCAAGCCATCCCAGCCCCAGGTCAGATCGCCCACCCCAGGGTTGCAGCACCAGGAAAATAATGGTTCATAACTTCTGGCTGTAGAAACCAATGGGGTTTGGTGTGGTGAAAGAAATTGCTGGTCTCTCGGGAGAGTCCATTTAAAGGACCCACATGACCCTAGAACATAGACAAACCTACCCACATTGGGATTCAGCACCAGGGTAGCAGCTAGAAGAACTCCAGTCACATATAGGAAGTAGGGGAAATGACTGGAAATGGGGAGAGTGCCAAGCAAGTGGCATTGTTCCCTCTCAGACCCATCCCGTACATGAAGAGCTACAAAGCAGTGAAGCAGGTTGCCCCACCCTGGAGAATGCCTAAGGCTCCACCCCTTACAATGTAATGGGTGGGCCTTGACAGAGTCATAGTAGTTCTATCCAATACACAGGAACAAACACAGGGAGGCTGCCAAATTGAGGAAACAAAGAAACATGGCCCAAACGAAAGAACAGATCAAAACTCCAGACAAAGAACTAAGCAAAATGGGGAAAGCCAACCTATAGATACAAAGTTCAAAACACTGGTGATAGGGATGCTTAGAGATCTCATTGAGTACAGCAAATGCATAAGGGAAGAAGTGAAGGCTACACTAAGTGAAATAAAGAAAAATCCATGGGGAACCAACAGTGAAGGGAATGAAGCCAGGGTTAAAATCAATGATTTGGAACATAAGGAAGCAATAAACAGTCAACCAGTACAGAATGAAGAAACAAGAATTGGAAAAAAACAAGAAGAGAATAAGAAGACTCTGTGACATCTCCAAACATGTCAAATCTGAATCATAGGGATGCCAGAGGGAGAAGAGGAAGAGCAAGAAACTGAAAACTTATTTGAAAAAATAATGAAAGAAAACTTCCCTACTGTGGTGAAGGAAATAGACATACAAGTCCAGTAAGCTCAGAGAGTCCCAGACAAGTCATACCTAAAGAGGGCCATACCAAGACATATCATGATTAAAATGCCAAAGGTTAAAGATAAAGAGAGAATCTTAAAAGCAGCAAGAGAAAAGAAGAGTGTTAGCTACAAAAGAGTTCCCATAAGACTATCAGCTGATTTCTCAAAAGAAACTTTGCAGGCAAGAAGGGACTAGCAAACAGTATTTAAAATGATAAAAATCAAGGACTTACAATCTAGATTACTCTATCCAGTAAAGCTATCATTTAGAATGGAAGGACAGGTAAAGTTCTTCCTAGACAGGGTAAAGCTAAAGGAGTTCACCATCATTAAGCCATTATTGCATGAAATGTTAACGGGACTTATTTGAGAAAAGGAAGAACAGCAAAACTATGAACAGTAAAAGTGAGAACAAATGCACAACTATCAACAACTGAATTTAAAAAAGCATAAACAAAAACAAACTAAACAACCAACTAGAACAGGAACAGAATCACAGAAATAGAGATCACATGGAGGGTTATCAGTGGGGAATGGAGAGGAGAGAATGGGGGTAAATATACAGGAATTAAGAAGCATAATTGGTAGGTACAAAATAGACAGGGAGAGGTTAAAAACAGTATAGGAAATGGAGAAATCAAAGAACATACATGCAGGACCCATGGACATGAACTAAGTGTGTGTTGGGGGGCATTGCTGGAAGGAAGAGAGTACCGGACAGTGGGGGACAAAGGGGAAAATTGGGACAACTATAATAGGATAAGTAATAAAATATAGTTAAGAAAATAAAAGCAACCTGTGAAAGAAGTATTATTAACTCCACTAATGTATGTCTACTTATGATAAGAGAGATTAAGTTATCTCCCATAGGGTCAGCAACTATTCAGAAGCATATGAAAACATGTCTTTGGTATACAATAATTTTGTGTACCAAATCTCATTGAATACATTAATCTATGATTACCAATGCAATACTCTTTAAATTATGTATATGACTTTTATAAAACCTTATGCTTTAAAGATATATAACTCCATTCTATTTACTTATCAATGCAGTCTCTATCCTCAGTGAAAGTGTCTTCTTATCTATAAGAGGCTGAATATCAGGTCTTCTTAAAAATTCCTCTTTGTGACTTTTTCTGGGAGAAAATTTAATTTGACTAATGTTATTTTAACTCACAATAGCTTTTCTAGGAAAAAGGTACCTTATAAACCAGAGGATTACCTGTATTGACAGTAGGCTATGAAACCTATCTCCCAGAGTACAATAGTCAAATGTTGCTCAAGGTTTTAGTGAGAGAGAATCAGAATGCAAATCAGATAACTTATGTATAATAAGTCAGTCTCTTTCTAGGTCAGTATCTACAGAGATGCGTATCAAGATAAAAGTTCTCTCTTTCATCCCACTAAATTTAAATCTCAGCAGAGAGGCAAGGATCAAACAGAGAGGACCAAGATCAAATTGAGAATAAAATAATCTTGTACATCCCTTGAGCTTCCATTACAAGTGATGATAACAATCACGAGATGCCTCTCCTTGCTGCGAGCTGAGGTAGATAAAGTGAGGGCATCAGTCTTTCTAGCTGGATCCTTTCATAACTACTGAAATGTACTTTAAAAATTTCAGGTACATTAGTAGTGCCATAGGGAGTTAAAATCTCTTTCATACCATTTTAGCAGTCATTTGGCTGTATCACAGGACCTGTTTCTTGTCTGCTACAGTAAACCTCTATCGAGAAGTGCCTGTCTTACTGTGAGAAGCTATCAACTATCTGCATGATTGACAGGGTTCCAAAGCAAACACAGTGTATTCTGTTTCATGCACCATACAAGTTCCGTTTCATTAAATAATGCCAATGGCCCTTCGTAAAGATCCATGAAAACTCCTAGTGCATTTCTGATACCCTCACCCATAACATGCATTAATAATGACACATGTAATGATGAACATGGATATTGATTTCTAATTTAAAACAATGCTCAAATTTGTCCAAAAGTAGATTTCCATAATCTACTTTTATGTTTCTAATCTGCCTTGGAAATTAGTCCCTTGTATTCTGTAACTTCTAAGTTTATATTCCTAACTTTCTAATCAAAGAAAGACAGATGAATTGATGAATGACACCGTATTTTTATCCAAGTTTATTATATAAACCTGATACCATAAAAAAATTAGTAAAAGATTAAATGTATGAACAGGTGCTTCTCCTCATAAAGCCTACTTAATATATTTTAAAATTGTATAAAATTATTATTTAGGCCTATTCAATAATATCAAGTATTGCTATGTAATTTGTAGATTTCCAAGCTCCCAAATTTTAAAAAGTGCCATAGAGGTAATAAGATATCCCGAGGGTTGTTATGCATGCATGAACCACATGTATTTTGTACATATTCTTCTAATAGGTTTGATATACTGATTAACATGATTCTGTGGAATGTCTAGTCTTCTAGACTTCAGCATCAATACCTTTAAAACCAACCCCTTTAGCTACAAATGTAATATGAATTCACTTACTCAGATATCCACTTGTTTAATAAATATGTTTAATAAACAACTATATTTCAGACTGTGCTAGCACCAAGCATACCATTATGGGCAAAGAAGATATAGGTCCCACCCGTGTCTTTTAGGGCTTAGTAAGAGAGAGGGGTATTAATAATACACTTATAGATGTATAAAATTACAATTGTGTTACATTCTATAAAGGAAGAAAATAAATATTAATAGGGGGGTAATACAATGTGGACTGATTTAATCTGTGGTTAGAGAAGGCTTCTTTGAAGAAGTATAGGAGGCCCCCAAACATGCAAGCATTATGCACATGAGAAAGTAGCACCGGCAGGATAACATGACCTGACGAGGGATGAGAGGGGATGGGTTCTCTGAATTAGAGAGTAATGGACTGCACACATGCTTACCTCCAAAAGCTCAAATTCTAAGATCCTGAGTTTGAGGTTTGGTTGTTTAAATAGAAACGATCTCAATTAACGATCTTCTTTCTTTGTACTGTATTAGAATGTTTCTCTAATCACTCAGTAAGAGGACAGTACTAAAAAAAACTGCTATTTTTAAAAAACCTTTTAACCAGGCAAATGAAGGGCTAGGTTAAAGAAATCTATATTCTAGCCTCCTGGCAGCTACACAAGAACATCGGACTCAGTTTTGGTCAATGGTGCGGTGCTGAATTGTCATTTGTAATTTCCAAGAAGAGTCTTAAAGAAAGGCTAGAATAAACAAATGAGACTACATTAAACTAAAATGTTTATATACAGTGAAGGAGACCTCAACAAAATACAAAGACGGCCCACGGAATGAGAGAACGCATTCACTGATATATCTGATAAGAGGCTAATATCTAATATTCATAAAGAATTTATGAAACTCAACGCCAAAAAAAACAAACAACCCAATTAAAAAATGGGCAAAGGCCCTGACTAGACACTTCTCCAAAGAGGACACACAGATGGCTAATATATGTAAAGATGCTCAACGTCAATAATTAGAGAAATGCAAATTAAAACCACAAGGAGATATCACCTCACACATGCCAGAATAGCTACCATCAATTAATCAATAAACAACAAGTGTTGGTGAGGATGTGGAGAAAGGTGAACCCATTTGCACTGTTGGTGGGAGTGCAGACTGGTGCAACCACTGTGGAAAACAATATGGAGATACTTAAAAAAATTAAGAATTGATCTGCCTTTTGACTCAGTGATCCCGCTTCTGGAAATATATCTGAAGAAACCCAAAACACTAATTCAAAAGAACGTAAGCACCCCTATGTTCACTGCAGCATTATTTATAATCGTCAAGATATGGAAGCAGCCCATGGGTCAATCAGTAGATGGATGAGTAGATAAAACAACTATGGGACATTTACACAAAGGAATATTACTTGGCTGTAAAAAAAGAAGAAAATTTTACCCTTTGAGACAACATGGATGGACCTGGAGAGCATTATGCTAAATGAAATAAGCCAGTCAGAGAAAGATAAATGCCATATGGTTTCATTCATATGTGGAATCTAATGAACAAACTGAACTAACAAAGATAATAGACACAGACTCATAGAGGGCAGGATAACAGCTATTGGGGGGGGGTTGGGGTGGAGGGATCGAGCAAAAAGGAAAAGAGACTCATGGATATGGACAACAGTATAGTGACTGCAGCTGGGGAGAGGAGGTATAAGGGGGTTAAATGGTAATGGAAAAATACAATTAAAATTTTTTAAAAAAGCTAGAATATGGATATGGGTGTGGAGCACAAACACTGATCTTGGACTAATAGGTGATTTCATGTGCACGAAAAATTGGGGGAAAAAAGATCTAAGGGGCCTGATACCCTAATGAGTCCACCCTACCATATTAAACTTCGCGCCTCTAATCTTAATTTCTTTCACATAAGAAAGGTAAAAATTTTTTAGCCCTTAAATTCCAACCACAGTGATCCTTTTAAAATTTAAATTAGATTATGTTTCTTCTCTGTTTAGAGCTCAAAATGCTTTCTAATTTCACTCAGAGAAAATGCAGGGTATTCAAAATTATTTCACGCAAACTATTCTGCCTAATTAATTTCCCTCTTCTCTCTTATTATTCATAACTCCTATCCTCGATTGACTTCCTTCTTTCCATCTTTCCTTCCTTCCTCTTTTTCCTTCCCCTCTCCCTCCCTCTCTTCCTTCCCTCCTTCTTTTTCTTTCTCCTGCCATTAATTGTAAGTTTAGAACAACAGTGACTAGAACCTAGGAGTTAATATACTTGTTGAATAAAATATTTGTTGAATACATGAATAAGAGATTGTCAACACCTCAGTAAGACTATAGGGAACTTAGTAACACTGATTGAAAGAAGGAGAAATAGTGTGTGAGGGGAAGACATGGAGACAAGAAAGATATTGGTCAGAAGTGGGAAATAGTAGGGAACTGCAGGGTTTTGGAGACTAGACCCAATCCTCTAGTGTTAGTCCTGCTTGGGAACTATCTTAAGGCACCAGGGAATAAATACCAATCAGATCTGAAGGCGTTACAATTTAAGTGCCTCCTGTCTGGTCTACTCCTTTAAAAACTCTTAAGTTATTCACCTAATATGAGTGGAATGCAAGGCAATGGGAGTACAATGGTCAGCAAAAACAGACACAAAAGCTGCATATGACTTTTTGAGAGAAAACTCTCATAGGTAGGAAATCACTACATCTATGATTTATGATTTAATCATACAAATTTCTTTTCTCCCGTAGTTGAGTTATGAAAATATACATACTGACAAGAGGTTTATGCAAAAATGTTAATGAGGTCAATTTTAATAAACTGAATTTATAAAATAAAAAATCAATAAAATGTTTCTTATTTTAACAAGGAAATTGAATAAAAGTAAAGTGGGTATTAAAGGTTCTATTGCATTTAAAGGAGTATTCGTTTGACTCTACATTAAAGCTCACTCTATTTAGATGTATGATATTTGTATATATTTACTATAACATGATATTAATAACTTTTAATTAGGGTAAGAGGTTGGTCTTACTCTCAGCCTAGACAGTACCACAAAAGTAGAGTTAAACTTTACCATTTGTTGCATAGAAAGATTACATCTTATTTTATTTCTTCAAGTAAAGGTCAGGAATTTGTCACTTTCTTGATTCCAGTGACATGAAGATATGTTCCTCGGAACCATTCGTTGAGGAAGAGGCTAATTTCGGTTCTGAGTTGTATTTGATCTCTCCTCACAAGCTGTGTTTTCTTGATTGAGGGAGGAGTAGGAGGAGAAGGTACAGGGAGTGGAAGAGTTAGTCTATTCATATTTCATAAGACGTTCCTTGTGAACCCTGCAGGTGCCATCTGAGCACAGGTATACACAGTGTCCCTCACACTCTGGGATCACTGCCACAGAATCCAGGTCAAGACATGCAGTATGGCAGAATCTTTGATGTCTTGTATTTTGGGGGCAGTTAGACACAAAATACTTGGTAACTTTTGCTTTAATAGCCCTTGAGGCTATGTGATATACCACATGTGAATTCTCTGCTATCATGAAAATGGCCTCTGAAAGATTTCAATTACTATTTCTTATATTGATTAAATAGAGCTATGAAGAAGCCAGGGCACAGAGGCAAAATTGAAAATATAGTGAAACAGTATAAATGGCTGGTTGTTACTTTCCAACTGTAATTTAATCAGTAGTTCCCTATTGCAAAATTCACACAAGAAGAGTCAATTACAGTTTAAAATATAGCAACTATACAAAGTTAGAATTTGAATAATGTGATCTTTTTTTTTTTAGCATGAATACATCTAGAATAAGGCAAACAGAAATCTGAAATCTAATTCTAGAAAGCCTTATTTTTCTCTTGCTAAGGTTTGTAGTGATCAAAGTTTGCATTAAAAAGATTGATCTAATATAGAATCTAGTTAAAATTGGCATTAACTCAACAGCTGTTATATAATATTGGGGTAATAACCTGTTTTTTTAATAACTGTTAGTCAGAACAAAACTTGTTCATCTAGAACTTCATGATCAAGTGTACTCATAGCTATCTACATGTTTTTTAAGAAAAATTTAAACTCAGAATATCTTTGCATAATAGCAGATATGATTCAAAAAGTTTGAAATGTGCTTTTTAGTTTGCAACAGTTCTTTCTGGGTGACATAGTTTTGGGTCTCCCCAGGAAATACAATAGACTATGAAATGGTGATGTGAATATGGGAGATTTATTAGGACATGGTCTCTCTCACTCAGCATCAATTTGGGGTACATGAGGAGATGGGGAAAAGAGGGGCAGAGCTAGAGCTGGGCTGTGATGCAGCCGCAAGGCCTGGGCTAACCCTGAGGGAGCTCTGAAGCTGGAACGTCCTGGGTGAGCCTTTATACTGCCATGTTGACTAGTCATTGGGTGTGGGCAGCCCAGCGAATGGGAAATAACCCTGAGCAAAGGCTAGCTCAGCCAAAGCATTTCCCCAAAAGGGCTGAGAGCTTTCAGCTGGACAGTCTTCCCAGCGGTTAGGGGAAGATGCAGGCCTAAAAGGAGATCTGGGTGGTACAGCACAGTATCCATGACATGGGCTTCTTCAAATATTTATATACTACATTCTATGTGTAAATTACTGTTTCTAGAGGAATTCAAGGTTTTCAGTACAAGTTCTTCTCTCCAGGAGCTTGATAGCATAGACTATGTATATGCGTATATGGAATATACTTAATATTACTCTAAATATTAACATTAAGTACAGCAATGCCAATTAATATATTTAATTAAATCCCAATATTAGTAACTATTTAGAGACTCATATGACATAAAAAAATAAGAGCAATGAATATTTTTAAAGTGGGACGACCAAGAGCAGGTGGAAATTATTGAGGAAAGGTCTTTCAACTTTGGACTATAAAAATTAATAGGGTTTCAGTATGGGGATATGAAGGAAAAATAATTAAGGTATAAAGGACATTGTTAATGAAAACATGTACATAAATATAAAATAGGACCTGTCAGAGAATGAGCCACAAGGCCAGTTTGACAGGACCGGAGGAGATATAAAACCAAAGGCTGTGGAGATAATTTCATAAGGGGATATTGGCACACATTTTAAAGCCCAGATTTCATTGGAGACCTTACTGAAATCCACTAAAAGAACCACTTCCCATTTGTTTATGAATTGATGGAGGAATGATATTTTAAGATAAGGTTTTCTCTCTAACTAGAATAGCCAACTGACCTTTCCCAACAATTCCATGTGTTTTCTAGAATCCTAACCTCACAGTAGAAAATCAAAATGTTGTCCTTTGTTGGTGGGCTTCCGGTCTGGCTGTTATTCAAAGAAACTAAAATTTTTTTAATTAAAAAAAAAAAAACATTTTGCAGGTTCTTCCGAAAAAAACTAATCTACCTTAACTTTTCCATGTTTGTTTACAACATGTAGTTTTTGTACCACATTTCCCCATTCTTTTATTGCAATCTAACACACAATTTTAAAATACTAGGCTAAATTTTCCCCTTGATCTATGCACAGGACCACTCTTCACATCAATATAGGTTAAGTCTATCTTTTATAGACTCAAATGATATTAGAATATGAAATACATCAGTTAAAATGTAATAAGAAAAAGTAAACTTCTATGTCCATAATGGTGTTACTAAGAAGTATTGTATTCTGAGTAGTAAAACCGTGGCTACCATTGTTATTGATAGGCGATTTGTAGTGACCATTGTCCAGTTAAGAGACTGAGCAACTGCAAAGGATTTATCTTCTTTAATCTTCATGATAACATTGTTAGTTAGGAACTACTTTTGTTCTAATTTTTCAGATAAATGAATGGCCAAGGGCCCTTATTTAGTCAGTGAGCAGTGAAGTCCGGATTTGAAATCAAACTATTTATCCCAAAGATATTGTCCTCATTTAGTATATAAAGAAGTTGAGGATTATAGGATTAATGAATTTATTCTGTAGAAGTCAGGCCTATTTTACTCAAAAGGTCATACTTATTAACTTTTTTGACTGTATTTTTTCCATTACCATTTAGGTCCTATATACCTCTCTCCCCACTGCAAACACCACTCTTTTGTCCACATCCATGAGTCCTTTAACTGTTAGACAATGTGGTTTCACATCAAAATTTAACAAGACTTAAAATATAGATGTCGTATCAAGAAATGGCTGTTGTGGGTTTCCAAACAGGCACAGAGCAGAATCCCAGCTGCAACCAAACCGCCAGGCACTGCCGCATTCTCCCTCGCACCAACTCACTATTATTCATTTCCGTTCTCTGACATCACTGCATCATGCCTTGATCTTCAAACCTCTAACCCTTCTCTCCCTACTCTCAACTGTTGATCTTGACATATACTTTAAAAAAATGAGAAGTGATCAAGAGAGAACAAATCTCTTCTTTAAAAAAATGATGTGCCAACCTACCAATCCAATCATATTTATAAGCTTTTATCTGCCTTTCTTTTTGAACTTAGTATCAGTGTACTTAGCTAAAAGCATCTGATGCACATGCCCTTTGGGGCCCATAACCTCCCATCTACTCAAGGGCTTAGGTCCTGCAATTATCTGTTCTCTGTCTTATATCATCAGTGTTTACTTTTGCCTGGTTTTTATTCTTTTGGTTGTAAGTCTTCTCTTGATACCATATTCCTCCTATGCTTCTCTGCTTCCCGTCAAAGAAAAAAATCTCAAAAGAGACTGTCAATACCTGTCAATTGTATTTTATTCCCCACACCAACCCTCACCCCCACCACCATCCTACTTCTTTTCCCTTTTCAGATTTTCCCTGTTGGGGATTTGCTCCATCACTCTTACCAAAATATTCTTGCAGAGGTCACAGGAGAGCTCTGTCTTGCTTAAATTAAACACTATTTACCATCTTACTCAACTTTTGAGCATCATTTGACATAGTTGATTATCCATTCCTTCTAAAAATATAACTTCTAATCTTCCAGGAAAAAAAAACAACAGTCTTTTACTGTTCACTCTGCCTCAATGCTTGCTCCTTATTAGTGACATTTCATGACTCTTCCTTCTCCAGTCAATTAACACTAATTATTAGTGGTCCTTGAGCTAGAGTCATGGCCCTCCACTCTTCTATATTATACTCTCTTCATAGATGATGTCTTCTATTACCATGGCTTTAAGCATGATCTGTATGTTTACGACTTCCAATTTTATATATTCTAAACTAACTTCTCCTCTTAGCTTTAAATTCATATATATTGATAAAACTGATTTCTTCTCAGTCCTTCTTTGATAAGACAAAAGTGAGAAGCAGTTCCTGGTATCTGGAATTTTTCCATTGTTCTCAGTATTCACAACAAGTCTATCAAGATATCTATCCCCAAGGGAGATTTTCGCTCCTTTTTTACCATGTCCACAGATAGTATCCTTTTCACTCCTCAATCATCTTTGGACTGGAAAACACAATATCCTCTTCACTGAATTTCCTAAAACTCTGTTACTGCAGTGCATTCTCCATGTGAAATCTGAATAATTTAAAACCACATAAACATGATAATGCCATTTTACTACTTAAATTCTTGCAATGGCTTATACTTAGAATTAAATGAAATGAGAGATAGACGAATGGACCCTGAGTCCCTCATGATAATATCTTGAATGGTTTTTCCTTTTAACTCCTTTCGTGTTATCTACACAGGCTTTCCCTTTGTTCCTGTAACACAGCAAGGCCTTTCCTGACTCAGACTCGTGCTCTTGGCACATTTCGTTAACATTGTCTGAAATAGTCATCTTTCATCACCCAGATCTTCACATGTTGGGTTCCCCCCACTTAATTAAGGTTCCTGTTTAAACGTCTCTTTGAACAGATATTTGGTTACAAATCTATTTAAAACAGCACACTCTATCCCATCACTCTGTATGGGTTTATGCATTTTTCTATTTTATTTTTAACAGTATTTAGAAAATATGAATTTATCCTCATCGTTTACTCATTTTCTTGTCTATACAGTGGTAGCTCCTTACAAGCAGGGACCTTTTCTGCCTGTTTCCTCAGTATATTCCCGGTTCTTAGAGCAGTGTATGCCAGAGAAATTAATAACTTCTTTAGAGTGATAAGAGGTATAAATATTATGAGAATGGCAGAAACAAAGTTTAACATTCAATTGCATATGGCATCTTGGAGCTCAGCCAAGAGCCGGAAGGCCAGTCTGATGCCCATATTTGAGGTCTAGAACCCTGGGCAGCATTAATGGTTGCAGATCATCATCAGCTCTGCCTGCAGTTCATGGCCTGGTCTTAGGCACGGCCTCTGGCCACATAGTGTAGCCCTCTCCACAGAAGATATATATCCATTAGTCACCCATATGAAGCACAGACCAGGTCCAGTAAAGAGTATCACACATACACATGGTAATAACAGAAGTGATGTTAACAGGAAAATTAAATTGTTTTTATTTTTTTGCTTCAAAACAAATGTAAAAGAATAGATGACAAGAATATACAGAGGAGCATAAACAGCTACTGTTGGATAGATCACTTCCAGAAAAAAAAAAGAGTATCATCAGAGTACACTCTCTTCTTTTTTTAATCTTAAACTTAAAAAAAATGAGTTCATCTAAACAAGTACATATAGTTATTACCCTTTCCTAAATGGTCACTTTATGTCTGCATATTGAAGTGCTATTTCTAAATTTACTGGTTCAGAAAGAGTATTTAAATATATCAAATAATTCTTAATCATAATCACTAGCACATATAGTTTTTGTATAGTGTGCCAATAACTGCTGTAAGCACTTTAGTTAACAAGTATTCATTCAGTCCACATAACAATGCAATGCAGTCCGTAACATCATCACTGTCACTTTACAGATGAAGATGGGAAGCATGTAATTTACTAACAAATTTGGTTTGAGTCCAGGTGATTTGATCTCATAGTTGTTATTCCTCACAAACATTTTTTATTTCTTCTCTCATAAGCAGCCCCTATTTTTTAAGGCTGTCTCTCTCCTTCTACCATCTTCCAGTTGCTTGGTGTCTGTTTCTCACAGGGCAGACTTCATGAGATTTTACAGTGCGAGGGAAAGGTCTGAGTCTTTTCCCTACTTATAAGCAAAGTGACGAATGAACTCTTCTTTCGAAGATAGTTCAATAGCCACCAAAGCCCTTCGTATTCTCAGGACTATGAAATGTCAGAGCACTGTGGGTTACATTAGTTTGCAAAAAACATATAATATTCCCTTATTAGGGCAAATAATTGAGGGATCTGTGCAGCAAAATAAAAATGCTAAGTATTTTATAATGCATTGAGTGGTTTGCACGCTAACATTTATAGAATTATCAGAGATGGTTTATGCATTAGAAAACACATAGCTTTTTTTCCTTTTAAATAATGGATAATAAGCACTGAAGGAGTTTTCTTCTTATTGATTTAGACATTACTGGCATTAGCACAGGCAAGGGACTTTGTAATTCTATAGTTAAGCAATGGAAATTGCACTCCTTTAAAAAGCCATCATGTTGTTATGATATTCCTATAGTCTAAATCCTCTCATTTTTAATTTATTATATGTCTTTTGGTTTTCACACATCTGTTCATTTGGCGATACTTTTTAACTATAGTCATACATCTGAGTTGCTTTCCTTTCCCAAACTAAGGGACAGTTTCTCCCTGCACCCTTCTTCAGAGGTCCTGATTTTCAGGCCATTAATCATTTTGGTTGTTACCTCCACATCTACTCATGTCTATCCCATCAATTTTGAAATGTCGAAATTACACTGCACACTCATTCTTACTCAGAGACTCATTTTCCGATACTTGCAGTCATTCTACTGTGAGAACATTAACGTGTTTAAGTGTTTTTGTTGTTCTTTATTTTTAACTGAAGAAATAGTTGTTAAAAAAAAGAACTAAACCAGGATATGAGCTTTAAAAAGGTCACATCACATATGCATGTTAACTGTTTTCAGACTAACCTGATTTGTGCCTAACCAGATATTTTCTATTACACTGTTTACCCTTTTTGAACACACTGTCATTTATATGTAACATTGCTCCAATGTTTCTAAGTCACAAAAAAATCATGGCTCTCTCTTTTTAGCTTTTGGCAATTACAATGAAAGTGGTATCTTTTCAATTACACTAAAAGTTGTATCTACATCCCACTGAAACATCTTGATAACATAATTAAATAAATTCAGACCAAAAACACATTTCTAAAAGACAATATCTGATATTTTCACAGATTATGGTATTCACTGACTTTAATTCTTCAATTCTTCGAGCAGTTACCTAACTAATCATTGTCTCAGAGTGGGTTTATTATTGTGTTTGTAATAAACCAGGTTTGTATAGCAATCAATATCAGTAAAAACTCTATAGGAGTCGGAGTAAGTGATATGAATTTTTGCTAATTCATCCTTTCTGTTTTACTTAGTAAACTAATATTACCTTCTTCTATGCTCATGGTTAGACTGAAAATTAAAATGAAAATTTAAAATAAATTAGATCAAAAGAGAATTGAAATATGTGAAGCTGCCTTTGAAAGTCGTGTTTCCTTTCCCTTTTCCAAGCATACCCTCTTCCCATTTCTGCAAAAACATATTCACACATGAGAAATTACACATAGACATGTACGCACTGTGTCTTTATTAACGAGTGAATGTGCCTTTCACATTCACTCATATAATCCATATATTTGGTGTATGTTTCAGTATAAGCTTATCAAATAACAAGCATCCTATTAGATACCAGTGGTCTAAAACATCTGCTCTGTATGATGCTATGATACCTCACGCTTATCAGTGTCAACAAGAATCCAATAAAAACTCAATTTAATAAAAAAGATAATACATTTATTATCTTTTCTCACAGATATCCTAAAATGTCCCCATAAAATCCCTTCACTCCAGTGAGCATTTAAAACACTATACCCATAATTGTACAGCGGTCAGATAAATTTGATTTGTCTAATTTTTCTGTTCTCTTGCTAAGAATCCTTTTATAGTTTTTTAAAGTATTTTACCTAAGAAATATCATGCTGTCACAGACCTTAAAAATACAAGGAAAATGAGAACTCTTCTTAGACAAATACATGAACAAACAAATGCACTCCCTTAACGTGTTCATTACCCGGTTTTTTCTGTATGAGAGAGCATGTTGCTCACGGGATGAAAAATAGAAAAAAAGTAAAAGAACTCTGTCATGCTTCCAGGGATTGGAAAGTGATAAGACTTTTTTTTCTATTTAATCTAAGTTGCATAAATCTGTTTGTTATTTGGATTATATACTGTCAATCTGGCTCTATATTCAATATTCCACTTAAAGTCCTTCAGAAAAAGGATATTGTTTATAAGCTCTGAAACCTTATGGGTGTGTTTTACATTATCACAGAACCTTCTGTCTAAGATGGAGAAATTTGCACCTTTTGCAAATTCACCCAAAGGTCACTGACAGTCCTTTGAACATTGGTTCATCTGGCTGTCATCCAACTGTCCAGTGGCTATTGAAGTCTTACTTTCTCCTTGTCTACATAGGTTATGATGAAGGATATGTCAGATTAGACTCCTTCAGGTTCAAAAGATCAAGACATAATTAATCAAAGAGCTGCTCATGCTTTTTGCCTATTACCTTTAAATTGTTGAGTTATTAGAATGTAGACTTGGTTATGAATGTCAAAAATCATTACAGTATAGTATAAGTTTGTATTTGAAAGTGTAGAAGCTTTCATGTCTATGTATAATGGCTGACACTGAAGACAAAGAAAGGTCAGAACAAGTGTCTGAAAAAAGAAACACAAAATTGAGTCATGGTTTACATATTTTATTAAACAATATTAAAATAAGAGCTCAATGGAAAATAGAATATTGACTCAAACTTGTGTATTTCTAAGTACTTTCTCTTTGTAGTTACTCAAATATTCATATTTGGAACTTTTACATTTTGTATGTGAAACAGCCCATTTCTGGGATTAATTCCCTTAACTAACTTAAAAGTCATAAAACTCTCAGTATATATTTAAAATAGTTATACAAATACTTTTATTTGGAATTTTTGTTTTGATTATTGTCCTTTAATTATAAACTGTCTAAAAGGTGGTTGTTTATTATCAAATTAATTTCTTTACTAGTTTTCTTTTACAGATTTGTCCTGAGGTGCACCTTTAAACATTTTCAAATATTTTTCATCTATATGTCTCTTTCAGTATTTCTTAGTGGAAATAGTTTAACAGTTGTTACTATCTAATGTATTTTAAAGTCTGGTCAGAATTCTTTCCATGTTTTAGTCTTTTAATATACTTTCTACTGTGTTTGGTTATGCTTTCTTCTTTGTCAAATATATGCACAACTTGAATATATACATGGTCTACATGTTTGCTTTGTCCATTTCTTAAGCAAAGATGTGTTTGCCAAGAATCAACAAGTGCTTTTGCAATTTTTCTAGTGAAGCAGAGAAGAGAAGTAATTTTATTAGAATTAATAGTCTTTGAACATATAACAAATATAGTAATTTATATTTGATTTGATGCATTCTGAAGTTTGGTCGTACAAATAAAAGGTCACTTATATCTAAAACTATTTTAGCAGTAAATATATATATTTTCAAATACATATTTGAATATGTTTAAAACATTACTGCTATTGAAAAACAAAGCATGCTCTTCTACAACTTTTTCATATTGAAGTACTGAGGCTTCAAAATCAATGAACAGCTGGAATGAGAAATAAGGCTGGAGTTCAATTAAACACTTTTTGTAATGCAGAAGAGATGAAGGCTGCAGAATAATCATTGAACTTTTCAAAATATATCATACAGGCTTGAAGGCAGCTGACAAAAAAAAATATTCAACTGCTACTTCCCATAGGATCACTCCGACAGCGAGGGTGTAGAATCACTAGCACCTGCTGAATGCAAGCACCTCATTCCTAGCACTGCGTCTCTTGAATCCCTTCCGGTATATGTGAATGTCTGAAGATGTTTCTCAACTGGCTGTTCTCACTGTTTTGAATCAGACTAATGTCCTAATTCACAAGTGGCAAACTTTCATGTTTATTACTGATCCTAATGACATAAGTTGAGGAATTGAGGCAGGTGGTAAAAGATGGTTGGAAGCAATGAATTCTTGCCCTCTATGGCAGAATCTGTTTTTGGGTAGTACTTCCTGCTAAATGAGATAATAATAGATATTGAGTTCAGTGGGTAAGCCTGAGTACCTAAGGGGGAGAGCCAACTTAATTATATTCTACAAACAGCTGGCACCCTGCGATTAGGACGAGCGGCGCCTGGGAAAGCCTGTAAGGGGTAGTGGTTGACTGCTTCTGCAGCATCCATCCTTGTTCTCTACTCTGATTTTCCTTAGGGGAGGAGAAAATGGAAATATTTTATGGAATCTATCCCACCTTCAGCTCCAGCTGAGGGCTCTAAATGGCTTAAAATTTCAGTGCATCTACTGCTTTGAAAAAAAATATTCATTCAGAGATGGACACAAATCCAAATGAGACTAGAGGAGTGAACCCCAAGCCTTGTTCAGAAGTTCAGAAAAAAGAGCCTCTCTCTGTTCCTGGAAAACATGCTGGGAGTTTATGAGAATTAGAATGTTCCTCAGCCGCAGAAATTTAGCTAGCACATAGGAACTGTATGGAGTTGCTGGTGGGACCTAAATAACCATGTAAGTCCCGAGATGAAGGGAACATCCCAGAACTGGGAGGGAAGCTGGAAAAGCTAGGGAGGAGGGTGTGGCTGAATATCTACATCAAAATTGAGCCTAGTCTTATCTTTGAATTTTCTGTTTTTAAGCCACCACATTTGTTTGTTTAAGCCAATTTGAGTTTTTCTTGGGGGGGGGTTGGTATTTCATAAATAAAATATCTTAGGAGATAGAGTTTCCCAATGGGTGCCTTAGCTGGGATGGGAAACCCAAAAGAACTATTCAGAAATTTAAGCAATTGTAATTGTCATCAGGTTTGACCACAGGTATCAGAACCATAGTCATTGGTCTGGGCAGAATAACAGAAAACAGGGATGAAGCCAGGCAAAATCATACCATTATTCTAGTCTTAGGAAGAGTAAGAGAAAAAAACAACCCATTAACAAAAGCAGAAGTCATGTTCTTCTGTGAATTCTTGGGTCAGAAACTAAAGTGTACGAATTTCATTAAGGAGAAATTACATCATTAAAGTCTGAGGTAAAACTGTGTCTCAGAAATCCATGTATGGTCAATGGGAGTGGGATTATTTTATAGCAGATAAGGTGGAAGTCACTGCATTGAAAGACCTAATATGAAAGTCCATTAGACTACCTGGAAGGGAGGTTTGCGATAAATTCTATTGGAGTTTATTAATAAATGTGTTTGTTTCTTATCAGGTTTTAGATGAGACTAAGCTGACATTTAGTGGGAAAAGGGGAAGGTCAGGAAGTTTGTAATGCTGTCTTCTTCTATAAATTATAGATGAACTTTGCATTTGGAAAGTGTAATGGGAAAAGCAAAGAGAGCCGGGTGATAAAGGAGGCAGCAAACAAAATGACAAAAGGTAAGAGTTTTAGGATATCTTTCTTTTTTCTGACTTGATTATAATTTCCTTAAGAATAGAACCTTTGCTTATTACTTTGACTTGACCATAGGAGGACTCAAAAGAACACACTGAATGATGCACTTTTTTTTGTTTTTGTTTTTTGTTTTTTCTCCTGAAACTTTAAGGCAAATGACATATAGCTTTTAGTGGATATCTTTTTCTTGTAAATGCATTCCTCTCCAAATAAATGCAATTCCTAGAAAAATCACCAATCATTTTGACAAAAGCACTAATGAACATATATTAGAGATGTGAATTTTATTCAGGGTCAGAATAGAACCAAATCTGAGCATTTTTCTTATACTTAAAAATAACTTATTTTTATTATTGTGCCATTATAAAATGAATTTTGTATCTTTTTAAAATTTTATCTCAATTCTATGTTTAGATTTCTTTATACTTAGATCATATAAATTTCTCAACATCAGCTGAATTAATATATTTATCCCGCTCCCACTGTGATAAGTTCTTCAGGGTTTGAGGATTTGTACCTCGTGAATCCTCTACAGGCTTGGTAAATACTTAATGAGAAGGCATAGCTGTTTCCAACAGCAGTGCTCTGGAGACAATAATTTTCTCTGCACACAAGTTATCTAATTGGTGAAGACTTCTGGAAATAAATTTGTGCACAGGAGGAATTGGGTAGATAAAGGGAAACAGTTATGTTCTTATAGGGTGGCATGTAATCTCAGGACTTTATTAGTTTCTAAGAAAATTATTATATCTCAGAGGAATATAATAATGATGTTAGGGTCCAGAGAAAAAGTAACTTGATTAAAGTGACACAGAAACTTAGTGTCAGACCAGAAGTAAAAAAACAAAAAAAACCCCCAAAAAACAAACAAACAAAAAATTCTTTAGGCTCCATGTTTATGCATATCAGTGAACCATGTTGTAAATATTTAAAAGGAAAATGTGAAGATTTATAAGTTCATCCAATTGATAAATGGAGGGGGATAAATTTTACCATAATTATCCCATCGATTTGTCATTCTAAAGCCAAAACTAAGTGGTCAAATTGCTTTCAAGTAAAAGCATCAAATAACTGTTAAATTGATAGCAATTTAATGAATATCAACAATAAAACCTACAGAGTAGCTACTAACTATCATTGGGGAGGAACCTTCAGATATTCTCATTCTGACATTGTTTTCACCATGAATCAGATGAAATGAGATGACATTTTCTTCCAAAGATTTGTATTTTTATTAAAAAAACTTGCCACAATAAATATACATTTCAAAAGGTATATGCCATGTCCTGTGTGACAAATTCTCTGGATTTTAATTCAGATGCTTGAAGTTACTCATGAGTATTCAACCAGTGTTCATGGGTTTGTTCACAGCATATCACAGATTACTTTATCAAACAATGCAGAATGAAATATACACAAGTAGATGAAAATTTTGTGAAGATATATAGGTACAGCACAAATATTTTGTTGTAAAGCAAAATTATTTCAAGTTACTACCTAATCACTAGATCTACAATAGCTGAAAAGTAGCTGGATACAAATTTACTGCATCTTATTCTCCTTATTTACATAATGAAGGGCTACTTAGAAAATTTAACACTTTTGGGCACTATGTTCCTTAGTCAAGTCCTCAAAGCAAAGGAAACAAAAGTCAACTGATTTTATGCCAAATCCTCTTACTTCATAAACTTACTTGCTGATCATATTTTTTTTACTTATCGTTTCTTTTCACTTTCTTTTTTATTACTTAGCATTAAAAGTCTCTTCAGTGTCTTTTGATATTTAAATGCATTAAGAACTTCCAAGCCTAATATGTTACACTGAGACCAAAGAACAAGAGGGCGAACCCACCCCCAAATATTGTTCTCATTAAAAATATTCAGTAGTATATATTGGGGAAATAATAGCAGGTAAACTCTTGAAAAATTCAATCAGAAAGGTAAATAATAGTTCTTTACTACCTATGATACAATGACCCAAAACACAAAACTAATCATCATCTAGTATTAAAAACATTATTTTAAAATTTTTAGACTCTATCAAACCTGTCAAAGTAGAAAAAATGGTCTGTATCTTAAGATAGCAATAAGCAGTTTTAACCTGAATAAATACTGTAAACATACACCAAGGATGTGTGTGCTTGTGTGTGTGTGTTTGTATAATGAGCTTAGGCAGGGAAGAGGTAATGGAAAACAGTATATTAGGTACTGAGTAGCACACAGAAATCATGATCGGTTCAAATTAAAAAGTTCCCTAAATCAAAGAAGCTATTTATTTTAAAATATTCCTAATGCAAGTAAATTTTAAAAGATATATGCTCAATATGAGAAATACATATGACCTTACTTTGTCATTGTTGATCTTAGAATTTTTATCATAACACTGATCATAATTTAATACATCCTTATTGCCAGAATGGGGTACCTGGGAACTACTAGTTTCCACTCATCTTATGTTTCTGCTTCATTCATTTTCTACAAATCTAGTTTTACCCCTCAATGGGACACTTCAGAGGAAGGAACAAATGAATTCAGCATTAGAATCTGCCAATTTATTACATACATTTTCATTTATCCTATAACCCTAACCTATAACTTAAATTTCACCTGAAGGGGTGATTTACTCAAGAATTTTAAATTTGCAATCCTCTTGGTACAAAAGGTAGAATACCAAACATCTTAGGGAGTTCAAAATTCATCTGAGGAAATGAGGTATAAATTACAAGTGATAAATAGCAATTTAAGAAATATTATAAAGCAAAGGATGATGATTCAACAAATATTTGTTTTACATTCAAAGAAAATTTCATGTAATGGTAGTATTTGCTTTGCTCATCAGCTGAAAGGTTTTTAATATGGGGAAGAATTAGGATAAAATGCACTGAAAAAGTACAATGCAGCACTAGCCTGGTAGTTCAGTTGGTTAGACCATCATCCTGATACACCAACGTTGTGGGTTTGATCTCCAGTCAGGGCACATATGAGAAGCAACTGATGATAGCATAAATAAATGGAACAGCAAACCAATGTTTCCCTCACTCTCTCTAAAAAAAAAAAAAAATCAATAAATAGAGTTTTAAAAAAAAGAAATGTGTAAAGCATTTGCTAGAGGAGTGAGCAGAGCAGATTACTTGGAACGGAGAGTTGATGTGAGTCAAAGGTAGGGGAGAAGACTGAAAAAAGCTGGGCCAAAGGTTATGATGAAGTTGTATATTTTTAAAATATCTAATCTCTGAATGCCTTACAAGCATTTATCTCCTTTCGTCTTCTTTTTTACCCCTATTTTTTCATGCAGACTCTAAATACACAAAATAAGCTTGAATTTGAAAATATCAAGATGCAAATTAAAACCACAATGAGATATCACTTCACGCCAGATGCTACTTCATGCCAGTCAGAATGGCCATCATAAACAAATTAACAAACAACAACTGCTGGAGAGGTTGTGGAGAAAAGGGAACCCTAGTACTCCATTGGTGGGAATGTAGACTGGTGCAGCCACTGTGGAAAACAGTATAGAATTTCCTCAAAAACTAAAAATGGAACTGCCTTTTGAGCCAGCAGTTCCTCTGCTGGGATTATACCTAAGATTCCTGAAACACCAATTCAAAAGAACCTATGCACCCCAATGTCCATAGCAGCACAATTTATAATAGCCAAGTGTTGGAATCAACCTAAGTACCCATCAGTAAGTGAGTGGATAAAAAAACTGTGGTACATTTACACAATGGAATACTGTGCAGCAGGAAGAAAGAAGGAACTCCTTTGTGAAGGAGCATGGATGGAACTGGAGAGCATTATGCTAAGTGAAATAAGCCAGGCCGTGAAAGATAAATGCCTATGATCTCACTTACAAGTGGGACCTAATCAACAAAACAAGCAAGCAAGCAAAATAGAACCAGAGACATTGAAATAAAGGACAAGCTGACAGTAACCAGAGGGGAGGGAAGAGAGGGATAATGGAGGAAAATAGGGGAAGGATTGTCAAGGGACATGTATAAAGGACACATGGACAAAAACAAAGGGGGTAGGTTCTTTGAGGGCAGGAGGTGGGGACGGGTGGGGTGGGGGGAGTGGCAGGGGGAAATGGAGACAACTGTACTTGAACAAAAATTTTAAAAAATGAAATTATCAGTGGTAGTCACATTTAACTTTTTACATCATGACAAAGGTCCTACTAGTTTGGGTTAGGGGAAAAACAGGAATGACGTAATGAGAAGAGAGGAAAAGTAAATGAACGATGATTTAAATAGAGAGAAACTAGGCACATCATACAAAGTCGTCCAATAGACAGAAGCAACTTCCATGCAATATGGATGGACCCTTGTGACAGATATCAAAACATAAGTTCTGTATACAAACATTCTGGCCATATCCAATTTGGCTGAGACATTCCTTCTAAAAGGTTTCATTTACAGTAACAAAGTGAGCTAGGAAGAAAATAATAGGTTTAATTATGAAATGGGAGTGCCAGAAAATACGAAAAATATACCCCACTATTTGCACAACTAGGACACTGATTTCTTACGTTCTATTTCAGTTTGTGATTTGGAATAACCAATAAAGTGATAAGATGTTTTTATAGTACTGAACTATAATATGGCCCAAATACTTTATGTAAAATAAAGTTCAAAATAATAAAAACCAACATAAATAAAATATGAAGCAAAAGAGAACAATTTCTTACTCTCATTTTTGCATGGTGTTAATGCCATCTCCCTCTAAATTTAATAGATTCATTTTTTAGTTATCATTATGCAAAGTGAAGACTTCCTAAAATCAGAAACCTATATGATTGATGTAAGATCAATGAAGAGTCAGTGAAGAGAAAAAATGCACAAAATATTACATGATGTCCTATAATCATAATAGAAAAATGATCATGATTTCTATTTTTATCAAGCACTAATACATACAGAACTAGTCTATTATGAAATAATCTTATGACAGGTAAGATCCTGTAAAATATAAAATAAAAAATGTTACTACATATGATTCTTTGTTCTGTGGCACACCTTGAGTCTTAAGTCTCTCTCTCTCTCTCTCTTTCTCTTTCTTTCACTCTCTCCTTTCTTGGAGATAAATTCCTGGTGCTCATATACTATTTGAAAAGGAAATTTTATATGCCAAAATAAATAAACAAACAAACAAATAAATAAGCAAGCCAGCCTTTGGTGAGGATTAGAGTGCCTCAGGTGGCTGAGTATGGAAAGTTACTTCTGGAAACATAGATGAACTGTCTTTCTGTTTGTGGTACTGGTCTAGTACAGAAGCCAAAGATTACCCATAGTTCAGTCAAGTGCAAAAATCAAATACAAGTTTTCCTAGTACGCACAGATTTGTTCAAACCAAAATATTTATTCCTTAACTAAGGTATATCATTACTGTCCTCTCCAGAAATCTCTCTAAGAGTTAAAGAAAAATGCGTAAAGATCAACAGAGTGTGTCAATGGGAAAAGAAGAAATTCCTGAAAATATAAAACAGAAGTGGGGGAAAAAAAGAGAGTAGGATGCAATCTGAGGCGTCTGGGGAGAAGAACAGAGAGGAGAGGTTGATCATGACAGAATTCAGGACACACAGCACCAAAGCATAATACCATGGCATATTGAATATTGTAAGCTGGAAGTATTTGAGGCATCAGATGCACAGAAGGGACTTTCTGACACTCCCCGGAAGCAGGTCATGAGGTGTCAATGGGAAAGGTGCCCCGCCCTCCCTATATCAAGAGGAAAGAAGCATCCATACCTTCACGGATGATTCTGAGCAAACCTGTCTTGCTGTTTTCCCCAGGGTATTACACATAGCTTTGTATTCATCCAAATCTAGCACAAAAAAAGTAAGGTTGAACTGTTTGGGTCCTCATTTCCTTATAAAGGCTCCCATGTCATGTAAAATGTATATTACATAAATTTGTGTGCTTTTCTCATGTTAATCTGTCTTTTGTTGAAGGGTCTCAGTTGAGAGTTTAGAAAGGCAGAGAAAATAGATATTTTCTACCTAAAATGAGAAGGAGAGGGGCAAGGAAGAAGAAAAAATAAAAGTTGAAAATGGTCAAGAGAAATGGAAAATATGCAAATGCAATGTTCTAATGAATTTCAACAAATTGAGTGAGACTAATAAAAATTATGGATGTTTAAGAGGAGAAAGAAGTTCTCAGGTAATTTTAAAATTCTCTTCTTACAGAACTTTCACTAACTTTCTGCTGACATTAAGGAAGAAGTCCCTATAAGTAAAGGCTAGCTTTTTAAGCTTTGGAGAGAGATTTTCAAACCAAATTTATTATGGACAACTCTCATTTTATGTCAGAGATAAATTCATTATTTCTTTTAAAAAGAAATATTTTCTAAAAAAGATAAAGTAAGCCTTCACTTAATATTGTGGATATGTTTTCTGACTTCAAGAAAAACAATGTATAAGGAAGCCAATTTTACCATAGCCTAGTTTTGGTATAAAGAGTTAAATCCCTATAGTATCCTTTCAACATTACATAGCAGAACATAGCAGAATGAAATGACTGATATTATTAGAGGACCTGCTGTAGTTTCATAATACAGTTGATCCTGGAGCAACACGGGTTTGAACTGGGCGATCCACTTATATATGGATTTTTCAAAATAAATACTGAGTCAGCTCTTCGTATCCCCCAGTTTTGCATCTGAAGATTCACCAAAACATGGATCAAAGCCAGAGTTTTTGTACCACAGTTAGGAATCCACACATGCAGAAGGGCTGTTTTATGCATTTTTCTACA
Source organism: Mormoops blainvillei (assembly GCA_004026545.1). Classification (NCBI taxonomy): domain Eukaryota; kingdom Metazoa; phylum Chordata; class Mammalia; order Chiroptera; family Mormoopidae; genus Mormoops; species Mormoops blainvillei. The sequence goes on along the minus strand of PVJD01000641.1, from coordinate 37,074 downwards.
CCATTTTATATAAGGGTCTTGGGTTTCCACGAATTTTGTTATCCATGGTTGGGGGGAGCCTTGAACCAATCCCCACAGATACTGAGGAATGACTGTAGTTAAATTACACACAATTTTCAACTGCGTGGGGGATCAGGGCCCCTAACTCCCTTGTTGTTGAAGGGTCAACTGTATATTATAATATACCTAGTAATTCACAGTGGCATAGATGAAATATCTATTCACACAAACATGTGATACTACTTTAAAGCCAGGGTTGATACAGGCATTTATTTTTATAGCATTTGTTTTTATGTAGTGGTATAAGGTCATTAATAAATATGTAAGGCTGGTACCAGCTAAAACAGTAGAAAAATAAGTTACTAAAGACATCGATGTGAAATAAACATTCCTAGCCTGTGCTTATAAATACCTGAAGAAAAATCAACAAGGTAACTCAAAACCCAGGCTCTACTCTCAAACATGCATCCCAATCTTTCACATATTAATCAGTTTTGTAAATCAATATTTATTACTTTTTAAATCAATATTTACTAGTTTATACTTCTTGCCATGCATTAGGGTACATAAAAATAAGTCAATTTTCTTGACCTTCAGTAGGAGATGGTAACATATAAACAGTAGCTACTAACAGGATTTCGGCACTGAGAAAATTAGAAAAAGGAGTGGGAAAACAAAGGAATAAATGATCAATTCTATTCTAAGGGGGAAAGAGATTTCAAAAGCCTTTGTAAGGATTAGAATAGACAGACTAGAGTTGAAGTGCATGCAATTCTGGAGTAAGGGGAGGTGGGTGACCCAAGCAGTCTTTCAGGCATGAAAGTATGTGGCTAAAGCAAAGTGATTGTAGAAGGATTTGGTAAAAATGTGAACCTGGGCAACTAAATTAGGGCAACCTGAGAAGGGTTTGAATGATGTACTAAATGTGGACTTTAATTTAGATGGCATAAAAGAGATGCAAATATGTTTCAGTATGAAAATTATCATGCAACTCATGGTTTAGGAAGATGGGTCTAACAGAGAGACCTACAAAAAATGTTATTAAAATAGTCCAGGAGGACCAAATTTACAGCAATTGTGGTTAGAATGAAAATTATTACTACTATTATCTAAATGCTATATGTGACTGATCATGTTTCATGTGCTTTGCAAATATCAGTTCACAAAATCCTACAAACAACTTCTGAGGTAAGAGGTGGGGTTTGAATTTCAACTCAGGCATCCTGGCTCAGAATCCTTATCCTTAATTCTGTACAAGACTGTGGGTATATTTTCAAATAGGAGAAGAAATATAAATGCAGAATAAAAATTATTTGGTAACATTAGGAGTGGTGAAATTCAGTGATGAATATGAATCTGAAATTAATTATGGGATCATCAATCTGAGGTTAGAAACACAAAAGAAAGATTTAGTTTACAGCAGAAAGGGGGAAAACAAAATTTGGTTCCGAGTGGGTTTAATTGCAATCAATTATTTGAGAGGCATAATCTCTGTCTTAAAGCTATGCTCTGAAGTTTCTGAGATTTTGGTCAGGGATAAGGGCTCTGGAATTGAAATGTTAATTAGTGACATTACTAAGAGATGCCAAGAACATGAGAAAGTCAAAATTGTTGGAGGATGGGTAAAAGGAGGTATGTGCTTGAAGAGATAGAAGAGAATCACATTGACATGCACAAAGCTGAGATTAGCATCCACACTGATCAACTTAGAAAGGACCGTTTGTCTCATCGACAGATTTCTATTTCTCATCTGCGTTCCTTGTGATGTAGAGTTTAATTTCCTTTCCCTGAGTTATACACAATTACCCAGTACCATTCCAATAAGCCTCTTTCTTCTTGAGCTGGTCTTGCTGGACATCTGTTCTTTGCCTTCCAAGGGACTGAATGAAACATATCTGAAATCAGGGGAAAAAAATATCCAAAAGGAAGGAACACTCACTTATGCAAATGCTATAGAAATTTAATTGGAAAATGACTATTCAATATTTTATTCTATACTAGAGTTTTCTTTAACTTTTGAAAAAAATTAGCATAGTAATATCCTTCTTTCCTGAAATTATGGATTTTTTCCAAGATCAAGAAAGATATTTTATGCTTAATTGAACAGTTCACTCTGTATTGACACTGTCACTTTTAACATACTTATAAGCTGTGGAATATTGGTAAATACACTGCCAATGAAGAAGACTTAAGTATTGCAATCATATTATATAGGGACAGGAGTCAAAAAATGATTTTTCCTTCTTTCCTCTGTCACAACTCTCTCTCTTTGGATTATTTTCTTCCATTTTTAAATGTTATTATGCATATAATTAAATTCTTCATTCATTCTCTTTCTCTAGAGTGGGGTAAAGACAAATACTATAAATTGACATTCATGGATTTTCTAAGAATCTCTTATAATTGTCCTTCCAAGAAAACCCTTTACTATAGTCACAAGAAAGCATGTTTGAGAAGTCAACATCAATTTATTTACTTTGCATACTACCAAATACAGGTATTAATAAATGACAAAAATCAACAAAGGCAATTAAGTAAAAGATTAAAAGCAAAAGGTTCTAACAATTATCAATTATAATATAGACTAATAATAGCACTTATAAAAAACTGTCACATTTATGTTTAAATACATTTAAAGAATTTATTCTTGTGTATGGTGTAAGAAAGTGGTCTAGTTTCATTTTTCTGCACATAACTGTCCAGTTTTCCCAAAACCATTTATTGAATAAACTATTGTTAGCCCATTGTATGTGCTTACTTCCTCTGTTGAATATCAATTGACTATAAAGGATAAATTCAAAATAGATTAAAGATTTAAATGTTAGATCCAAAACGAAAAAAATCATAGAAAAAAAATAGGCAGCAAAATCTCAGACGTTACTCATAGCAATATTTTATCAGGTATAATTCCACGGGCACAGGAAACAAAAGGAAGAAATAAACAAATGGGACTACATTAAACTAAAAGGGTTTTGCACAGCAAAGGAAAACATCAACAAAATAAAAAGACAACCCACACAATGGGAGAATATATTTGCTAATACATCTGATAAGGGGTTAATATCCACAATTTATAAAGTATTTACAAAACTAAACACCAAAAAATCAAACGAGCCAATTAAAATATGGGCAAAGGATCTGAATAGACACTATCCCAAAGAGGACATACGGATGGCTAATAGACATAAAAAAGATGTTCAATGTCACTAATCATCAGAGAGATGCAAATTAAAACCAGTTGAGATATCATTTCATACCTGTCAGAATGGCTATCATCAATAAATCAACAAACAACAAATGTTGTTGAAGATGTGGAAAAAGTGGAACCCTTTTGCACTGTCGGTGGGAATGCAGAGTGGTGCAGCCACTGTGGAAAGCAGTATGGAGATACCTCAAAAAATTAAAAATGGATCTGTATTTTGACCCAGTGATCCCATTTCTGGGCATATATCTGAAGGAACCCAAAACACTAATTTGAAAGAACATAAGCACCTCTATGTTCATTGCAGCATTATTTACAATCACCAAGGTATGGAAGCAGCCCAAGTGTCCATCAGTAGATGAGTGGATAAAACAACTCTAGGACAATTACACAATGGAATATTACTCAGCCATAAAAAATAATAAAGTTTTACCCTTTGGGACAGCATGGATAGAGCTGGGGAGCTTATATAAAGTGAAATAAGCCAGTCAGAGAAAGACAAATACCATATGATTTCATTCATATGTGGAATCTAATGAACAAACTGAACTAATAAGTAATATAGAGACAGACGTATAGATAGAGAGCAGGATGACAGCTAAGGGGCGGGGATAGAGTAGGGAGTAGAGGGAGTGAGCCAAAAAAGGAAAAGGACTCATGGACATGGACAACAGGATGGTGATTACACAGAAGGGGCAGGAGGCATAAGGGGGTTAAATGGTAGTGAGAAATACAATAAAAATTATTAAAAAAAGGAAAATAAATGTGTTTAAGGGCATAACAACAGAAGTCTACTTCAAATAACTGTCCAAAAGCTAAACATAAAAAATTCAAGGATCCCACATAATTTGTGAAAATCATAGAATAATTTAAATTGATTAATTAAGTGAGATGAATTTGACTATACAGAAGAAATGAGAAGAAACTGTCATGGTGTAGGGTGTCTTGAGAAGGTCAGTAGGGGTGGAAAACTATTTGGAAATACCAACCATAAAACAAATATGAAATGACACTGACTATAAATAGCCTGGATAAAGATAACTTGGTAGGAGTATCTAGTGGGCATTTGCCACTCTTTCACCCTTCAAATTTCTGCGTTTCCCTTCTTTTTCTAAATAGCATCTGTTGTTTGATAATAGGTGATCTTGAATTTTTAAAGAATGAGATGGTTACGTTAGTAACATGATTTTCATAATCAAAATTATTATGTTCAACTAACCAACTTAAACTATAGTTTAAAAATATTCACAATTTGTCTAGGTTTTTCTTCCCATGATTACAATAACAAAAATACTTTCATATTCTGTACCTAGCCAACACATAGCAAATTAGATAGTAAAGCAAATGGAAGGACTGCTACAACCAGGGAAGTCGACAAAAGGAGTAGCCAAGATTACTGTCACTTCTAAATTAGCGAAGACCTTTTCAAGAGCACTAACCCAGAAGTTTATATTTTCTTGCAAAGTTGTCTAAAATATCCCTCCAAACCATGTGTTTACAGTAAAAATGAAACAAGAGAGAAACAGAGAAATTAGAGAAGGAAATAATTACTAGGAAACTAACAATTATCACTAATGTTTTGCAGATCATGTGCTGAAAGAGAGAAAACTTTCTATGTTCCAGCACTACACAGATTTTTTACAGTATCAATTTAGGTGCAAGAGAACAAAAATGTCTGAAATGCCCTTAATGAAGACTAAAATTTAATTGTTTAAATTTTGCATAAACAAAAACACTGAGAATACTCTATTTTGTTAAGTTCTAGAAGCTAGATATATCCGTTATTGATTGCACTCACTAAGACTGAATGTGGAACAGAGGAAGACTGGCAAACAGGAAGAAATACAAATCTTGCTATTGCTCTTACACATTGCTTAGCCGTAATTTAGTAAGAGTATGTAAACAGATTGAATGTAAACATATGACTCTATAAAGTCATAAAGTTATTCCAATATCAATTATTACTTGTAGTTTACCCTTCAAATCGGTATTCTTCATAGTTTATCATTTAATTCCTGAGTTTGAGAATTAATTTTATTTTAAGTATTTCAAAAGGGCAAAGCTTTATCCTTGATATAATTACAAATATATAAGTTCTTGACTATCCTGAGGTCTATTTAAAGAAAAAAATATTATTAGCTATTCATGCCTACATTCTTGGTGGTATACTTAAAAAGTAGATCACATTTAAGAAGTGGAATTATTTTAATATTGAAGCCATTTAATATGAGAATTTGTAGGACAAAGTTTAATCCTTTTTTCACTTTACGATCTGGTAGTTCAAATTATACATGTTAAAATTAAATGCAATTTTCTATAGAAATTGCATTTATCATGATTTAAGAACCAGAAGTCATAAACAATTGTTTCCTCCATATTAAAAATGTCTAATTCTGTTTCATCATATAAAAATACAACATAAATATTTTTAAATGCTCCACTTCCAACCAAGATGGAGGCACAGGTAGATACCCTTTGTCTCCCTGTACAAACAAAAGAAGGACAACAACAAATTTAAAAAAAAAATCAATAAGAACTGCCAGAAAATCAAACTGTATGGAAGTCTGGCAGCCAAGGAGTTAAAGAAGAAACAGTCATTCAGACCTATAGGAGGGGCGGAGACGGGCAGCTGGGGCAAAGAGACAGCACAGCAGGGCAGTGGCTGGAGGACTGGGTGAGGCTGTGGCTGCTGAGATGGGTGATCCCACATTTGCGTGTGAATAAACTGGGAAGAATTACTGGGGAGCGAGACAGACCACACAACCCAGGGTTCCAGCATGGGGAAAAGAAAGCCTCCAAACTCTGGCTGTATAAACCTCTGGAGGCTGAAGCAACAGGGGAAACTCCCAGCCTCATAGGAGTGTGCATTGGAGACCCCACAGGGTCCTAGAGGTAGTGAGGGAAGTGACTGAAAGCCTCTGGGAATTGAGTGCAAGCCGCTTTGTTCCCTCTCTGACCGTTCTCCCACATACTGTACCACAACGCAGAGAAGTGGGTGGTCCTGCCCTGGCAAATACCTAAGGCTCCACCCCTTGCAACATAACAGGTGCACCTAGACAAAGAAATATGGCCCAAATGCAAGAACAGATCAAAACTCCAAAAAAAGAACTAAGCGAGGAGGAGAGAGCTAGCCTATCAGATGCACAGTTCAAAACACTCATAATCAGGATGCTCACAGAAATGGTTGAGTATAGTTGTAAAATAGAGGAAAAAGGGAAGGTTATGCAAAGTGAAATAAAGAAAAATATATAGGGAACCAACAGTGAAGGGAAGGAAACTGGGACTCAAATCAACAATTTGGAAAAAAAGGAAGAAATAAATATTCAACCAGAACAGAATGATGAAACAAGAATTTAAAAAAGTCAGGAGAGGCTGAGGAACCTCTGGGACAACTTTAAACATTCCAACATCCGAATCATAAGGGTGCCAGAAGGAGAAGAGGAAGAGTAAGACATTGAAAACTTATTTGAAAAAATAATGAAGGAGAACTTCTCCAATCTGTCAAAGGAAATAGACTTCCAAGAAATCCAGGAAGCTCAGAGAGTCCCAAAGAAGCCGGACTCAAGGAAGCACACACCAAGACATATCATAATTACATTACCCAACATCAAAGAAAAAGAGAGAATCCTAAAAGCAGTAAGAGAAAAGGAGACAGTTACCTACAATGGAGTTCCCATAAGATTATTAGCTGATTTGTTTAAAAAACCTTACAGGCAAGAAGGGGATGGAAAGAAGTATTCAAAGTCATGAATGGCAAGGACCTACATCCAAGAATACTCTATCTGGCAAAGCTGTCATTTAGAATGGAAGGGCAGATAAAGCACTTCCCAGATAAGGTCAAGTTCAAGGAGTTCATCATCACCAAGCCCTTATTGTATGAAATATTAAAGGGATTTATCTAAGAAAAAGAAGAAGATAAAACTATGAACAGTAAAATGACACAAACTCACAACCATCAACAACTGAACCTAAAACAAAAACAACCTAAGCAAACAACTAGAACAGGAACAGAATCACAGAAACGGAGATCACATGGAGGGTTATTAGCAGGGAGGGGAAAGTGGAGAATGGGAGAAAAGGTACAGGGAATAAGAAGTATAAATGGTAGGTATGAAATAAACAGGGGGAAGTTAAGAACAGTACAGGAAATTGAGAAGCCAAAGAACTTTTATGCACAACCCATGGACATGAACTAAGTGGGGCAATGCTGGTGGGAGGGGGCTGCTGCATGGAGGGGAATAAAGGGGAGAAAAGAAATGGGACAACTGTAATAGCATAATCAATAAAATATACTTACAAATAAATATACAAATATCTTCATAAATAGTAAAAAAACAACAGAAATATTTTAAATAAAAGCTATGAGTTTATCATCCAAATTCTTATATATATATTATATTATATTATATTATATTATATTATATTATATTATATTATATTTTGTCTCTCTAGAATATTGTCCACCTGTCTCCTCCCATCTCTCTGTCTGCACATATCTTGTTCTGGTGAGGCTGATTTTTAAAAAATATAAATTCTCTTTGACAATTCTATTAGTCAGTGATCTCTCCTTTCTATAAAATTTGCCATATATAATTCAACATTTTTCATTGTAGTATCTTTGCAAGAAGGGTCCATTGAACCTGTTAGGAAAAATTACTTAAATTATTGGGTCTATACTCTGGGTCAAAGTTCAAGGTAACAATAAATTATACATAATTATATTCCCCAGGAATTTTTGTTTACCATGGGGAGAACCAACAATATTTGGGAGCAGTACTGCAACTGAACAGGCCTGGGTACATGCACGTTGCTAGTGAGAGATATGCTATTATAGTTGGTAATGATATTTGATAGATTAAAAGTTGAATCAGGTGAGAAATCATAAGTATAACTTTTTGAAGCAGAACTCAATACACCTTACTCTATGACTTTTCTTTTTTAGAAATGTATTAGTTACTGTTTCTGTGTTGTATCACATTCCATAAATTTTAAGAAAACACAAATTTATCACATTATAGTTCTAAAGGTCAGAAGTTCAGAATGGTCAAATGAGGCTAAAATCACCTTGTTGCTGGTTTACATTTCCTTTGGAGTTTCTAGGACAGAACTTCCCCTGAGTTTTCCAACTTTAAGAGGATTCTCCTGTTCCTTGGCTCAAAGTCCCTTCCATCTTCAAATCCATCAATTTCATCACTTCGATCTGTGCTTTCATTGTCCCACCTCTTTCTCTGATCTACACTCTCTTGCCTTGTTCTTTCCATTATGAGGAGCCGAGCTATTACATCGGGCCTACCCAGATAATCTGTGATAATCTGCCTCATTTCAATATTCTCAATTTAATTATGTCAGCAAAACCATTTTTGCCATTTAAGGTAATACTCTTACAGATTCCAGGTTAGAAAATGGATATATATTGGGGCCATTATTCTGCCTCACACATGAACCTTCCTTTACTTGCAATTAGTCTCTAGGACATTTTTTACAAAGTATTTCTTTATAAGTTTTAAATTATAAATACAGTTGGTTCTGACCAGTTCAGGACTAGAGGAGCCAACATGCCCTCGACAAGGTCAAAAATCCACAGATAACATTTGGCTCCCAAACTTAAACACAGTTGGGCCTTCACATCCACAGATTCAACCAATCTCCTATCAAAAACCGTATTTTTGATTTTCAATTGGGAATCAGTGGCTGGAAATGCAAAAATAGCTTGTTTTCGATCTGCAGTTTGTTGAATGCACGGATGCAAAATCTGAGGATAAGAAAGGCTGACTGACTGCATTTATTGAAATATGTCCACATATAAGTGGGCCTGAATAGTTAAACCCTGTGCTGTTCAAGGGTCACCTGTAGGGTTCCTCTGTTTTCAAGTAATCTCAAGATCCAAATCGATATAACTTTGCTGATTATTGGTTGAGAAAAAAGTGTCATCAAATGAACTAATCTACAGACATTGGAATTCATGTGAATGATGGCTGTGATATAAAGTAAAAGGAAACGAAGTCAGTTTTTTACAAGTACACTTCTCCTGGAAATGTTCATACAACTGAAAAAGAGAATTAAAAGTCTGAGTAGTGTTGATATCAGTTGGGAGCAATAAAAATCACACATTCAAAGATTGTAGTTAATTACTTAAAGTTCCTAAATAGAATGTAAATCGGTGGGTGAAAGAGATTATATGTTTTTACTTCCTTTTATAAGACAATATGCAAGCATGTAAAAGCTGCATGAGCCCTCTTTTCTTTTTCATGTAAAGGAGTATCATTATGGTTATATTCATTCTTAGAGCAGGTAGTTCCTCAACAACCATTTGAAACCCTGGTTAATGGGTGAAAACTCACCAGTCATATCTAAATCTGTAATAGCTAGAATATGCACATAAGGAACCACATTCATTTACCACTTACAATAAAATTCAGCATAAGCATCTCTAGGCTAAGGCAGTAGTAGTAGCCTCTACATCTCTTGTCACATTTATCACCCTCCTATGAAATTATCTGTTTTCCTCACAAGTGCTTATTTACTTAGGGCTTGAGGGCAGTGACTTGTCAATTGTATCACTGTAAGTCTAGCAGACATTATGTCCACATACAATACACATTCAATACCAGATTGGTATGGAGATTAGCAAATACAGTCTACATGTTATTGAATCAGTAGTCACACAATTTAATGTTTGTTTTATATACATTTAAATTTATTCTTTAAAATTAAGTATATATAGGGGCAGGCAAAAGTACGATTATAGTTGCTTGTTTTTGAAAAAATTAGCAAGTTATGATTATTACAATAGCTTTATTAACTCAAAAGAATGTCACAATGGCAAAAAAAAACCACACTTTTGCCTACTTCCGTATGTAAATATGCACAACACTAAAAAATTCACACTCACAATTATCTTGGTCCATTTTCAATATTTACTCCTGTTTTTGAAAGTATTTGCAAATTTAAAGTGAACATTTTAGGGTGTTGAATATAACATACTCAACGTTCTTGGTTCCACATATTTCATTGTATATAAATTATACCCTGTTGTATCCTTTCACAGAAGCATTCTTAACAGCTCTCATTATACCTGTTTTTACTAATTTCTCCTCTCCTACTCAAGGGTACAAGATGACCTAGCCTAATAATTTATAAGACAGTGCTGTTTTTAAGTATTTACAAATAATAAAATGAATTGTTACTACCACACTTTTTGTGTGCTTCTAAATATTCCTTTCAATTTATGAAATCATGATGCCCAAATAAGCAAGTAACATATGACTATTAATTTCTGTATTAAACTTTCCCTGAAAAGAAATGTTCTATTGGGAATAAAAGCATTTGTCTATAGTCTACTATTTATTCATGTTTTTTTTTTCAATAGAACAAACCTATGTAAGAAAAATCAGTGTTCCTAAAAATACCTCCTTCAGTTATTCAATAACAAATAAGTTTTCCTAAAGTTATCCACTTTAATTATTTAAGATTAGTAGAAATTAAACAGATTCCTACTTAGTTGAATGCCAAAAAACATTATAAATGATTACAAATGAAATCTGAAGATGAGTGCATGTATAGGTTACACAGAGAAGATACATTAAAATAATTGTATTCTTTATATTTTTTTCATTAGTCTTTCTATGCTTATCTTGAATACAGCATATTAAGGATTTTTACCTAAGTTAATAAATTACAGAGCAGTCAAAAAGTTCCTGCTAATTATGAACATGAATAACTATTTACAACAAAATCTAAGTGTAAGTATTCCCAAAGTTTCTGGCCTTGCTGAGAATTAAAAACAACAACAACAACAACAACTAGGAAATTATTTCTCCTCCTAAATGAGCTAAGTGTATTATTAGTTTAATGTCCAAATTCTAGAGCTTCTATTCACTCCAAATTGTATTAAATGTAAACAAAACATGCTTTTGTGGGATTTATTTTCAGACCCAAGCTAGGATATCCAATTGTACATCATCTAAAAGCTTAAACTAGTACATAACTTTAAATACCTAAAGTCAGAATTAATATTTTATTTTCCTGTAACTCCAGAATGCACATCTCTGATTTTATTTCATTCAATGATTTAAAAGCCACAGTTCTTTCTATTTTTGCATATATATCAATATTCAAACCCACTTTTTGCTCAGTGAAATTTCTGATACATAGATGAGTTAGATTCTGAATAATTTACTACCTGAAACAAGGATTTGAAACAACAGCTTTGTGCTCTGATTAACTGACTATTCACTTGCACCAGCAAAAACCAAAGTTCATCTCTACTGGTACCTCAAAATTACAGAAATATTAATAATGAACTGAGCAATAATTTCTCCTGTTCTGCTAAAAGGTTGCATGTTATTTTATCTTTAGATTTGTTTTACACCAGTCACCAAAATAGCTTGGCACCTTTTCCAAAGAAACACCTCCCCTCATTCAGCATGGACTAAGTAAAAATGACATTAAATTTGTTTAAAAGAAAATGATTTATAAAAGAAAAGTATGAGAACACATTGCAAATACAAAAAAGAAAATGGTAACAAAACGAAGGTGAATTTAGCTCCATTAAATTCTATTTTGTGTGTGTGTGTGTACTTAATCTAAGTCAACGACGAATCCAATAAAGTGGCTTTCCTAGTGGGGGAAAAATCGATGCAACTTTCAATTACTGTACAGTGGGTGGGAGTCAATATAACTTTTCCTGTGGAGAGAAAAAAATAAGCTTTATTTAAAAATGGCTGCAAACACAATTACTGTGATAATTTTGCTTCCTATTTTTTCTATGTAGTAGTTTATGCTTATAGTCTATAGACAAAATAGAGTCTATACTCTATTTCAACAGCAAACACTGTTGAACAGTATATTGTCTGAGGTGTGACTGAAAGACAGAAAAAAAAAAAGAAAAAATTTTATTAGAAAATAAAAATTACAGGTCCACACAATATTATCTTTTCTTCCTCCAAAAGAAGGATTTCTCAAAATCCCTTTTCTCATCTTTTTTTAATCCTCTGCTAAATTTAAGAATAATTTAGCAACTCTTAATAAAGCTAATGAATACTCTTTTTTGTTCACCTTAAAGTGGCATAAATGATAACCCATATTATCATTCACTGTTATATTTCCACAATTCTATTTTATGATAAAGAGTAAGAGCATTGTTTTATTGTTGATGTTAGTTTTTTGAGGTTTTAGTACATTGAAAAACCAAAATAACAAAGGAGTCTAATTTGGTACTATGTCAGATTAAAAAGTTTTTGCAGAACAAAACATCAACAAAATAAAAAGACAGCCCACACAATGGGAGAACATATTCGCTGATACATCTGATAAGGGGTTAATATCCAAATTGTATAAAGAATTTACAGAACACAGCACCAAAAAGAAAAAAAAAATGAACAACCCAATTAAAACATGGGCAAAGGACCTGAATAGGCAGTTCTCCAAAGAGGATATACACATCACCAACAGACATTTGAAAAGATGTTCAGTGTCACTAATCATCAGAGAAATGTAAACTAAAACCACAATGAGGTGTCATCTTATACCTGTCGGAATGGCTATTATCAATAAATTAACAAACAACAAAGGCTGGTAAGGATGTGAAGAAAGATGAGCCCTTCTGCACTGCTGATGGGAGTGCAGACTGGTGCAACCAGTGGAAAGCAGTATGGAGATACCTCAAAAAATTAAAAATGGATCTGTATTTTTGACCCAGTGATCCCATTTCTGGAAATATATCTGAAGGAACCCAAAACACTAATTTGAAAGAACATAAACACCCCTATGTTCACTGCAGCGTTGTTTACAATCACCAAGATATGGAAGCAGTCCAAGTGTCCATCAGTAGATGAGTGGATAAAACAATTCTGAGACATTTCCATGATGGAATACTCCTCAGCCATAAAAAATAATAAAGTTTTACCCTTTGAGAGAGCATGGATAGACCTGGAGAACATTATGCTAAGTGAAATAAGCCAGTCAGAGAAAGACAAGTACTATATGATTTCATTCATATGTGGAATCTAATGAACAACTGAACTAACAAGGAAGATAGAGACAAACTCATAGATAGAAAGCAGGATGACAGTTAGGGGCTAGGGAGCAGATAGTGAGTGGAGGGATTGAGCAAAAAGGACAAAAGACTCATGGACATGGTGTGGTGATTGCTGGGGAGGGGAGGGTATAAGGAGAATAAATGGTAATGGGAAAGTACAATAAAAATAAAATAAATTATTTTTCAAAAGGTGTCTAATGGTATGAAATCCCTTTATAAAAGGCCTTATTCATTTTGCTTTTTTACTTTATATTTTATAATTTGCAACAGAGTCTCTGGCAAATGCAAAATGCTCAGATCACATTTGAAGAATAAATGAAGGGCAAGTGATTGTTTTGGTCTTATGCTGATTAACAGGTAAACCAGCCTGTGGTTTTTTTCTTTCTTTTCTCCCTCCTATAGTATATAAAGTCCATTAGCATCTCCCAAAATGGGCTTGAGGCAAGTAAGTTTAAACAATGTTAACATATACATAGAATTTCTGAAAATTCTGAACATTTGAAATCCTATATACTTTATTACATTAAGCAATCCAAGAAATACTGCAGTAAATACCAAAGGAAAACAAATCAAAACATATCACTTATCCTGCAGAAGGTGACTTTGGGAAATGCTTTTAAGTCACCCAATCAATACTTAAACAATTATCAATCAAAATCAGGGAATTGAAAATAAAATTAAGTATGAACCATAATAGATTATAGTCCAAGGAGAAATGCTTTAATAGATTCCTTCTGTTCAATACAGTTACATTGGACATATATTATACTCAGCACTTTGCTGAGTGTTTTGAAGACTCAGCCATAGTACATGGCGTGGATCTTACCAAAGAAACAAAATTCATGTTTCCCAGCACATGGTGAAGTCATTAAAAAAACAATTCTGAAAGTCAAGAAAAGCATAGTTCAGTAAGTAAGAGGATGAATCATGATGAAAGGTAGCCCTTAAGGTATTTTTACTGCATTTCGATAGTCCAAAAGGTGAATAATATAAGCGAGGGGGCAAGATGGGAAGCTTCTAAGGGGCCCCCAATGATCCCTGTTTGCTAATATTAGCACCTTTGTGTCATTCCCTCCACAAAGTGTGAACTGGACCTATAGATTCAGTTCTATGAATAGAATACAGGATATAAGATGGATTTTCAACTCCAAAATTAACTTATAATAAGATGATGGTTTTTGTCCCAGCATGCTCTCTTACTCGGTCTCACTCTCTTGAATTCCTTGGTCGGGAGGAAGATACCCACCTCAACCAGGGGCAGTCTCACAGAGAGAGATTAGGCCGGATGGTAAGGGACTGAGGCTTGTACAAGCACTTGAGTGAGCACAGAAGTGAATCTCCATTTCTCCCCATCCTTTGTCAGGCCTCATCCATCCAGAAGGATGAGGCCATTTGACTGGAACCTCATGAGAGATTTTGAGCGCAAGACACCCATTTAAGTTGTTCCTGGGTTCCTGACCCACAGAAGTGGTGACATGATAAATGCCTATTGTATAAAGCTGCTAAGTTAAGGGTAATTTGTTAGGCAGGTGAAAGGACAATAGTAAGAGGCACAATCACGTCACACTCTAAACCAAAAATATTCATGGCTCTCATTACCAGTGAAATAAATTTCTTGATCAGTTTTGATTGGTCCTAAGTGATTTTCCAGGCTCATGTCACACCATTCCCCCTTCAGGTCTCCTAATCACCAACAAAACCAGAGCAACTTGAACTACTTGAATATGTGTCATGCCTTTCTGTTTCTGCATTTTCATTCATTTTTCCCTCTCACTCAAATCGAATTTAATATCTAAACCCTGAATTTACAAGGGCATACTAAAATGGGTCCTGGAGTCACATAGAGCTGGTTCTGTGTGGTTCAGTGAGTCCAAGTTTATCTGTAAAACAAGAATACTGATTCATAATTGTAAATTGCTTTGTAAAATAAGTATTGGAATGAATGTAAAAATCTAAGATTTGTTCCTGGTACAAAGTAGCTCTATTTGTAAATGACAGTTTTTCTTCCCGTCATCAGTCACCTACCCTAGTTCCACTTTGAAGCCATATTGTTTCTCCATTTATGTTCACATAGCAATTTATAAGTTTATATGTAAAAATACCACAATACCTCTTAGTCTATCACTATGTGACACACATAGTACATACCATACATACACATCTTAATATATAGTTGCGCGGTGTGTGGTGTGTATGTGTATCATTGCTAGGTATTAAGTTTCTTAGGACAGAGATATTATCTTTTGTAACATTTGATGATAGGGACTCATCTTAGTTATTTTTAAGGGGTGTGGCTTGAAGAAACAGTGTTTTACATGGATTAATCTGGCCAAGGATGCAGAAGTATTGAAGGGGAAAATTTAGAGGACAGCTAAACGAAATGTTATCAGCAAACTGGGATGGGAAATTTCCTGTCAGGCACTTGACCAAAACAGCATTATACTTATTATCTAGGAATGTAAACTGAGATTCTTTTATTTCCAGAAAAACTTTTCGTTCTGTTGTTTGGACTGCCTACATCTTCACATTAATTAAGTATGTGATAAATATTGAAGATTCAATATCTCTATAAATACATAGATTAAGTTTTAGTTAGAAAAATTCAGTTAAAATTTTGATGAATAAGACAGATTATTAGATAACCAGATAGGTAACAGAATGTTATCATTTTAAAAACCAGGAGCCTACATTTTCTTAAGGAAAGAAATTACATCCTTATTTACCAAAAACAATTCTGACTCATTTCACTTTTCCTTCAGTCAGTCAGAAGAAATCCACGTCTAAGTGCAATCAACATTTCTGAGAAATCAAGCAAACTTGCAACTTCACAGACTAACTCTCTAGAATCAATACTCAGTGATCCCAGGCAGGAGCAACCAAATTATTTCACTGGAGCCAATCCCATTTCTGGTAGGTAGAATTGATTTACAACCTGAGTCTTTTTTTGCTTAACTAATATGAATTAACTGCTTTAGCAATTTTATCAAAAGACAGGCCAGCTGAATCAATCTGCTTGTTTATATAAGCTGCTCTGTGATTACGACAATTAATTTTGTTCAACTGCATCTTTCATACCTTTCTTTTTTCATTTTAGCCAAAATAAAGAAATACTTTTTTAGGCATCAACAGTTCTATTTTTAATTATTATACACTGTACATTAAGATGTATATATCAGCATAACTGAATAAGTTTGAAGAAATTTTGCATTTTTTAAAATCCTCACTCTAGGATATGTTTTCATTGATTTTTAGAGAGAGGAAGGGAGAGAGAGAGAGACATTGATGTGAGAAAAGCTTCAACCAGTTGCCTCGAGTGTGCGTCCTGACCGGGTGTCGGGCCCATGACACTGGTATGTGTCCAGAAGGGGAATCAAACCTTTTGATGCACGGATGACACTCAATTCAACTGAGCCACCCGGCCAAAGCAAGAAATTTTGCATTCTTATAGCAATTAAGAAAGCGGCTATTTTCATATATAAAGAAAATGAAAAAAAATCATTGTATTGAAATTTATACTTTTCATAATTCTCTAAAATCAAATTGCTTCCCTGAACCAATACAGTAGGAAAAATAGCTTTAAATATTTTACTAAAATACAACTGGACATTAAATAGGTACCAAGAAATACTATCAAGCATACCATAAACACAAAATTCATTTTCTGTTGCTGGTAATGTTAAATTGAAGACAGGTCACACCTCATACTGGAAAAGACAGTACATTTAATTTGCCTAGGATATTGAAAAGGAATATGTGAGCTGATTATCTAGGTGAAACCATTTAAAATTGCTAATATTTGACCCTTCTTATATATAAATGAGAGGGTTTTTTAAAGATTTGGTATGCATCATTGAATAAGATTCTTTATTCCCCAGCTTCTTCCCTTAGTTCCTATCTATTTATTAATCACTATAGCACTGCAGAATCTAATTTAAAAAAAAGTTATTGGTCTAATTTCCTACATTTTAGGTAATTCAGTGAGCAAAGATTTTTCAAGATAATTTGCATTTTTACCTACAATCTTTTATTTATGTTTTCACTCAAAAATATTTTGTCAAGTAGCTAATATGTACCAAGAATTGTTAGGTGTTTTGAATATAACTGAGTACAAAAACTGACACAATATATCTCTGGAACATGTCTCATGTTCTATCCAAATAATATTTAACTATTGTCTAAATAGACACTGTCCTTTCAAAATACATATATCATTATTTAAAGCTTCCTTTGTACCTTAAAAATATTCTTACCTTTGTCTCCATTTATTCTAATACTATTCATATTTACAGGACAAATTAAGTACTTTGCTTACTGTGAAACATTCCTTCAACCTTTAGACAGAAATGAACTTAAATTTTCTGGAAAGAGTGAGAAAGAAAAGAAGTAACATATTTATGGAACACTACTATGTACTGTGCCATGAAATGTACCAGATTAACTACATATATATTGAGAAATAATTTCACTTAGTCTTTATCACATTATTGTCCACATTTTTCTGATCAGAAGTAACCTGTCTCAGAATGTATAACTGGAATCAAAGTTAGGATTCAGACTCCAATATGTTCAAAGTCAAGTTAGTTCTTTATCTATCAAAGCTATCTATAAGAACTGTTACAGCTCTCAGGTATGTGCCTTTTTATTTATTGTTTTGATTTAATCTTTATTGTATTTTTTTCCATTCCCCCAGCAGTCACCACACTGTTGTCTTTGCCCATGAGTCCTTTTTCCTTTTTGCTCCATCCCCTTTACCCCCTAACCATCTCCCCTCCACTAGCTGTCATCTGCTCTCTATCTATGAATCTGTCTCTGTTTTTCTTGTTAGTTCAGTTTGTTAATTACATTGCACATATGAATGAAATCATATGGTATTTATCTTTCCCTGACTGGCTTATTTCACAAATGATAAAATTTTCTTCTTTTTTTTATGGCTGAGTAGTATTCTATTGTGTAAATATCCCATAGTTGTTTTATCCACTCATCTCTTGATGGACACGTAAGCTGTTACATCAAACTAAAAAAGTTTTGCACTGCAGAGGAAAACATCAACAGAATAAAAAGACAACCCACAGAATGGGAGAACATATTTGCCAATACATCTGATATGGGATTAATATCCAAAATTTATAAAGAACTTACCAAACTCAACACCAAAAAAACAAACAATCCAATTAAAAATTGGGCAAAGGGGGTTGAATAAACACTTCTTCAAAGATGGACAACAGACATTTGAAAAGATGCTCAACATCACTAATCATCAGAAAAATGCAAATTAAAACCACAAGGAGATATCATCTCACACTTGTCCAAATGGCTATCATCAATAAATCAACAAACAACAAGTGCTGGCAAGAATGTGGAGAAAGGGGAACCCTTTTGCACTGTTGGTGGGAAGGCAGACTGGTGCAGCCACTGTGGAAAGCAGTATGAGATACATTAAAAAATTAATAATGGATTTGCCTTTTGAAACAGTGATCCTGACTCTGGGACTATATCTGAAGGAACCCAAAACACTAATTTGAAAGAACATAAGCACCCTTATGTTCATTGCAGGTGTGTAGCTTTTTAAATGTCAGACACTACATGTACCTTATCTTACAGAAAATTAAATTCTACTTACATTATTAAATGGCTGAATGGGTCACAGTGCTTGAAACCCATTTATTTGGGCTGAATTCTCAATAACAAAATTGAGAACATAAATTAATTCCTTCTTCTTTTACTTATTGTCACAGTGACATTTCTAAAGTGGGCTTTTGGTGGAATCCCTACCCTGACTTGATGACTAATATGATTTAGGGAATACATTATCAGGAATCCAAGATGACTCCCATGACTTTGGTTTGCAAATGTGGGCATATGATGCTTCCATCAGCCAGCAGAGAACAACAGGAAGAAGAGAGCATGAAGCATGCTAATGAATTCAGCTTTGGTCTATTGAGCTTGTTATATGTGACACAAGGAAATGGGCATGTCCACATGATACTGGGTTTCTGGGCATGAAGATCAATAAAGACAACTGGGTTGAAAATACATATTTAAGATTTATTAGAAAACAGTATTTTCCATTTTATTTTATTAGAAAAGAGTTAAAATAATTTTTATAATGATTTGAGAATAGGTTTGATGTTCATATTATTATCACATGTGATTGGGAGAAAATTCCCCTCGCCTCCAAAGATGTCCATGTTCTAATTTTTGGAACCTCTGAATATGT
The DNA here is from genome assembly GCA_004026545.1 of Mormoops blainvillei. NCBI lineage: Eukaryota > Metazoa > Chordata > Mammalia > Chiroptera > Mormoopidae > Mormoops > Mormoops blainvillei. The sequence goes on along the minus strand of PVJD01000641.1, from coordinate 17,616 downwards.
TAACTTACATGGCAAAAGGGATTTTGTAGATGTAATTAAGTCGAATATTGTGAAATGATGAGATATTCCCAAATTATTCCGGTGGGCCCAATCAAATAAAAAGGATTTTTTAAAAAGAGGGAGAGGCAGAAAAAATGTCAGAAAATATGACTATAAAATAATGTTCAATTAGCTTAGTACTTATGTTTTATTCTATGTAATTTAATATTTCAGGTCTTATATTTGGTCTGATCCATTTTGAGTTAATTTTTGTATATGGGCAGAAACCAGTTATTCTGTCCTTTGAGTAATCCTTTTCTCCATTTATTTACCATAAACTATAATCTATCATTCAATAAATGCCATATAGACTAATATCTGTTTTACCAACAGTTTGAACATGCTTCTATAGCTTCTTAAGATGATATAGTGCAGGAAATAATGAGTAATGAGCCTATTCATGCCATTAAAGATATTCCTCCAGATGACATCTATGCATTAAAAAACACTTATATGTGGAATCTAAAGAACAAAATAAAGGAACAAACAAAATAGAACCAGACTTATAGATACAGAGAACAAACCAACAAAGGGCATAGCTCAGGGCTGTTGAAGGGGAGGAGTAAAAAAGCTGATAAGAGAAAGAAGTATTAATTGGTAATTACAAAATAGGCGTTGGGGTATAGGCAAAGCATAGGGAATATCATTAACAATATTGCATGTAATAACTACCTATGGTGTCAGCTGGATCAGAGAATCACTGTGACATATTTGAATGTCTATCTGCTGTGCTATACACCTGAAATTCATACCAAAAAAAATGTTTAATTACAAACTGTAATTGAAAAAAAAAATCTTCGATAGTTTCCCAACTACACTTTCATAAACACTATCATCATTCAACACACACTTTTCTATCTTATCCAGAAGATGCAGACACTTAAATAATTATATTAAATCAAGCTACATCAAGGTTATAGTACTTTTCATAATTTATGTATATTTAGCTATATCATAAAATCACAGCGTAATGTGAGATACAATTTGTTTTTCTTGTGAACTTACAAGGTTTCTAGGGCTTGCTTCTTTCTGTTCTTCTAATTCAGAAATGACTTGCTTACTAATCATTTACTTAATTTTTTAATCAAGGATTCATATCAAGATCTAGTGATCCCTTACCTAATCTTTTCCTCTTTTGAAAATCAATATATCTGTTGTTTCTATCGATTTGTTAAGGAAAGAGGGCAGGACATTCAAGTAGCTGACATCGAATCACCATCTAAGGTTCCTTCGAATGCTGAAATTCTATGCTTTTCTAATTCTACAAACACTAATTTTGTTTTCACATCTGCATATAGGTTTTATATTCTGTGGAAGAGAGTATCTTTGTGAGAGAAAAGTAAATATTGTTTAATTTATGTTATGTTTTCTCCTCTCCTATCTTAGTTTCAGTTTCATATTTACCACAAATACCATATTTATTTCTTAGTGCTTTGTAAATAGGCAAAATGGAAATAAAACACAAGTTGACTCCATTGTTTTCTCTCTCATCGGTCACCGAACTAATAAATCTAACTTCGTCTTGTTTTTCCAGAAGATGCATAAAAATCAAACACAGTTTATGCTGCACTTAATATTTGCCACCTATGTATTTTTTGTTGTAGAGTTTTCCTTAAAATGTATTCTTATTTTGTGCCTTCTCCCACTTCTAATATGTACTGCAATAAAAGCTCGGCCCGACAGAAAGTTCCATCTCCATAAGGATACCTTAGTTTATTAATGTCTGTTCTCTTCCTTTCTTGTTAAGAAACCTGTGAGGCTCTAATAAAGATTTCACTGTTGTAGAACTTTTAGCATCGAAGCACACCTGTCTTTGTCATGAACTTGCTTAGTTCAGAAGATTTTCTTAAAACCTGGGGAAAATCTTACTCTACAAAGCATTGTCTTGGTTTTACAGGACCTAAGATGATATCATCGCCTTCTCCCAAGATTCCTGTCACTTCCCTTTTGCCAACTGATGCTTGATAGAAGAAGATACAGAATAGCAGCCCTTATCCAACTCTCTGAAGAGTAAGGCTCTCGGGAAGGGAACAAACATCAGACGGTCTGCTTTTAACTGAATGAGGCTTCAAGTAGATACCTGGATATTTTACATTTTCAGTTTCATGTAACTTGCTTCTTTGCCAATTTAGATCTATGTGTGATTATTTTCCTCAGTCCATTATTGTAATTGAAATAAGTAATAAGAAACTTAGAATCTTTTTCTTCTATTCAATTTATCCAACCTATTTAGACTTTTAACTTCTTATCCTTAATTAGGATTGGCTTTAGTTGCAGCCCCACCGCTAGCTATTGTTGAGCACACCTGGTTAAGGTATATAGATTCATGTGAAACCTTAGCCAAACAAATTGGGATTTAAATCTGCATTCTTCAAATGTTATCACTTACTTAAAACACTCATTCCAGAATCAGAAATTTATTAATAATGAGAGCTAACATTTATGTGGCAGTTGTTGTTTTAATTATTATACACACTTTATGTTTATTAATTTATGCAATTTCCTCAGTGCTTCTTGATGTCAGCAACATTAGTACCCCCATTTTACAGAGAGAAAATCGAGGCACAAAAGGTTAAGTAACTTGTCCAAGGTCAAAAAGCTAAAAATTGGAGAGGCTTCTCCCACATTTGTGGCTTTGCCATTACAATACACTGCTATAACCAAGGTGATATTGACTCAGAAACAGTACAGTAGCCATGTAGTTTTATATTTGGTAAGTCCTTAAAATGGAGCCTAGAAATCCTGTTCCTCAAGAGGCCCATCGCATTCAAGAGGCCCATCGCATTCAAGAAGCAAAGACTAACTGTAGAGTCCAACGGGTGAGGTTTTAAGATACTACTCAGTCCTAGAACAGGCAGGAGCGAGGTTAACAAAGTAGGGCATCAGTATACCGGCCCGGGAATATTCCGGGTCTCCAGAGCTGTAAAAGTGGGGCGTTTAGCTTCGGTGGGAAGTGGGTAGTGGGGGGTGAGAGGAGTGGAAGGAGTGGTAAGAGAGGAGATTTGTAGCATGAAAGTAACTTACCTTAGACCTGGCTGTTGTTAACACATATATACTGCATGACCACTTACCTTCACAACAGAATGCACTGCCTTTTAAAATATTATTTGGGACCACCTTTTCCTATTTTTAACCCCCATTTCAAAAAGAATGATTTATGACAGCATGTACCATTAGAGTGTCAAATTAATTTTAATTGATGAACCTCCGTTCATGCTTTTAGAGATGTTTGCTGTATCACTGAAATGCAGTGAGCCTAGTTGGGAATGAAGAATACATCTAATTCACAGTATGAAAAAAAAGAATCTCTCTGGGTATTCAATACAAAAAACAATTTATCTCAAATATTCATAATTGAAACTTTAACAGCTTTTTAAAATATGCTATTTAACAGAGTTCACAAACATGAAGTTACAAAAAGAGAAGAAGTTTACCTTGATTTTAAAGTCTGGGACATAGGTCATAATGATTTTTAAGGGACTAGTATTAAACGGAACAGTCTGTAGAGGACTGTGGACTGTCTCCCATAAGTTTTACCCTTAGCAGCCCCATGGGTAGTAGCCACATCCTGACCTCTCTTCATTATGAGAACAATTTTTTTCTAATAGATTGTAATTCCACATGAAAAAACAATTCTGAAAGCCTAATTTTTTTTTAAATACAAAAGTAGCTACTGAATGCCTCAATGTACAGATTGATTGGCTATTAAAGACTGAAACAGTGATTTTAAGTTTCATGAAAAGAGACACAGTTCTGTCAAGTTTTTTGAGTGGTGGTCACAAGACAGATGTTTACGTGAATGGTTCAAAGAAAACTACCTTTCATTTGTTGTCGTTGTCGTTAATGATGATTATTCTCGTTCGAAGGCTGATACATCGCACACCTCTCACAAAAACATATGCAATTACCAACCACTGTTCGATGCACGCACAAATTGTAGCTGCTCATTGCCAACATTTCAAAATGTGGCAGATGAAAGCTACAAAAAATAATTAAAATTTTTCTTAAAGTAAAAACATTTTGAACAGCATATTTTAACATAACATCTTAGAATCCAATTTCAATCAATACCCATGTATTAACCTCATGGAAAAAGCCATGTTCCTAAAGTGATTACAATATGGGTGTCAGTGAAGCTTTATTTTCCTTTCAGTTGCAATAACTAAAATATATCTTGGGGTCAGTCATTAGGGTCTTTTCTATCATGCGCATTGTTTGTAAATATATTACAGGATGTACATCAAAAACTTTTATGTGAGAGCTAGGAGTCACATGGGTTATTTTTGAAAGTAGAGCAGTAAAATATCATTATTACTTTAAATCAATAATTTAATAGTTATTTTAATAATTCACAAAGTATATTTTGAAAATGCAACATGAGTTTTAGATTTGTTTTTTGTAAAATTATTGATTATGCTATTACGGTTGTCTCATTTTTTTATTCTTATATTTTCATTATGGTGAATATTGAACTAAAAACTTATAAAAATCCTCATAATCAATTCTTTATGGAATTGCAATAACTTGGAAAGAATACTGTATTAAATTCCACTTTCTGAAAACCTAGAGGTGTTAAAATATAATCATTACTTGTATTTCATGTTTCCTAAATTGTCTGTTTACATCATTTGTCCCATAAATAATTTGGGATCTCCTGATTTTCTTCAAAGGAATTGTAGTGTCCAGAGCATGGTCAGCAGTTCAACAGAAACATGTGATTGAATAAACTGTATGATCTCATAGCTTAACTTATTTAATGGAACATTATTTTCCTATAGTTTAGTCAAACATTTTTATACAGTTACAGACAAATACTTTAAATGAACACATTTGATCCAAAATGTATTTATCACGTTATTCAAAAAGTTTGTGCTTCATGTATTGTATACATACAGAAACACTCTTTTTACTTTGAAATTCCTTAATTGAACAGGCCTAACAAATCAAAGGTCGATATGGTGCTTTCAGTTAAATGGGTTAGAGGATTAAATACCCTTTATAGGTCATTATACATCACTTTTTCACGTTGACAGGCACCTGTTAGCCTCTGTTCTGCTCTATACACCTACCTATGGAATGTAACAACTTATTTTCTATTATCACTTAACATTTCTTTGCTCTATTGTCAACGGTTTCTGGCTAGAACATCTTCATCTTGCCTTTGAAATACAAACAGCCTCAGGGTGCAGGAAGAGGCTGACTGCTTGGCTCCCAGCTTTGCATATACAATTATCTTAGAACAGACTCAGCACAAGAGCAGGTGGGGCTTTCTCAGGGCATTTTCAACTGTCCTTAAAGAAGAAAGGTGCATAGCTATTCTACCTCTCCTTTCCTTTCCCTTCTGCCCATTCACATTGTCCTGCATTCAACAATTGCTTATTAAATGCCCACTCTGTTATACTAGGACAGAACTGAAAATAAAATGACATGAGATGTGAAACTCTCACCTTCCTGCATGAAAAATATCCAGGACTCCGAAGCTAACTTAAACTTATATGGGAATAAATATGAACAACACAAATTATTTTCTGTGAGGCAACTGTGAATGACTCAATGTGTATAACAGGGCTTACACATAAGAGCGAATCACTGAAGCGGCTCTCTATGTGATAATGTAATGACATAAGATGGTGTCACTGTTTGAAACATCAAAGCACAGAAATAGTTGAACAAGCTCTCATTTATAACGCATTGTGGAAATAAATGACCATGAAAACGATCATTCAGTGAATAAAAGAGGAGGTGGAAGTGGGGGTCCTTAAAGGGGAAAATGAGTGTTTTATATTATCAAAGCATTCAATTTTCCTCTATAATTTCAATTCAAATTTACCATTCAATGCTTTATTTCATAATTGCACCTCAAAGCTTTTGAAAGCAGGGCACATAGCTACTATAAGGCCAGGCAGCTTTTTGTATTAATGCGTACTATTCCTGCTAATAATATCATGGGCATGTCAAAACTCAAAACTTCCTGTCTTGGTCTTTTCAGTGAGAAAATTGACTAAAAGAATAAAAGTCTTTGTAGAAGGTCAAAGGGTAAGGTTGAAGAAAGTAATTGGGGACCTCATTTCCGGATTTTTGACTAGTAAAAGAAAATGTGTTGCATTCATTTAGTGAATTCAAAAGTGAAGCTACTAATGTGAAAATGCAGAGTTATGACTTACTCACCCATGCTAATGACTATATCATTTACATCTGTTTGTCACTTTAATAGGGAATAAATGGTTGAAGATTTTATAAATGATTCATTTGATTCTGCTAAGATATGTAATGACAGAAAACATCTCAAGTAGAAAACCATTAAAAGGTTTCATTTTGTACCAGTTTCCACAAAAACGAATTTCTTTCTCAACAACTACTACCTAGATTAACACAAGCTGATAAAAGTTACCTGTTTTATTATAGCTACAAATTTGACTTATTGGTATTTTAATTGGCTAGCCAATGTCTAGCAAGCTATCTCTAGTATCATTTACATGAAGAGATATATATTTTATATATATATATAAAATATATATATATATATATATACATGAACACGCACACCCATACACACACACTCTCTCACACATACATGCACATTTCTTGGTTTTGGCCCAATCAGAGACAGAAGCCTTGAAAAATGCCAAAATATTTGACTTATCATTCTCTTTTATATAATTTAAAAAAAGACATGCTGAACACCTATGCAAAATTTTGCAGAAAATGTAAAGTCAAAGGCATATCCACAATGTCATCAATTATGTGACTCTGGGCTTGAATTTTCACTATTCCTCTATTCCTGAGTAACCTCACAAAGAACTGGATCTCAAACGTTTAAAATTTATTTTTATATCCAAGTGGATTAATATATGGTTATTCATGTAAATCTAAATAATATAATATTGATATACATTACTTAAAGGAAATTATAGCAAACATATATATATATATAGTAATGTTTATATAATTTTAGCTGATTATAATATAATTACATATTTTAACATATTAACAGCTAATAAAATAATAGAATAATGTAAACTATGGCAATATTAGTAAACACAGTAAAGTTTTATTTGAAAGATTAATTTGTAAATACATAACTAAACATTTTCCTAAGATAGAGTCTCAAATATATCTTAAGACTTAAAATTCTATAAATGATATCTGGATATGGGGAAATGCTTCTGTACTGCATTTGGCTATAATTATAAAATTATAATATTTATATGAAGGTTAAATATCAAATTAGAATGTCACAGTGTCATCTACTGGTAAAATTGCTAATGTGGTATAAATGCAAATTCTTAGAAATAATGTCAACCCAGCATCCCAGTTTAATAATTAAAAAAAAAACTGTTCTAATTGTTCATTAAATGATTTATAACCTTAATAATTTTTAAAAGAAATGATAATGTAGAATATAACTACATGAAATAAATATCTGTAAAGATGCACTTAAAATAACTATAAATATGAAATGTACATACCAATAAGCAATAAGAATAACAAATATGAGTTTCACCATATTACCACATTCAAAAGAAGGGTTCTTTAAAATATAGGATGGGGCAAAAGTAAGTTTACAGTTGTTCATTTGGAAAATAATATAATAATTAATAAATAATAACATGAGAATAAACTATGGTTTGTGTACTCACAGTTGTAAACCTACTTTTGCCCCAGTCTGTATGAACAATTCTCCCTGAAGCTCTCTTACTTTTGTATACTTTATAAATTGATTTTCACATTGAAAATATTGGTATTGTGGGCTGAATTCTAAGATGCCCCCATGACCTCCATCCTCTATTGTTATTCCTGTGACTATGTTACTTTATATGGCAAAAGGCACTATGCAGATGTAATTAAGATGTGATTAAGATGAGATGAATTTAAAACAGGGAGATTATGTGGAATGACCTAACCTAATCACACCGAAAAGTAGCATTTTCTCTGACTGGGAGGAGAATTCAGACACTTGAAGCCAGAGAGGGGTATGATGAGAGGGGGAGTTTCTCCATTGCTAAAATAGAGGCTACCACAGGGCAAGGACCCCAGAGTGGTCTCTAGGAGCTAAGAGCTGTTCTTGGCCAACAACCAGAAAGATACCAGGGACCTCGGTCTTTCCATTACAAGAGGATGGATTCTTCCAACATCCCGAAGGAGCCTGGAGGTAGGTCTTCACCTAGTCATGCCTCCACATCAAGCTTCAGCCAGACAACACCTTGATTTTAGCCTTATTGGATTCTGAGCAGAGGACCCAGTTAAAACGTGCCAGATTAGTTAGATAGGTGTTTAGCAGGCTTACTTTAATAAGCAATAAAAAATGAATTTCAATTAGTATGTCTCTAAGGTGCCTGAACACATTCTTCATTTAAAATTTTTATGTATACAGTATCTTTATCTATGCAACCACCCTAAAATAATATTGTATTTACAAATAGTGCAAAGCATAACTGATAAATGTTATACCAAATTATAAGTAAACTGAAACTTTAATACTGGGATTACCACTTATTTGATTTTTTTAATTTCCAGAGAAAATATAAATTATAGAAAACATGCTATAGATCACAAATAATAATAAATAGTCTTAGCATTAACTCTCATTAATATTTTTGTAAAATCTCACAATGGTAACTTTTATTACAGAGACTATTTACCCAACACTTAAATTTACCAGGTTTTTCTCTTAACTCTCTCTTCAAAGATCATATGAAAAACTTTACAAACTGTTAATGACTTATTATCACTTTGTAACTTTGAGATAATAACTGTTTATATGCAGAAAATGTAATGTAACTGAGTTTGTATCATCGGCACAAAGCACGACACACAGAAGATTGTTATTAAATATTTACTGAACAAATTAATAATTTTTCATTACATTTCTTTAATAGTTACTATTGTTTATTGAATACCTTCTATGTGTCAATGACTTCTTCACATGTCTTTTTCATATCTAATCATTGATCAGTTGGGATTTGCTTATGCTTTATGTTAGAGAAAATCCAAAATAATTTAAATAAGATAAAGTTGTATTTCTCAGTCTCTCAGAAGAAGCCTGAAGGTGGGTGGATGCTCCAGGTCTAGTGTACCTTTTGGGCCCAAGGGAACGGTTTTGTGGAAGACAAGTTTTCCATGAACCATGGTGCGGGGGATTGTTTTGGGATGATTCAAACACGTAACATTTAAGCTCACCTCCTGCTTGGTGGCCTGGTTCCTAACAGGTCCAGACCAATGCTGGTCTATGGCCTGGAGGTTGGGGACCCCTGGTATTGAGGATTCAGGTTCCTTCTATTTTGGTGACCCAACAACCTCAGCATGAGTTCTAGTTCATGACCCAAGAACCACAGTTTGTAAAATTTTCCAAATCATCTTCAGAGATTGAAGAGAAAAACTAGGTTAATTTAAGTGTTGTGCAAATAGTCTCTGTAATAAAAGTTTTCATTGTGAGATTTTACAAAATATTACTGAGAGTTAATGCTAGGACTAATTATTATTTGTGATTTGTAGTATGTTTTCTATAATTTGCATTTTTCTGGAAATTAATAAAAACTTTAATACTGGGATTACTACTTATTATTTTAGTATGACATTTAAGACTTTCTCCAACATGAACCCTTGCATAGCTTTCAAAGTGTGTCTGTACCAAGCTCCTTCTCACTTCCTTCGTTTTTTTTATAGAGCTTTAAAAATATATCCATTAGACTTTTACATTACATTAACATTCCTTAGATATTTTTCTATTCCTCCCACTAGTATATATACTCCCTGGAGAAGTGAATTATTTCATATTTGTCTCTGTCTCCCCAGCATTTAGCAAGGTGTCTTGCATAATGAGACATGTAATATATTTGTAGTTGAATTCCTTAAAGAGAATCCATTATGCTGACTTCAGGATTTATTTTCAGGCCTTCAACTGAAAGTCTTGCTATTCTTTTTTAGGTTTGAGTTTGCCAGGAACTTTCTTTAAAATCTACATATTTCCACCAAAGAAATGTGCTGACAATTCAAATACTTGCAGCATTTGTATATGGCTGTATGGTCAACCAGTCAATCAATGATTCTTTATTCTGAAGGATTCAGATACTTTTTACAACATACTTTAATTGTACCTTTTATTATCTGAAATGCAATTTATAAATATGTAACTTATTAGATGAAAAATTTCAATATACATCCTAGCATGTATATAGAAGAATGGAGAAAAATTAATTTAAAATAAATATTTAAATTTTCAATTCTCAAGAAGGTCAGAGGACTTCTGCTCAAGATGGAGGCATAGGTAAACATGGCTTGCCTCCTTGCACAACTACAGCAAAAATTACAACTAAACTACAAAACAACTATCACCCAGAATCATCAGAAAATTGAGTTGTATGGAAGTTTGACAACCAAGGAATTAAAGAAGCCACATTTATCTAGATGGGCAGGAGGGGCACAGGTACAGAGACAGGCAGAGACACATGGAGATGCAGAGACACAGAGACATGGAATGGGTGTTCCCACACTCGAATGTGGTGAATAAAAATCAGGAGGAATACCTTGGAAGTGAGGGATCCCAGCCCCACACCAGACCATCCAACCCAGGGTTCCAGCTGCAGGAAGATGAGTCCTCATAACTTCTGGCTGTAAAAACCAGTGGGGGTTGGGGCAGCTGAAGGAACTGCAGGGCCCTCAGAAGTGTCCTCTTAAAGAGCTCAAAACAGACTTAGGACTTAGGCAGACTCACTCCCTCTGGGCTTGGGCACTAGGGCAGCAGCTGGAAGGGCACCAGTAGCATATAGGGAGATACTGAAGTGTCAGGAATTAGGATGAGTGCCAGGGGACAGCTTCCTCTTGGACAAAACTCCAGAGGACAGGCAGTGGCCATTGTACCCTTTCTGAACCCTCCCCCACACAGAGCCACAGAGAGGCAGCTCTGTCCCATCCAACTTGCCAGTGTGCTCTTCTACATTAGGTCACACTACTAAGACAGGGATTCAAAGCAGCTGTGCCTAATACATAGAAACAAACACAGGGATGCTGCCAAAATAAGGAGACAAAGAACTAAGGCCCAAATGAAAGAACAGAGCAAAACTCCAGAAAAAGAATGAAACAAAAAAGGGAAAAGCAATCAGGTGCAGAGTTCAAAACACTGGTTATTAGGATGCTCAAGGAGCTCACTGGGTACTTCAATAGCATAAAAAAAAAGACCCAGACAGAAATGAAGGTTACACTAAGTGAAACAAAGGAGCATACAGAGAATCAACAGTGCAGTGGATGAAGTCTAGAATCAAATCAATGATTTGGAACCTAAGAAGGGAAAAAAAAATTCAATCAAAACAGCAAGAAGAAAAATGAATCCAGAAAAGCATGGATAGGTTAAGGAGCTTCTGAGGCAGCTTCAAACCTACCAATATTTGCATCATGGGGGTGCCAGAAGGAGAAGAGAAAGTGCAAGATGTTGAAAACTTATTTGAAAAAATAATGGAAGAAAATTTCCCCAGTCTGGCAAAGGAAATAGATATACAAAAGCTCAGAGACTCCCAAACAAATTGGACACAAAGAGGAGCACACCAAGTCACATCATAATTAAATTGCCAAAGATTAAAGATAAGGAGAGAGTCTCACAAGCAGCAAGAGAAAAGAGGGAGTTATCTACAGAGGAGTTCCCATCAGACTATCAGCTGATTTCTCAAAAGAAACCTTGCAGTCAAGAAGGGGCTGGAAAGAAGTATTCAAAGTCATGAAAGCCAAGGACCTACATCCAAGGTTACTCTGTCCAGCGAAGCTATCATTTAGAATGGAAGGGCAGATGAAGTGCTTCACAGATAAGGTAAAGTTAAAGGAGTTCATCATCACCAAACCATTATTATATGAAATGTTAAAGGGACTTATTTAAGAAAAAAAAAAGTAGATCAAAACTATGAACATTAAATGGTAATAAATTCACAACTATCAAAAATTGAATCTAAAAAATAAATGAAGCAAACGGAACAGAAACAGAATCATAGATATGGAGATCGTTTGGAGTGTTATCAGTTGGGAGGGGGAAGCGGGAGAATGTGGGAAAAGTTGCAGGGACTGAGTAGTACAAATTGGTAGTTACAGAATAGACAGGGCAATGCTAAGAATAGTATAGGAAATGGGGTCGCCAACAATGGGTCATCATATGCATGACCCATGGACATGAACTAAGGGGCGGAGATTGCCAGAGGGAATCGGGAGTACTGGGTGGATGTGGGCAAAGGGGGAAAAATTGGGACAACAGTAATAGCATAATCAATAAAATATATTAAAAATAAATTTTAAATTCTGTGTATTCTATAATGAAGTTGTCACATGTTTGTAAACATAAATACAATCTCCATGAATGCAATGGCCACAGAGAAAGAATGACAGAGTGTGCTGAACTGATGACTGAAAACCATGACTGGTACTGCCACTAGGAATGTGATCTTACAAAATGGAAAACAGTGGTTGGTCAACCTTAACATAAAATAAAGTGCCATTTTCTCTCTCTTTAGAAAACAGTTGTAATTATGGAAAATTCAGTCTGTAGTTAAACCGCACAAAATATATTTTGGGTTTACTTGTAAAATGAGCTAGAGTCTAGGCTCAGAAAATCAAATAAGTGTTCCTGCTGCATTATTGGCCATTAAGGATAGGGATACTGCCTGGTAGCAGAATGATTTTTAATTGTGCAGATTATCATGTATAATCACTGCCCACTAAATGCTCATAATACCCACCCACCCCCCATTGTGATGACCAAAACTTACCCTATACGTTACCAAAATGCCCCTAGAGGGCAGTTATCAGTATTGTTTCCATGGCGAAACACTAGAGTAAATACATTAACTCCACACATTTTAGCACAAACTTTACATGATAAAACTTGTACGTACACATGAATTTCATTAAAATAGTAAATGTAAGTATTTGTTAATCACTCCTCTAAATATAAAAATGTAGTAAAATACAGTTAGATAAACTTTCCAATATGATGATACTTAAACAGTTACCAATCATTTAAAAAAAATAATCCTTGTATCTACAAGCACAGCTAATAAGAAAACTCATCTTGAATCTTAATGTCTAAGATATTCTGAAATGATTGCTTTGATTCTGACTGGAATTTCAGAGGATTACATAATTTATTGTTGTCTCAAACTGTGTGATGTCCCCCATTTCTCATGGCCTTGGGTTTTGAGTCACAGGTTTAGAACCCCATCAACCCCTTGACGGTTTTAGAGCTGCTCCTTTACTTTAGGCACAAGGCTGAGGAGATGTCTCAACAATCATGCCTCATTTGTCACTAACATTTCACTCTAATAATGAAAATGCTGGAGTTCAGGGACCTGAAGTCACATTTTTGATAGAGTTCCTGAACAACTAATTGAACTATCCAAATCCAAGGTCCTCCTCATAGAGAGTTTTATTGCCTGTACCTCTGCTGGGAAAGTGATACAGCAGGACGAAGACCATCCAATAAGACCCTGTAATAAGTTACTGACAACATTCTAATACAGACAATAGAGAAACCAGCTTCGAATTGAGCTCTTCCAGACCGCTTCTGCTGAGCGGAGATTGAAAATGTAATAGCTGAAGGCAGTTGTGGGAAAGTACCTTCATGAAATAGGCAAATCAAATTCCCCTGGGCGATGAGGGGGAAGGATGGGACAATAAAAATGACACTGACCTTTCCTACTTTATTCTGCTTTTGTTTTTATTTTTTATGTTGAATTAAACAGCATCTATTGGGATGTAGGTCTGGGATGTAAACGTGAGAAATACTCAAGTAAATGAAATACAGTTCACATAATCACCAGTGAAACAGGGTGACAAATCTTTACATTTCAAGAGTAATAAGGTCTAAACTCTTAAAATATGCTTTCTAAAGTAAACAAAATCATCTCAGGAAGGAAAACTAAAGGGCCTTGATGAGTAGAAAATATTAAGACATTTAAAATTCTACATATATCAAGTAAGGTGAATAAACACTTTTACAACTTTTACAGGATAAAATTCTGCTCCTCCACATCTCAAAGGTGAAGCCAACAAACACAGCTTCTGGAATTAACACGCCTCTGTATAGTAACAAAGTTCTGGTTCTCCTGACTGTAGTTTTCTTCAGTGCCGGTCTATTTGGTTCACGCATATTTGCTGATCTCTGCAACAATACCTGGTCACGAAAGACTCTCAATAAATATTTGCTGAAAGAACAGCTACATGAATGAATGGTCTTTCTTGTAAGTCCGGTAATATACAAATATTAACTTGAGCGGGATGGTAACAATTGAAAATGTGTTATACTAGTTATACCACTTCTTTTCAAGTTTCAAAAATTATTTCTTCATTTTTGAGAATAATACGTTCATATAATAGTAATTATATAATGTTAACTAGAAAATGCCCTTATTATGTGGTATATTTCCTTCCCTTTCACATGATCAGGAAGGGCCTTGCTGTCTTCCTCAGTAATCGAATGTTTATTGCTATCCGGTAATATTTATTTAAAGTAAATAAAAATGAAATAATATTTAATGATCACTCTATGTCCAAGAGACTTTGCACATATTATTTTTAAATATGTGCAAATATGTTAATGACAACTAGGTGGGTATTCTTAGCATTTTACAGAGGAAATAATTAAGTTATAGAGATAGGTAACTCAGAAATAATACTCAGGTACATGGGAAAACCACTTGCCACCTCTCTTCTGTCCTCCCCTCTGGGGTGGAGGGACAGAGGGAGAGAGAGAGAGTGAAACTGAGAGTTAAGAGCAAGAGCAAAAGAGAGGCTGAAAGAAACATTCCAGTGTAGATTATACTGGGCCCAAGTAATGCTAGGTACATACAGAAAAGTCTCCATCTTTCTGTACAATCATTATTACCCATTCTCATTACTATACTTGTCAAAGACAAAGACTCAAAAATCTTTCCATTCTTTTAGTTATTATGTAAAATAAAGAAAACACTCAGAAGGCACCAAATAAAAATATGTGCTCCTCTTGTCATTCTTTCATGTAACATGCGGAAAATTATTCTTACTTAATATATAAAACAAAATACAATCACAGAAGATTAACTTGGTGGAATAGTAACTCGAAAGAACCCAAAACATCTACGGAAGTAATAAATCAAAACTCTCCAAACCAATTATCTTCCTAAATAAATCTCATCTTTGGAACTCAGAAGATACCGTTCTTTTTTTTTTTTTTTTTAATGATTTAAAACCACAAGTGTTTATGAGGTACATAATTAGGACCAAGTACCCATGTTCTAGGCCCAGAAGTGTGAATAAGACAGTGTCGATACCTCTTACTTTTGTTTCCATTTCTCCTAATCGGAACACAGATCAAAGTAAAGTAAGAGTGTTCCATGCCTGCTTTGAGCAAATCGTTTGTTTCAAGCTATTTTGAAGAATGTAACTAATTAATATATTCTGTAGGGATAGTTTTTAATTAAGTTTTGTTACTTATTACCATTAGCTATCAATGAAAACTTGCCATATATTAGGCTCTATAAAAAATGCTTGACATACATTATTTAATCTTTACAAAAATCAAGATATAATGTTTTTCTTATTTCGAAGTGAGAAAGCTGAGAGACCTAGAAATGTACACAGGATCACAGAGCTATTAAGTACAGAGCTGGTATTTTAACCCAGGTTCATTTACCGAAGCCCATTCTCCTTCACTCAGGTACAAGGACAGTAAAAGTTCTTTAAAGGTAGTTCATTCACGGTAGACAAAAACTTCTCTAAAACCTTAATAGTTCACATTCCTATCAGCTTCTTTAAAGTTAGCACTTTATAATCATAACTATTTTATGTTCTTTCACCTTGAAATCTTTCCAATTTCTAGAATCTTGTTCTCTATAATGGTCCTTTCTGGGCTTTGATTTGCAGTGATATGGTCTACGTGTCATTTTCATAGGCACTGTTGAACACAAAAGAAATATGTATCTTATATACAGATTGTCTTTAATTGTGACCCTGTTGTTTCTTCTACGTGTCACTTGTTATTGAACCTGCATGTACACAATTGTTATTTCTACCTTGATTGCATTTCAATGCAGTCATCCCCGCTAAGCTTCATTCTATTCACTTATGCTAATTCCTTTACACTGGTGAATGCACAGCAGTGGCAATTAAAATGGAGACCAAATAGTTGGGGACTACTTAAGCAAGCTTAATGGTTGTAGGTCAGTTGAAAAACTATACACCTGAGGGTGCTAAAGAACCGGAAGATGAACTCTCACAGCAATTAGTATTTTATAGATAAACACGTGTGGGAGAGTAGTTGCATTTTAGATGACTAGAAAAGGCTGTTTCTTACCAATTTTCAAAAGGCACAAAAAAGACCACTTGAGAATTTTAAGTTGTGACCTACCTACAATACCAGGAATATTTTTATGGTGATTCATTTTTTAAAAAATTATTTACAGTATATCCTATGTAGTAGAATAGTAATAATGAAGTTCTATAGGAAGAAACAGCAGCATTTGAAAGGGTAAACAATTCTAATTTTTCATTTCATAGTGCTATATAATTGAAGCAAGGAAATATACCTTGGCTTTATTAAGGCATATTGCATTGTTTGGTTTTTAATATAGTATTTCCTAATATATCTTACTGATATACTTGTTTCCTTTTGTAAATGTAAATGCTAACATGAGGTATTATAAATAAAAATATTTTTAATACAAGTAAAAAGCCAACATTACTATCATGGCTAAATACATGCAGTATTCAACTTTGCTGAGTTACCAAATCTTGTTGATACTCTTAATTCACTACTAATTACTATCTAGTAAGAGCATAGTCATTAAAGGGTATTTACATATATTTTTATCTATTTTAAAATTTGTATTGATGTTAGTATCTACTTTTCTTAAATACATCACTTCTATGCAACACCAGTTAACAATTTCCTCATGGTCAGTCATGAAGACTATGGAGTGAAACGCACCAGATAATTATACAAAGCTCTTAGAGTTATAGGCACAGTGTAAGAGTTTGAAAATGTCAGTTTTTATTAGACACCAAGCTAAACCATTTACATAAATTACCTCACTCTGTCCTCACAATAGACCCATGAGATTATCTTCAGTCCATAGATGGGAAAATTTAAATTAATAGAGATTAACCTCTCCAAAGTTAAACCCCGTAAATGCCAGAGACATTTACACAATGGGAGGCTCCTCGGCACCGTGGCATTGCTCATGCTCTCCCTTCTGTCTGGAATGCACTTTCCTCTTAATCAGCTAGATCTATGAATTTCAAATCTGGGGCCGGTCCACAGCCAGAAAATATTTCTTAGATCCCTGTGTTCCCTCTAGGTTTGGGAAGTCGTCCCTGGCCTAGAATTTCAGAGTATACATCTTTCTAGTATTACATCTGCCATGTTACGTGCCAAATACATGTTTCTACAGCAGTCTCTTTACAAACTTAATGGTTTCCTTAACGGAAAGGACTGGTCTTAACAAAATTCCTACCTGGTAGCTGCTTCATCATGTTTAATGAATTAATGAATAAGTGAACAAATGGAAAGAAATATACTGACAGTCTATTTGGTTAACAGGGAGAGTTACATTTCAAAAGACACAC